>JAXQQM020085731.1:0-287097 GCA_034641835.2 Pinus albicaulis
GGGGAATTTTGAGGTCTTAAATGGGTCTCCTAAGAAAAATGTACAACCAAAATAAAATTTATAAGAACCAATAGGATTCAAGATGATGATGCCAACCATGGGGGATGATTCACCCTTTTTGGAGTAAAAAAGTAAAAACATTAAAAAATAATAAAATAATAAAACTATTTTTTCAACTCATATTTTCAACATATCTCCCTAAGGTTTTACTCAAATTTCCATCGGGAGTACTCATTGGATGAAAAATTTAATTCCTCATCGAAGGATTACACATGTTGCATACTTTTGATGGATTGTACTACACGAAAAATGAAAAATACATGAAACAATGTGATTGCAATCACCTTTTTTTTTCTTATTTTTCATATATTCGGGTCCATCAAAAGTATGCAACGTGGGTAATCCTTGGATGGGGAGTCAAATTTTGCATCCAATGAATGTTTCTGCTCGAAATTTGAGTAAAACCATAGGGAGATACGCTGAAAATACGAGTTTGAGAAATAGTTTTTTTCTTTTTTCCCTCTAAATTCTGATGATGTAATCTAGTCTTATTTTATTATTTCCATTGTTATTTTATAATTTCCTTAGGAGACCCATTTTAGACCTCAGAATTCCCCTAATGAATGTAAAAAAGACATTTACAAAATGTGATACTAGATCTGAGGAATTTTTGGATCTCATACACTTTGATGTGTGTGGATATATGGTAGTAAAATATCTTGTTGGGCATAAATATCATGTGACCTTCATTGATGATTTCTCAAGGAAGACTAGGTTATACCTTCTCAAGAATAAAGAAAATATTTAAGAACATGAAGTGGAGAATATGACTGAAAGAAAGATCAAGATTCTAAGATATGATAATGGTGGAGAATATACCTCCAACGAAGTGACAAAATTTTTCAAGGAAGTAGGGATTAAGAGGGAGATCATTGTTCATTATAATCCTAAATAGAATGGTGCAATCGAAAGGAGGAATAGGAAAATTGAAAAATGTTTCATGACCATGCTTCATGACCAATATCTCCCTCATTTCCTTTAAGGAGAAGCATGTATGACAATTTTTTACTTGTAGAACCGAAGTCATCACAATGTTATTAAAATCATGACTCTAGAAGAATAATTTATAGGAAAGAAGCCAAGTGTGGATCATCTTCGAATATTTGGGTGTCTGGTTTATATTCATATACCGAAGGACAAAGGAAGAACTTGGATCCTACTAGTATAAAGGACATCTTTGTTGGGTATAGTGCTTCATCAAAATCTTAACTAGTCTATATCAGGGAGGATTGTTGGATTGATGTGAGCATGGATGTCATCTTTGATGAAAGTATAGATTACAATAAATCAAATCATGTTCCATTTGACTCATGAAGAAGACATACCTATCTTTGAGGATATGTCAAAGGAAAATGATGGTCAATATCTGACATCGACTAAATACAATGTTGAAGGTCCTAGTGAGCCGGTGCAGTAAGTAATTATTCCTAAAATTCGAAAGAGGCATGCTTGGTTGAGAAATAATCTACAAGATGCTCAAGGACATGCTCTAAAGGGGACCTTACAAAAATTAAAAGACCGAAAATGTATTCTAGATATGCAGCATATATGAAGATACTCATTGATTTTGAACCTTCCTCCTATGAAGATGCAACTAAGCATCAAGAGTGGGGGAATGTGATGCAAGAAGAATATCAGGAAATTATGAATAATGATTTCTGTGAAATCATTCCTATACTAAGTGACAAACGAATAGTTTTTCTTTTTGTAAGTAAGTCAGGATCATTATATTATAATATAAACAGAGATTACAGCATAGAGGCTCGAAGACTTATGGCTTTGACATAACATTGGCCTGCTTCTTTTCGAGCTTACAAAGGACTCAGAATGACTGGGCTGAAAACTAGCCAGATTTAGAACCATATTAGCCCTTAGACAAAACATCGTGGCTACCACACAGGGTTGCCCATGAAGAAAAACCTGAACAAAAGAGTGCTGACGGCCAAAATGGCCTCTTACAAGCCGATAGCTACGGGAAACCAACATAAGTACAGAAGTAGAAGGAAATAGGTAGACCAGTCGAAAAAAACACATGCAGAAACTGCTAAACCATTAGAGAGTAGGAGTGGAAGCTCCAGAGTGTCCCGCCTCGCCTGGATTCGTGCCCTCACCGCCTGTCACTGGAGCTCGGGGCTTGAAGCGTTTGATAACAGTGGCCTGTGAGTCGTCCGTGGGAATTTCGATGGAGACGTGGAGAATGTGGCGGAGGTATATCTCGAATCATCAGACGAAATTCTCCAGAGCCTTGCCATGCCAGCGAAGTTCCTCTGCTAATGAGTTGAAAGCAACTTCCAATTTGTCAAGGCGAGCTGTGTTCCGAGCTGACACCATGGAAGTGGCAGCAAATGTTTCCTTTACCGCTGCTCCCTGCATGGCTATCGCTTTTTCCAGCATTGTTTTTACTTGCCAAGCCACAACTTGAGTTTGCAGAAACTGTGTTTGGCGCGTGGAGGGAGTACCTGGATCAACTAGCCAACCAACTTCCTCACTAATGGTGGTGTCATTCGTATTTGTTCTAGCAAGTTCCACTTCCTCTTCCAAAACCTCAATTGTTTGCTTGCCGCGTTTAGAAACAGAGGCTTCATAGCAGTCCTTGGCCCTCTTGAGGGCCTGTGAAGCTTTTGTGCTACGCAAATTAATATTAGCCATGGCGTCTCGATCTGTGAGAGCAGAGATATCGCTCAGAAAACACGAGCCTAACTTAGACGACGAGCAGAGAGGCCGCTTTTCGAAGACAAGAATGAGAATGAAAGGGCGAGCAATTGTGTTAATAAAGAAGTAGGAGTCGGAGAGATGAGTGTAGCTGAGTGGCCATTTAAGGCCATAATGCAGGGCATGTTGCCGATTGGTCCTTCTGCCAAAGCTGGGTGGATGATCAGAGATTTCCATTCTACGATCCGACCCTTCGCACGCTGGCAATCTCCGCTTAATCCGTTTGGTAATGCTATTTCCTTTGCTATCATTCCCCCTCATTAAGGATCGCTGAGCCCAAGGGTGTCTCGTCATCTGTTCCGGTCTGTGCCACCTGACGTGCTCAATCAACATACCATTACTCCTGATCTGCTGATGACGGATGATCTTCCATCCGTCCTACGGAAGTACCGGCATTTAAATCTTGCCTTGAGATGGTGTAGCATTGATCCCGAAGCTGTTCATTCGTAAGATCCTGCCAGCACGTGTCCCAGGCGTTTGTTGGGTTGTCAACAGCATAGTTCACGAGGTGGTCCGCGAGGGAGTTGGCCTTCCTTCGCACAGATTGAATTATGATACAGCTGAGGGAGGCCAGGTGCTGTGCAATGATCTCTGTGACCGTAGCTAGCCTCCAGTGCTTTACTTCTTTACTCGGTTTCGTTCCATGCTGGATTCTCTTGAGAGTGGTTATGGCTAGTTGGGAGTCGCCTTCCACAATAACCAGACCTTTGCCAAGTCGAATTAAGAGTCGTAACCCCTGTTCTAAGGCCATGAATTCGGCATCGTTATTTGTGGTTTCGCCCATATTTCTGCTTAGGATGTGAATAATGTTTCCTGTATCATCTCGTAGAACACCACCTACACCAGCTGGGCCTGGGTTTCCTCTCGAGGCGCCATCGAAATTAAACTTACAGTATCCTTGGGGCGGACATTGCCAAACTGCAGGAGGAGGAGCAGGTCGGAGGGCAATTTCCTTCAGGAGGTATTCCACCGAGTCGACAAGCCCAAAGATGCCGAGAATTCTACGGTCGTTGGGAGAAATTGTTTCAGCCTTTTCTTCTTTACACCAGGTGCGGGTTGTTTCTGTTAACCCCTGCATAATGATAATTTTTAATTCATCGATTTGCCGAATACTGTGCTTTTGAAAAATACGATTGTTTCTTTCTTTCCAGACATTCGAGATTAGGAATCCTGGACTGTTTCTCCATAGAGTATTTACCATGGTGCTGTCAGAGTAGTGTGAACGCCAGTTGGTTATAGTGTCGTGGATGGAGTTTCGTTGTCTTTCCGACTGGCGGAATATGACTTGAAGCCAGTCCCATAGATTGTTTGTCCAGTCACAATCATTGAAAAGATGATTGATGGTTTCCTCCTGTTGCTCACACATGGGGCATCGGGAGGGCCCTATGAACCCTCTCTTTGTAAGATTTTCCCAGGTTAGGACCTTCCCGTTTTGAAGGAGCCATAAAAACGTCTTAATTTTGGGCCATAGACTTCCGGCCCAGACATTGTCATACCAGGCCACCTTGTCATGCTCCTCTCTATTGTCCAAATAGTAACGAGCTTCCTTTAGATTGAAGGAGCCTCCTGTGAGCTTACCCCAGTGAAGGATTTCCGGTCCTTGCATCTCTCTGATTACTCTCTGCCTGAGGGTGGTGTTGAGGGTGTTGAGAAGATTTGTCAGGAGTTCATCAGAAGGGGGGGGAGTTGGATTCCAACTTCTCCATTGCTGTGGCTCCATGCTGCAAGCCTAGTAATGATGAACTTTTAGTTTATCATTGTTCTGAAACCATTGCTGCAGAGGTTGAAGAATAGGGGATTCAATTTTCAGGAGTTGTTGCCAGGCATCCTCCCAGAAAAGAGCAGTGTGCCCATTTCTGATCTCCTAAAAATAGTGATCTTGAATAATATGCCTATTGGCTCGGGCCATGTTCCAGATAGGGGAGCCTGCAGGGACATCGGTTATTCTGACCAGCTCCTCTTGTTGCCATTGCACAACATATTTAGCTTTCCAGAGTCGTGCCCACGGGGTGTGCGGCTCCAAAAGCCATCTCCACCATATTTTCGCGCCGCAGGCCTTGTTGGTAGTCCCTGGATCCTGTAGCCCTATCCCTCCGAAGCTTTTGGGCCTGCAAAGCTTATCCCATGCTGCAAGCGCCCATTTTTGCTTCCCAGAGTTGCCCGACCAGAGAAAGTTTCGTTGAATGGTCCTGATTTTCTAAAGGACACCCTGAGGAGCTGGGAGAATCGATAGCATGTAGTGAGGAATAGCTTGGAGAATTGCCTTGGTCATGACCAATCGACCCGCCAGATTGAGGACCCGATTAGTCCAGTGATTGCACCTGTCAGCTAGCTTGGTGATGAGCTTCTCCCAGTGACATTTATGCCAAGGCTTGTCTGTGAGGGGAACACCTAGATACTTGGATGGGAGAGTGCTTCTTTTGAAACCAAGGATATCAGTTAAGTGCCTTTGAACCGCTATATGGGTGTTAAAAAAGAAAACCGAGGATTTTTCAAAGTTAAAATCCATACCCGAGGCCTAACTGAAAAGATTCAGAATGTGCTTAAAACCCTTTTCTTCTTTTATGGTGGGGGTGCCATGCAACATGGTGTCATCCATGAACTGTTGATGCATGGTGGCCAGAAAATTGTTTAACGGCTGCAGACCCCTTATAAGATTGTTCTCCTTGGCTGACTTAATGAGTCGGTTGAAGCCTTCCATAAGAATGACAAAGAGGAAAGGTGAGATAGGGTCCCCCTGCCTGATGCCCCTTGAAGGGTAAAAAGGTTGAGAGGGGGCTCCATTAATTAAAATCGAGTGATTTGGCGACTTGATTAGAGCTAGGATCCAGGTGATCCATCTGGTGTTGAAGCCAAACACTTTGAGTACAGCTTCTAGATAATCCCAGCTTACTTTGTCATACGCCTTTGAGAGGTCCAATTGAATTATCATGCCAGCTTTTTTGAGCGTCTGCAGCGTGTGAATCATCTCATGAGCTAGCAGAATATTGTCCATGATTTTTCGCCCCTCCACATAACCTGATTGTTCCTCGGAGATTATTTGAGGGAGAATAGGCTTTAAACGATTGGCAATGACTTTCAAGATGATCTTGTACACCACATTGCAGAGCGCAATGGGCCTGAACTTGGAAGGAGTGCATGCATCCACTTCCTTGGGAATTAGTGCAATAAACGTGGAGTTCAGGGACTTCAGAATGGATGAAGAGGTTCGAGAGTCTTCCACCACTTCCCAAATGTCTTCTTTCACAACGTCCCAGCAGGCCTTAAAGAAATCCACGGTGAAGCCATCCGGCCCTGGCGCTTTCCCGTTGGCCATTTCTTTGACTGCTACCTCCACCTCCTGGAGGGAGATAGGTCGTTCCAGGGCTTTGTTTTGCTCTTCTGTGATAAGGTTGGGTATGGTGGAGATTACCTTGGCAATGGCCTCCTGTCGATCGAAGTTCGGTTCAGTGGCAATTAATTGGAAATGATTACGAAGTTGATAGGCAATGTCCTGGTGCGAGTTAAAAACAGCTCCATGCTCTCCTTGAATTCTGGTGATTCTGTTATTGCATCGATAGTCCATAGCTGACCTGTGGAAGAACTTAGTGTTCCTCTCGCCTTCTTTCAGCCATTGATTGTGCGATTTTTGCTTCCAAAGAATTTCTTCCTGCTCACATTGTTCATTCCATTTCTTCATGAGTTCCCTTTCCATGTCGATCGACTCCTGTGATATGCTGCCCTGAATCCAATTATTATGGATCTCTTCCAGTTGTTGCTCCAGTTGGCGTTTGTCTGCAAAAATATTGCCAAAGACCTCTCGGTTCCAGGTTTTTAACTGTGCCTTAATGAACTTGAGCCTTGCTTGTAATTTGAACATTTTCGTTCCCTCTATATGCAGGGGTTCTTTCCACTAGGTTTTGATGTTGCGGAGAAAGTCTTTGTGATTTAACCAGAATCTCTCAAAGCGGAAAGGCCTGTTCTTGGGGGTGCCCGAGATCGAGGCTTGCAGAGAGATGGGCCAGTGGTCTGATCCCCCGGAAGGGAGGATATCAGAACTAATGATGTTCCCTTCGAGGAGAAGGCTCTCAGAGACTAGAAAACGATCCAGTCTAAAAGCTATAAGCCTATCTCCCCCTCGTCTGTTGGTCCAGGTGAACAAGCCACTGCGAGGCTTGATATCTACCAAGTTGACTTCTTGAATGAAGGAATTAAAGGCCAGGGCATCATTGCTGAGAGCTCTGGTGCCTCCCTTCTTTTCCTCAAGAGAGGTTATCATATTGAAGTCACCGCCATAGATGGCCTGGGAGGTGTTGTGCCTATGATGCAAATTGATTAGATGACGGAGCAGCAAAATTTTATCTTCCAGACGCTGAGGGTTGTAGATATTGGCAAATAAGAAAGTGCCTTTTTCCCCTACAATCTGCATTTGCAAGGCCGGAAAGTTTTTTGAGGCTTCATCATTAATGAGATGGTAGATGTTCGGGCTCTAGAGAATGGCTAGTCCTCCACTCATTCCAGCTCCTTCCACAGCTAGATGCTCGAGATGTTTGCCCAGATGCTTTATCATTTCAGCTAGTTTCTGATTTGTGCATTTGGTTTCCTGGAGGAATACCATATCTGGTTTTTCTTGCATGATTTTCTTTTTCAGGAGCCTCTATTTCCTGAGGCTACCTAGTCCTCTTGCATTCCATGAGAGGACTTGCATTGTTAACGATGGTTTAAGATGAGAAGGAGAAAGCCTCAAGGGCTTTCATCTTTCCCGAGTTTATTAACATCTGACCCAATTCGAGAAGAGCATCTTTGTCGGATCTTCTTCCTCGTTTCTTCTTGTGCTGGCTGCTGGCTTGCGTGTGGTGTAGGGTTTGTGATTTGATACCCAAGCCCTTGGTTGCTCCTCGACCTCGCTTTATGCCTTTTGATGCTGCATCCTGTCTGGTTAGGAACAGGTGGTTAACCCGATTAATTTCTTCTTCTGGTATTTTGTTAAGTCCTTTCTGTTTCCATTGTTCCACTATTGAATTGAGATCTAGCCCTTCTTTCTCCAAGATCTCACCTAATTCCAGGTCCTACGTGCCTTGTTCACTGAGGACCATATCCTCATCCTCTTCCTGATCTTTGTCTTCTGAATTAGCTGTGCTGAGATCAGCCGATTTGAAGGCACCTTTTGCCTGGTCTTCTATCTCCTCTGCTGGCTTCACTGCTGGGATTTGTTCTGCCTTTTCAGACTGAGATTCCTCTCCTAATATTTCAAAGGAATTTGTTGTGACAGTGTTTTGCTCCGCCATTTTATGAGGATTTTTGCGGTTGGCTCAGTGCCTGCTTGTGGGTCGGATGAATCCATCCGAGGCCGAGGAGGGTTTCCCCTTGGGAATTTCCTCCATTTTATTTTGAGGGCACTCTCTAATTAAATTCCCATGCTCATGACATTTCCGACATCTGAAGGGTATATGCTCATAGTCAATAGTTTGAAAGTAGGTTTCATCTCTATATTCTAACCATAGCCCCTCGTGCAGGGGTCCGGAGATATCCATTTCAACGTAGATGCGGGCATAAGTCGTGTACCTTTTTTGAAGAGTGGCTTCAGAAGCACGGACAAAAGTACCCAAGGTATTTCCAATCTATTCCAGCGCTGCTGGTCTCCAGTAATCTATTGGCAGAGAGAAAAGTCTGATCCAGACCGGCACTTGAGTAAAATTTTTCTGTTCGGGCGCGAAGTTGGGTTTCCAGGGTCGCATGTAGAGGCCCGCGGAAGCGTAAAAATAAGGGCCTCCTTCAAAGATCCGATCCTTATCCTCCAGATTTGTGAAAACAACTGTGAAGAAGCCTTTGGCCCCCAGGTGAAGCTGTACTTCTCCTCGTGGTTTCCAGACTTGCTTAATCCATTGACAGAGAGCTTTTTCACTGGGCCAAAAACCCATGAATTTACAGATTACCGCATAAACAGACAAATGATCCCGGTAATCTTGCAGATATGGGTCAGTAATGACAACCCTAAGGCTATCGAGAGCCTTTGGTTTACATCGACCTTGATACTTCGGGTGGCCGCTGTTTTCCCCAGAATCCCTAGATCGACTTAGATCAGGGCCGTGGTGTGCAGTATTGCTCATATCTGCTACTTTCCTTTGTGGATCCACCCCCGGCGAGGGTTGTTCCAAGCTTATTCCTTCTTTTCTGGTTGTGCCGTCCGCCGTGTCATCTGTACGGTCGCTTGAGAGCAGCTCATCAGTGTTGGTGCGATTGCTGGTTGCTGAAGATCCAGGGATCTTCAAACCCTCAACCTTCTTCTCATGCTCATGATAACTTGCTTGAAAGGTGGGGGCTCAAAGAGACTGGAAATTGATGAACTTTACAGGCCGACAGTGCCTCGTTGCCACGGATCTTGGAGGAGATACGGGATTTCCCTTGATGTGCGGCTATGGATCGAAAAAGCGTTCCACGAACTTACTTCAGACATCATGATGAGTCGTGTGCCTCTCCCTCTTTCTTATCACCTTGTTAAATATCGGTTAACCATAGAATATTATAGAAGATTAAATTTTTAAAAAAATTATTTATTTAATTTAGAAATATTGTAAATTATGAAGTTCTAGAATGACCATTTCAAATGGTAGTAGTTTTCCACTCATAAAATTAGGCTTCTAATTGGGTTTTTGGATATTTTATATATTTATTTATTTGAAAAAAAAATGATAATATTGTATTGAAATTTAGATATAGAAATATATTATTATATAAAGATAAAATTTTGGTTTTTGTAATAATGTAAGGATAAATTTGTATTAAATGATTTTAAGTATGTTTGATTATTTATACTTAATTTATGTTATTGATATTTATTATTCAATTATTAGTAATATTAAGAAAATATTTTAATTGAAATTAGTCTATGTTTTTAAGGTTAGTAGTCAAAGTGGGAAATAGGGCTAGTTACCAAGAGTAGGAAATAGGGCTTTTGTTGAAATAATGATCAACCTAGGAAATATTGTTTTTGATGAAATAATTATTAGAGTGGTATTATTTCTTGTGTACACTAACAAGACCCTAAACTCTCATCATTTTTTTGTACACTAAGAAGAACTTATATAAAGTTGAATTGGGATCTCAAACTCTCATCATTTTTGTGTACACTAACAAGACCCTAAACTCTCATCACTTTTTTGTACACTAAGAAGAACTTATATAAAGTTGAATGGGGATCTCAAACTCTCATCATTTTTGTTTACAGTAAGAAGAACTTATATAAATTTGAAAGGGGATCTCAATTATTTAGTATAGGAAATAAATAACAAGGGGTGATTATAGCACAAAACTTGGGTGGAGGAGATATTTGCAGGGAACTTGAGAAAATGAAACACTGTTGATTACCCTATATCACTAGTATAGCCCCTTATTATTGTTGGTGTAAACCCCTTATTGTTATTATTGTACCCTTGTAACCCCCATTTTGTTATTATTGTGCCCTTAAATTATTATTGTTAGGTCGGCTAGGATTACATTGTGGCCACTAGGATTACATTATGGCCCCATGGACTCCTATATATAGAAAGGAGGTTTTGTAAATTGTATCATCCAAGAATTGTTCATTTATGTAATTTATTGGAGGTTTCCCCCTCGAAGTGTCTCATTTCTAAGGCGTTGATATCTCTTTTCTTCTCTTTTTGGAGCTGGTTACACAACATTTGGTATCAGAGCTTTGGATTCTAGGGTTTCGCTGCTCCAAACAGGTCATCGTGGAATTTTCGCTATAACTTTTTTTCTACGAAGTTTCAAAAGCTGAAATTTTCAGGGTGCGAAGAAAAAATCCTGAGGAAGATTGTATAAAAATTTCAGAGTTTTGTTCACAATAATTTCGGAGATATGATCTGTGGAAGTCAGGTATTTTTTCAGGCTCCTAAACAGGTCATCGTGGCATTTGCGCTATAAATTTTTTTCTAAGAAGGTTCAGAATCTGAAATTCATATGGTGCGAAGCTGAAATCCTGAGGAAATTCATCAAAAACATTTAGAGCTTGGTTCGCAATATTTGTGGAGATATGATATGTGGAAGGTAGTGCTTTTTCAGGCTCCTGAATTTCATCTCAAAGAGGTGATCGTGGGAAAAGTTCAATAACTCTCTCTCTGAAGATTGGATTGGAGTGCCATCAAAATTAGTCACAAGTACACGGCCTGTAGTTTCTTTGCTATCAATTTCAGAAACAAAGGACAAAACAGTGACACGTGGCAAGTCGTACAAGTTCGCTCTACTGAACCAGTCCAGAATTAGGTCATTGTGGGAGATTGGACACAACTTTGTCTTGGAGAATCAAAATCAAGTCAGACCTGTGGCATTTGAAAGAAGCTTCAGAGGGCTACTACAGGGCTGAATTTCAGATATCGAAGATTTTCAATTACAGAGATAATTCAATTTCAATATCGATCTCCTAAAACCTAGTAAAAGGTGTGTATTTTTTTTTTTTCCGAATTGCATAAGTCTTGTTTGAAGAATCAAGTTGAATTGATTCCAAGGGAATAGTGTAGAATATATATCAGTATTGTATTCTAAAATGGCCCCTAAAAAGAATTCAACACCCATTAAGCCTTCAGAAGGTTCTACTATGACTCATGAAGATGAAGAATGGCAACATGACATATCAAAATTACAAGAGCAAATTTCGCTCTCGCAAAGAACAACAAAAAATGAAATGGAAGTTTTGAAGCAAGGCGTGGAAACTAAGATGGATGGTTTGAAGAAAGGCGTGGAAGCTAAGATGGTTGGTTTGGAAGCTAAGATGGATGGCATGGAAGTGGGCATGGAAGCTAAGATTGATGACGTGGAAGCTAAGATCGATGAGAAAATGGAAAACATGAAGAATTTTCTAAAAGCAGACATGGAAGGTTTGACAAAGTTTATACAAGAAAGGTTTCCTAATGGCGAAAAGATAGTAGAAGAACCTCATGATGAGAACAAAATAAATGTTAATTGTGATTTCATAAACTCTAATGTTGGCGGGAAGAACCACCATATTCCAAAGATGGATATGAGGAAGTTTGATGGAAAGGATCCTGTAACATGGATACTACAGATGGAGCAATATTTTGATCTCCACAACGTGCAAAACACACAAAAGGTACGCATTGCAACTTTACATTTAGAACAAAATACATTTGTATGGTATCGATGGCTTTGCTCCCGTAAAAAAATTGTCACTTGGTCAATTTTTACGAGGAAATGATAGCACATTATGAGGATACAAAGAGCAACACCTTCTTTAGCCAATTGATAAATCTCAAACAAAAGGGCTTAGTGGGGGAGCACATTGAGGACTTCCAAAAATTGAATATAAGGGTAACTGATATTCCAGAGGAACACAGGATTGATCTCTTCATAGACACTTTAAAGGATAACATCCGACATGAAGTTCACGTTTTGGAACCTGATTCACTGGAGAAGGCATTCAGGTTGGCAAGAAAAATTGAATGTAAAATTATGGCGACAAGGAAGCCTACCACTCACTTCTATAAAGAAGGAAGTGTTGCTACGCCCAGATTTCCACAACCTACAAGGTTGACACCACAACAATTGGAAGAAAAAAGAGCAAAAGGGCTTTGCTACAGTTGTGATAGCAAATACACTAAAGGTCATAAGTGTGTCGAGAAGAAATTATTTTACATAGATTGTGAAGAGGAAGAAGAAAATGAACAAGAAGAGGATATACACCAGGAACCAGCCCTAGAAGAGGAAGAAATGAATCCGACCATATCGTGTAATGCACCGGCAGGAATTACCACTCCTCAAACTCTCAAGATAGAAGGACAAATCAAGAAGAAAAAGGTAATAGTGTTGATTGATTCAGGTAGCACCCATAATTTTATTCATTGTAAGGTAGCCAAGGAATTAAATTGTTTCCCATACCCAGCACCAGAATGTCAAGTGATGGTTGCAAATGGAGGAACTATAAATTGCTCTGGAAAATGCCATAATATCAAGCTAACCATGGGGGAATATGTATTGACTAGTTCAATGCTTGCCATTCCTATGGGAGGTGCTGATGTTGTACTAGGAGTACAATGGTTACAATCTTTGGGGACGGTAGCTTTTAATTTTCAAGAACTTTTCTTGAAATTTTTTTCAGAAGGAAAGGAAGTCGAATTACGGGGTATTGTGGGGAAGTCGGGAAAGATAATAAGCTCTAATGTCATGACAAAGCTTCTAAAGAAAGAACAAAGAGGCGTAATTGCACAATTATGCTCACTAGAAGTTCCAACATCAAAATCATCTATTTCTGCAGATCTCCAACAAGTCTTGGACAATCATTCCAAGGTGTTTGAAACTCCCAAAGGACTCCCACCTATTCGTGATCATGATCATGCTATTCATTTGATTCCAGGAAGTGTTCCTCCAAACATCAGGCCTTATAGATAGCCTTACTTCCAAAAGAGCGAAATTGAACGTATGATTGCAGAAATGTTAGAGGCGGGTATAATTCAACCTAGTCAAAGTTCTTTCTCTGCTCCTGTAGTATTGGTACACAAGAAGGATGGATCATGGCGAATGTGTCCGATTATAGGGAGTTCAATAAGCTCACCATTAAAGACAAATTTCCCATTCCTGTGATTGATGAATTATTGGATGAATTACATGGAGCAATTTATTTTACCAAGTTGGATCTTCGTTCAGGATATCATGAAATTAGAATGAAGACTGAAGATATTCCAAAAATAGAATTTCGAACTCATGAGGGTCATTATGAATTTTTGGTCATGCCTTTTGGCCTTACCAATGCACCTTCTACATTTCAAGGGCTGATGAATTCCATTTTCAAACCCTTAGAAAATTTGTGCTAGTATTTTTTGATGATATACTAATCTACAACAGGTCTTGGAAGGATCATGTTGAACATGTTGACAGGGTGCTCAAACTATTGCAGGAGAAACAATTATATGCAAAAAAGTCCAAATGTTTCTTTGGAGTACAAGAGGTGGAATATCTGGGTCATATTGTATCTCACGAGGGTGTTAAAGTGGACCCTAACAAAATTAAAGCCATTAAGGAATGGAAAGTTCCCACAAACATAAAGCAGTTGCGAGGATTTCTCGGGTTAACAGGGTATTATCGCAAGTTTGTTAAGAATTATGGGAGAATAGCAGCACCTCTAACAACATTATTGAAGAAAGATGCATTTTCATGGACTCCTGAAGCAACTAAGGCCTTTGAATGTCTTAAAGAGGCAATGTGCCTAGCACCGGTCTTAGCTACGCCAGACTTCACAAAAACCTTTATTGTGGAATGTGATGCCTCAAAAAATGGAATTGGTGCAGTTTTAATGCAGGAAGGAAGACCCATTGCTTTTGAAAGTCGTCCAATCAAAGGAAAGTATTTACAGAAACCTATTTATGAGAAGGAAATGTTAGCAATACTACATGTACTAAAGAAATGGCGAACTTACCTAATGGGAAGACACTTCAAGGTGAAAACTGATCATGATAGTCTTAAACACTTTTTGGAACAAAGACTATCGTCAGAAGAACAGCAAAAATGGGTCACAAAGATGTTGGGTTATGACTTTGAAATAATCTACAAAAAAGGAAACCTGAATGTTGTTGCAGATGCACTCTCAAGAAAGAATGAAGAGGTGGAAGCATTGCTTTGTGCCATTTCTATTATCCAACCAGATTGGATAACTGAAGCAAGAGATGAATGGAAGAAGGACAAAGATGTATGGACACTCATTCAAAAGTTGCAGCAAGATCCTAGTACATCTGACACATTTAGTTGGAAAAATGACTCCTTATGGTACAAAGATCGTTTACATTTTGTAAGAATTCCTAAATCAAAACAAAAGATTCTTCTCTCGAATTGCATACTTCCTCTTTTGTAGATTGAAACCTACTACTAAAGGGGTGAATTTTTGTACATCCTTGTAGCAAAAACACCACCACAAGAATGGTGACTCCACTGAATTCCTATTCCTAAGTTAATGTTTTTCTTTTGCATGTCATTATCCATGCTCAAGTCTGCTACAAACCATTATTTCATTCTATGTGAGATTTTCATCACATTCAGTGACTGTTCCAAACAACAGACAATGATTTTTTTTTCGCACAACAGTACAAATTAGCCTCTGATAGACACACACTCTTCACTTGTGTGAATATAACCCCCACAACAGACTAGCAAGCCAAAAATTAAAATATTTTTTCCATTTGTAAGGTGATGGGAAATCCCTAATAACTATTCATCACTATGCTTTTCATTTTACTACTCTCAGGACAGTTAGTTTTTGCACTAAAACTCAATTAGTAGGGCAATTAGGTATTTTTTTTTTTTAGTTAATATTTGTAAATTAGACATAATCTAAGTGGGAGAAATGAAAGTGGCCCTAATCCACGGATGCTTTCTGAATAATTTATTTTCTCATATAAATATAGAATACATAACTTAATTAGTAAAAAAAATAAGTGGCCCATAAATCCACAAATATTTAACTACCTAAGTTACTTCATTTTTTTTCATTAGATTCAGAACTAGGGTCAAAGTGTCGATAACGAAAGCGAGTAATATTTGATGTCCTTGCATCTCTTAGAGAGCCTGGACAACCATATGAAAACTTTCATAAGACAATTTTAACTACCATCTCCCTATATTGCAACATAGTCTAATTAGGAAAAGTGTAAGTGACCCATAATCCATGTATTATTTCAAGATTTCGCAAGGAACAATCAAACATAGTGTAATTAGAAAAGGACTGTAAAGGATCACCGTATATCCAAATATAATCACACTCTATATTGTTCATTTCAAAACACACATGAAGCATTGGTAAATTTCAAACAAAAAGGCACCTATTTTTTGGGGACCTTTGTTCTTATCTAATGTTTGCTTCACAAAATCACAACCTAAAGAAAAATTGAGACTCCTTAAAAATAACAATAATTTGAACTCATTAAATTCTCCCCACAGGGGCCACAAAAGAAATTATTGTTCAGGTTAGGACCATCAAGGGTAGGCATCCAATAATTTATCGTGGTCATAATACATTTTGAAACATAGATGTTGACATTTTGGGGAGCTTTAAATCTGTTTATTCGCCCATGAAACGAATACCCGAGCATTACAAAGACCCCTTGTTAGGTCCCTATATTACTAGTGTAGTCCATTATTGTTTTTAGTGTAGCCCCCTTATTGTTATTTTTGTACCCCTGTAACTCTCATATTGTTATTATTGTGCCCTTACATTATTATTGTTAGGTACGCTAGGATTATATTGTGACTCCATGGACTTCTATATATAGAAGGAGGCTTTGTTCTATATCAGAGCTTTGGATTCTAGGGTTTCGTTGTTCCAAACAGGTCATCAAGGAATTTTCGTTATAACATTTTTTCTACAAAGTTTCAGAAGCTAAAAATTTTATCACAAGAAGCCGAAATCCAGAGGAACTTCATGTAAAAATTTCAGATCTTGGTCACAATATTTTCAGAGATATGATTTTTGGAAGTTAGGGTTTGTTCAAGATCCTGAATTTCATCTCAAAGAGGTGACTGTGGGAAAATAATAATAACTCTCTCTCTGATCATCGGATTGGAATTATGTAAAAAGTGGCCGCAAGTAAACATACTGTAGTTTCCTGTGTATAAATATCAAAGACAGGGGAGAAAATAGTGACACGTGGCACATTGTACAAGTTTTCTCTATTGAACCGGACCATAATTAGGTCATTGTGGGAGATTGGGCATAACTTTGCCTTGAAGTATCAGAATCAGGTCATACCTGTGAAATTCGAAAGAAGATTCAAAGGGCTACTAGAAGACCAAATTTCAGATATTGAAGATCCAAAATCACAGATAAATTGTTTTCAATATCGAGCTCCTCAAAAGCAATAAAAAGGTGTGTATTTTTTTCCAATTGCATAAGTCTAGTTTGAAAAATTAGTTTGAATTTATTCCAAGGGCATATTGAAGAACAGATATCAGTATTGGGTTCTAAAATACCCCCTAAAAATGATTCAACACCCATTAAGCCTTCATAAGGCTCTACTATGAATAATGAAAATGAAGAAGTGCAACATGACATATCAAAATTACAAGAGCAAGTGCTCCAAATTTCACTCTCGCAAAGGGAAACAAAAAATGAAATGGAAGTTTTGAAGAAAGGCCTGGAAGCTAAGATGTATGGTTTGAAGAAAGGCATGGAAGTTAATATGGATGGTTTGGAAGCTAAGATGGATGGCATGGAAGCTAAGATGGATGACATGGAAGCTTAGATCGATGAAAAAATGAAAGACAACATGGAAAACATGAAGAATGATCTAAAATCAGACATGGAAGGTTTGACAAAGTTGATACAAGAAATGTTTCCTAATGGAAAAAAGATGGTAGAGGAAACTCATGATGAGAAAAAAATAAATGTTAATAGTGATTTCATAAACTCTAATGTTGGATGGAAGAACCGCCATATTCCAAAGATCGATATGAGTAAGTTTTATGGCAAGGATCCCATAACATGGATACTAAAAAAATTATCACTTGGTCAATTTTTATGGAGGAAATGATAGCACATTATGAGGATATAAAGAGCAACACCTTCTTTAGCCAATTGATAAATATCAAACAAAAGGGTTCAGTGGTGGAGCACATTGAGGACTTCCAAAAATTGAATATAAGGGTAACATATATTCCATAGGAACATAGGATTGATGTCTTCATAGGGACTTCAAAGGATAACATCCAACATGAGGTTCGCCTTTGGGAACCTGATTCATTGGAGAAGGCATTCAGGTTGGAAATAAAATTTGAATGTAAAATTATGGCGACAAGGAAGCCTAACAATCACATCTTTAAAGATGAAAGTGTTGCTACTCCTATACTTCCACAACCTACAAGGTTGACACCACAAAAATTGGAAGAAAAAAGAGAAAAATGGCTTTGCTACAGTTGTGATAGAAAATACACTAAAGGTCATAAGTGTGTTGAGAAGAAATTATTCGAAGATGTGATATTGTGAAGAGGAGGAAGAAAATGAACAAGAAACTTCAAAAGAAGAGGATATACACCAGAACCAACCCTAGAAAAGAAGAAATGATTCCACTCATATCTAGTAATGCATTGGTAGGAATTACCACTCCTCAAACTCTCAAGATAGAAGGAAATATTAAGAAGAAAAAGGTAATAGTGTTGATTGATTCACTTAGTACCCATAATTTTATTCATTGTAAGGTAGCCAAGGAATTGAATTGCTTCATATACCCAAACATTCTAATATCAAGTGATTTAAAATGGATAACTATAAATTGTTTGGAAAATGCCATAATATCAATCTAACCATGGGTTAATATGTATTGAATAGTCTAATGATTTCCTTCAATGGGATGTGTTGATGTTGTACTAGCGTGACAATGGCTCTCATATTTGGGGACAAGCAGTTCCAGCAGTTTTTGACTTTCATAAAATTCTTTTGAAAAAAATTTCTTAAGGGAAGGAAGTTGAATTATGGTATCACAGTAAAGTCGTGAAAGATATTGCTTCCAAATTTATGACAAGCTTCGGGAAGAAAGAACCCGCCTACACCATTTTGGCCTCCTCAACTACCTACCCAACCCATACCAAATTCCATTAACAAAGCAATATAAATGATCCATTCTATGAACCCGCTTTTCCCATCTAAATACCAGTCAATTCAAGTTGGAGTCAATGATCTCCAATTGATATCGGGGAATATAGTAATCTCAGAAAAGAAAAATAAACCTATGGTGATTATTGAAGAGAAAGGGGAGGAAAAAACTTCAAACCATTATACGAAATGTGTCACCATTAAGCCTATCACCATACCTTCAAAACATTTGCCATCTTCTTCTAACTGGCCTCCCTATCTAGAGAGTCTAGTTGTGGAGATGAATGACCTCATTCCCGAGTCTAGCTTGGCTTCTGAAATTAGGAACCTTTTCATAAATGTACCTTTTCTACAAGTTATCAAAGGGATCCCCATCTGTACAAAAAAAATTAGGTAACTCTACGAAAAAACTTCAAACCATTCTACAAAATGTGTCACCATTAAGCCTATCACCATACCTTCAAAACATTTTCCTTCTTCTTCTAACTGGCCTCCCTATCCAGAGAGTCTAGTTGTGGAGATGAATGACCTCATTACCGAGTCTAGATTGGGTTTTGAAATTAGGAACCTTTTCATAAATGTACCTTTTCTACAGGTTATCAAAGACATCCCCATCTGTACAAAAATAATTAGGTAACTCTGCCCCAAGAAGCCAAGAAATAAAATATTGGAACTTCAAACCATTCAATTTTTCGATAGAGCAGCAGAGTTAATGATGGGGTGTATTCACATCGAGAAATATATTGGCCCCGGAAACCCTCTTGTCTCTATTCAAATAGGTGATTTCCTTGTCTCTAATGTACTTATAGACCTGGGGGCGGCATTAATGTTATGACCAATCAAACCATGGATCAACTTGTACTACTCCATATTCATCCTACTCCCACTGTGTTTAATTGGAAGATAGATCTAAAATCAAGCCAGAAAGGGTGTTGGATGATGTGGTTGTTTCATTATATTCTTGGGAATATCTCGCATATTTCATTGTGCTTCAGCTAAATAATCCTATGGGAGGACATCCCTTGACCTTGGGATTACCATGGCTTGATACAGCTGATGCTTATATTGGATGTCGTTCTTGTGACATGTATATTTCCCATGAATATTCTAGGAAGAAGGTCACCTTGTATCCACCCGCTATATCCATTCAAGAGCTTTGAGACACCTTGTGGTTAGACTACAGTAGTGATCAGGAGACCCAGTATGTTTCCATGATACATCAGTATGTTAAGTCCTCACAAGAGGGTGAGATTCAAGACTTCTTGAATAATCTAGACACTATGCCCAATTTCAAATCATTGAGTGATATTTTTAGTCTATATTTTAAGGAAAGTCACAACCCTCTACCTCCCTCACCACTATTTCTAGCAACACCTCTATGTACTCTTGAGCCTGATACCACTCTTATTGAGATTATTTTGGGCAAATATTTTCATATTAGTTCATACTTGGATTCATCCAAGCAAGATCAGCTTGTGAATTTGTTGCAAAACCATCTTTATGCCTTTGCATGGGGCTATGAAGATAGGAAAGGCATCCCTATTGAAACTTTTACCCACCATATCTATATTCAGGATGGAGTCCGACCTGTACGACAACCCCAATGGCATATGAACCTAGCTCTAAGAGATGTTGTAAAGGAAGAATTTCAAAAACTCTTGGATGTTGATTTTGTCTCTCCTATTTCTCATTACCAGTGGGTCTCCCCATTGGTATTAGTCCCGAAAATAAATGGGAGATGGCACATTTGCATTGACTATAGAGAATTGAACAAAGCAACTCTTAAGGATTACTTCTCCCTTCCTTTCATCGATCAAGTACTTGATACCCTTGTTGGTAAGAAGTACTTTTCTTTTCTAGATGGCTTTAGTGTTTATATACAGATACAAATTGCACCCGAGGATCAAGACAAAACCACCTTCACATTTCGAACTCATGAGGGTCATTATGATTTTTTGGTCATGCCTTTTGGCCTTACCAATGCACCTTAATCGACATTTCAAGGGTCGATGAATTCCATTTTCAAACCCTTCCTTAGAAAATTTGTGTTAGTACTTTTTGATGATATACTAACCTACAACAGGTCTTGGAACGATCATGTTCAACATGTTGACAAGGTGTTCAAACTATTGGAGGAGACACAATGATATGAAAAAACCTCCAAATATTTCTTTAGAGTAAAAGAGGTGGAATATCTAGGTCATATTGTATCTCACGAGAGTGTTAAGGTAGACCCTAAAAAAATTAAATCCATTAAGGAATGGAATGTTCCCTCAACCATAAATCAGTTGCAAGGATTTATTGGGTTAACATGGTATTATCGCAATTTTTTTAATAATTATGGGAGGATAGTAGCACCTCTAACAAAATTATTTAAGAAAGATGAATTTTCATGGACTCCTAAAGAAACTAAGGCCTTTGAACATCTTAAAGAGGCAATGTGCCTAGCACCAGTCTTAGCTATGACAAACTTCATAAAAACCTTTATTGTAGAATGTGATGCCTCGGGAAATGAAATTTATGTTGTTTTAGTCCAAGAAGGAAGACCCATTGCTTTTGAAAGTCGTCCAATCAAAGGAAAATATTTATAGAAAGTTATTTACGAGAAGGAAATGTTGGAAATACTACATGCATGAAAGAAATGGCGACCTTACCTAATGGGAAGACACTTCAAGGTAAAAATTGATCATGGTAGTCTTAAAAACTTTTTTGAACAAAGATTATATTCAAATGAGGAGAAAAAATGGGTCGCAAAGATGTTGGGTTATGACTTTGAAATCATCTACAAAAAATGGAAGCTAACTTTTTTTGCAGATGCACTCGCAATAAAGGATGAAGAGTTAGAAGCATTTCTTTGTGCCATTTCTATTATCCAACTAGATTGGATAACTGAAGCAAGGGATGAATGGAAGAAGGATGAAGAAGTGTGGACACTCATTCAAAAGTGTTAGCAAGATCCTAGTACATATGATATATTTAGTTGGAAAAATGATTCCTTATGGTACAAAGGTCGCTTATGTCTTTGTAAGAATTCCCAAATAAAACAAAAGATTCTTTTGGAATTACACACTTCTCCTTTAGAAGGACACTCGGGATTTTCAAAAACTTACCAAAGGGTGAAGAAAGAATTTTTTTTTGATTTCCTTAAATCTGATATTCAAAATTTTGTTGTGGAATGTTTGGTTTGCCAACAAAATCAATTTGAAACAATTAATACCCCAAGTCTTCTACAACCTTTATTCATTCCAAGTCAACATTGGGGGGAGATTTCAATGGATTTTATCACAGGTTTACCTAAGTCCGAAGGAAAGAGTGTCATCATGGTGGTAGTTGATAGACTTACCAAGTATGTACACTTTTTTGCATTATCTCATCCATTTAAAGCAAGTACAGTTACTACTGCATTTATGGAAACAATTCAAAAGCTACATGGAAACCCAAAGATTATGGTAAGTGACAGAGATCCCATTTTTCCTGGAAAATTTTGGACGGAATTATTTTCTTTTTTGGGTACTCAACTAGCTCATAGCTCATCTTATCATCCTCAATCCGATGGAAAATTATGAGATAGTGAACAAATGTTTGGAAGGATATCTTAGTTTTTCTATATCTAATAAACAAACACAATGGGTCAAGTGGTTACCTCTGGCTAAATGGTGGTGTTGGTATGAAGAAATGCTCTATTTTTACCCCCTTCCTATTAAAAAAACATAATCATTAACCTTTTTTTTATCTCCATAAACCTCCTCATTCCTGCACTAATCCAATATCGTTGTCTATTCCTAAAAAAACTTTATATTTCATGTTTAAGGTTTAATTAGTGCTTAATTAATCATTTTAAATAGATTTCCTTCCTTTAATATTTCTTTTACTACTCATTTTACTACTCTCGTGATGAAGTTGTTGCACCAAACCCAAATCATAGGGCAATTAGGCATTTTTTTATTTTTATTAATATTGTAATTCTACACATAATTTAAGTGGGATAAATTAAAGGTCTCTAATCCATGGAGTGTTTCCACAATAATTTATTTGCTCATATAAATGCTGAATACATAACTTAATTAGTAAAAATAAGTGGTCATGTGAATCCACACACATCTTTAATTATCTAAGTTACTTCATTTTTCGATTAGATTCGTAACTAGGGTCATGCTGTCGTATAACGAACAGCATATTTGATGTCCTGCACCTTGAGAGCTCGATCATCAACACAGAAAACTTTCGTAAGACAATTTTAACTACCATCTCCCTATATTGCAACATAGTCTAATTAGGAAAAGTGTAAGTGACCCATAATCCACGTATTATTTCAAGATTTCGCAAGGAACAATCACACATAGTGTAATTAGAAAAGTACTGTAAAGGATCACCGTATATCCAAATATAATCACACTCTTGATTGTTCATTTCAAAACACACATGAAGCATTGGTAAATTTCAAACAAAAAGGCACCCATTTTTTGGGGACCTTTGTTCTTATATTATGTTTGCTTCACAAAATCACACCCTAAAGAAAAATTGAGGCTCCTTAAAAATAACAATAATTTGAACTCAAATTCTCCTCACAGGGGCCACAAAAGAAATTATTGTTCAGGTTAGGACCATCAAAGGTAGGCATCCAATAATTTATCGTGGTCATAATACATTTTGAAACATAGATGTTGAAATTTTGGGGAGCTTTAAATCTATTTATTCGCCCATGAAACGAATACCCGAGCATTACAAAGACCCCTTGTTAGGTCCCTATATTACTAGTGTAGTCCCTTATTGTTTTTAGTGTAGCCCCCTTATTGTTATTTTTGTACCCTTGTAACTCTCATATTTTTATTATTGTGCCCTTACATTATTATTGTTAGGTAGGCTAGGATTATATTGTGACCCCATGGAATTCTATATATAGAAGGAGGCTTTGTTCTATATCAGAGCTTTGGATTCTAGGGTTTCGTTGTTCCAAACAGGTCATCAAGGAATTTTCGTTATAACATTTTTTCTACAAAGTTTCAGAAGCTAAAAATTTTATCACAAGAAGCCGAAATCCAGAGGAACTTCATGTAAAAATTTCAGATCTTGGTCACAATATTTTCAGAGATATGATTTTTGGAAGTTAGGGTTTGTTCAAGATCCTGAATTTCATCTCAAAGAGGTGACTGTGGGAAAATAATAATAACTCTCTCTCTGATCATCGGATTGGAATTATGTAAAAAGTGGCCGCAAGTAAACATACTGTAGTTTCCTGTGTATAAATATCAAAGACAGGGGAGAAAATAGTGACACGTGGCACATTGTACAAGTTTTCTCTATTGAACCGGACCATAATTAGGTCATTGTGGGAGATTGGGCATAACTTTGCCTTGAAGTATCAGAATCAGGTCATACCTGTGAAATTCGAAAGAAGATTCAAAGGGCTACTAGAAGACCAAATTTCAGATATTGAAGATCCAAAATCACAGATAAATTGTTTTCAATATCGAGCTCCTCAAAAGCAATAAAAAGGTGTGTATTTTTTTCCAATTGCATAAGTCTAGTTTGAAAAATTAGTTTGAATTTATTCCAAGGGCATATTGAAGAACAGATATCAGTATTGGGTTCTAAAATACCCCCTAAAAATGATTCAACACCCATTAAGCCTTCATAAGGCTCTACTATGAATAATGAAAATGAAGAAGTGCAACATGACATATCAAAATTACAAGAGCAAGTGCTCCAAATTTCACTCTCGCAAAGGGAAACAAAAAATGAAATGGAAGTTTTGAAGAAAGGCCTGGAAGCTAAGATGTATGGTTTGAAGAAAGGCATGGAAGTTAATATGGATGGTTTGGAAGCTAAGATGGATGGCATGGAAGCTAAGATGGATGACATGGAAGCTTAGATCGATGAAAAAATGAAAGACAACATGGAAAACATGAAGAATGATCTAAAATCAGACATGGAAGGTTTGACAAAGTTGATACAAGAAATGTTTCCTAATGGAAAAAAGATGGTAGAGGAAACTCATGATGAGAAAAAAATAAATGTTAATAGTGATTTCATAAACTCTAATGTTGGATGGAAGAACCGCCATATTCCAAAGATCGATATGAGTAAGTTTTATGGCAAGGATCCCATAACATGGATACTAAAAAAATTATCACTTGGTCAATTTTTATGGAGGAAATGATAGCACATTATGAGGATATAAAGAGCAACACCTTCTTTAGCCAATTGATAAATATCAAACAAAAGGGTTCAGTGGTGGAGCACATTGAGGACTTCCAAAAATTGAATATAAGGGTAACATATATTCCATAGGAACATAGGATTGATGTCTTCATAGGGACTTCAAAGGATAACATCCAACATGAGGTTCGCCTTTGGGAACCTGATTCATTGGAGAAGGCATTCAGGTTGGAAATAAAATTTGAATGTAAAATTATGGCGACAAGGAAGCCTAACAATCACATCTTTAAAGATGAAAGTGTTGCTACTCCTATACTTCCACAACCTACAAGGTTGACACCACAAAAATTGGAAGAAAAAAGAGAAAAATGGCTTTGCTACAGTTGTGATAGAAAATACACTAAAGGTCATAAGTGTGTTGAGAAGAAATTATTTGACAGATATTGTGAAGAGGAGGAAGAAAATGAACAAGAAACTTCAAAAGAAGAGGATATCACCAACCCTAGAAAAAGAAGAAATGATTCCGACCATATCTGGTAATGCATTGGTAGGAATTACCACTCCTCAAACTCTCAAGATAGAAGGAAATATTAAGAAGAAAAAGGTAATAGTGTTGATTGATTTGGCTAGTACCCATAATTTTATTCATTGTAAGGTAGCCAAGGAATTGAATTGCTTCATATACCCGGCACCAGAATATCAAGTGATGATTTAAAATGGAGGAACTATAAATTTCTTTGGAAAATGCCATAATATCAATCTAACCATGGGGTAATATGTATTGAATAGTCTAATTATTTCCTTTCCAATGGGAGGTGTTGATGTTGTACTAGCAATACAATGGCTACAATATTTGGGGACAATAGCTTTTAATTTTCAAGAAATTTTCTTGAAAATTTTTTCGGAATGGAAGGAAGTTGAATTACAGGGTATCACAGGGAAGTCGGGAAAGATAATAAGCTCTAAATTTATGACAAAAATTCTGAAGAAAGAACAATGAGGCGTAATTGCACAATTATGCTCACTAGAAGTTCCAACATCAAAATCATCTATTTCTAGATCTCCAAAAATTCCTAGACAATCATTCCAAGGTGTTTGAAATCCCAAAGGACTCCCACCTATTCTTGATCATGATCATGCTATTCATTTGATTCCAGGAAGGGTTCCTCCAAACATTAGGCCTTGCAGATATCCTTATGTCCAAAAGGGCGAAATTGAACATATGATTGTAGAAATGTTAGAGGCTGGTATAATTAAACCTAGTGATTGATGAATTATTGGATGAATTACATGGAGCAATTTATTTTACCAAGTTGGATATTCGTCTAGGATATCATCAAATTACAATGAATACTGAATATATTTTGAAAACAACATTTCAAACTCATGAGGGTCATTATGATTTTTTTGGTCATGCCTTTTGGCCTTACCAATGCACCTTCTATATTTCAAGGGTTGATGAATTTCATTTTCAAACCCTTCCTTAGAAAATTTGTGTTAGTATTTTTTGATGATGTACTAACCTAAGCAGGTCTTGGAAGGATCATGTTCAACATCTTGACAAGGTGATCAAACTATTGGAGACGCAATGATATGAAAAATCCTCCAAATGTTTCTTTAGAGTACAAGAGGTGGAATATCTAGGTCATATTGTATCTCACGAGGGTGTTAAGGTAGACCCTAACAAAATTAAATCCATTAAGGAATGGAATCTCCCCTCAATCACAAATCAGCTTGCAAGGATTTCTTGGGTTAACATGGTATTATCACAATTTTAATAATTTTGGGAGAATAGTAGCACCTCTTGTTGAAGATTGCAACAAGAAACAGTGAAGGAGGCATCCTGAAACATCTTTCCCGATCCTAGTTGGAAAGTGATCACCTAAACTAGGTGGGGGCCACACAGGTGATTTTTGTCGCAAAGTCTATTTTTAGACTATGTCTATTTTTAGACATATGGAGCATATTCTATAAGTTGTGGGATGCTATTTATGGATGGTTGGTCAAGTTGGAAAAATAGATGGATTTCTATTTTTAGACATATTGGGCAGAATCTATTTTTAGATTGCCAGTCTAAAAATAGATATGTCGAATATTATTAGCTCCTAATAATATTTGGACTATAAACATTATCTTATTCTCTTGGAGCACTTCAGTTAAGTGCACAGATGTGGCACAGGAGCTGACAGAAGGAATTACGCTATTCCTGAGGGTTAAGTGGAGCTATTGCATGGATACTTCAGTTAGAACTCATGTGACAGAGTTTGGTGGAGTTGATCGAGGAAGTTAGTGGAGTTGTATTCAGTTTAACTAATCTAAACATAGTTGAGCTATTTGTATTCAGTTTAACTAATTGATACAATTAGTGAGAGTGGTGTGAATTAATTATTAATTAATTCACTAATTAAATACTCATAAATCAACTAAAGAATACATCAGTTCTTCAGTGCATGGACAGTTTCAGTGGAGACCAGTGCAGAAATAGGTGAAAGAGCAGGTTAACTATCAATTGTGACTATACTATTGCTATTTGCAACACACAGATAGGTGGAGTAATCAATGAGGATTGCGCAGTTCAATCTAGGTGGTTTATCTATATAAAGAGGCCATCGCATAGCATTGAAACATGCAATTGAGGTTGGCTATCAAGTGGCTAAATTTTGGAGCATGAGTTTTGCTATATCTAGCTTGATAGTGTGTAGCATGGGAGGTAGTGCATGAGAGCTTGCAAAGAGCTTTGTACTATGATTGTTACATGATCTCCATGACATGTATAATATACAGATAGTTTGGGGTTTTCAGCTTTAAGCTTTCCCATGAAATACTGTGTTCATATGTGTGAATTTTTATGGCTTTAATGTGTGCATGCAATTGATTTTATTTCCGCATGTGATGATCAATGGTAGAAGAGATTATGTATTATGCATGAAGCTAAAATAGTGTGTGATCAGGAGAATCTCGGTGAATAACTCATCCATTATTCAAATTTCTACATGGTATCGGAGCTGTGTTAAAAGATTTTCTACATGGTATCTGAGCGATATTGATCATTGGAGCAATTGCAAAGCATTGAAGCGGTTGAGTTTTAGGATAAACTCAAGAAACATAAAGATGGAGAAAGCCGGAAATATACATGCATATTGTATATAATTTTCTACATGGAATGAGAGCGAAAATTTTTGGGTGCGCGAGTTTGTAGGGAATATCTGAAAATTTTTGGTGAAATATTTTCAGAAACAAATAGCATATTTGGATTCCTTGCGAAAAAACACCCAAATTGAAAAAAAAAATCGGTCGAATCGGAGCTCGGATGAGGGAGATATCATCGATTTAAAATCAGCTCTTTTGTTAGAAAATTTTGCGACGGCGGGACAATTGCAATGTGCGCGATCCAAGAATCTACATGCACCGAGGTACAAGATGCATGCAAAGATTTGAAGAGCTAAGCATAGGTTAGTGACTTGGTGGTTGAGAGGGAGCCTCTCAACATGCAGCGTGAGAAGCAGTCTCGGAAGGTTGTGGAGCAGCCACAACTGGAGATGTAGAAGAATCTTTATAGATTTGATGTAGATGGGATTTCTACGGAGCTTCCTACTGTTGGGAAGCGGGAGAAAGACATGCAACTGAAGCTTGAGAGGGAGCAAGTTTTGCATGCAGGTGAAAGTGAACCTCGGGATGTGGAGCAGCCACAAGAGGATCATGGAGTGGAAGAGACCACTCATGCAGAGAAATTTCGTGCTAGACGGGCAGAGGGAGTGCATGCAGCTATACCACCAGGTGTGAGGTGGGGCGACATGCATGATTAATCCCATGAGGATATTTCTGGGCAGGATTCATGAGATGGTGTGGATCTCATCGATTGAACCTGGCTACGAGGTGCCCACAGCGCAGCAGTAGCATGATCAGTTGGAGTGATGCAGGCAGATCAAAGTGACAGTGTCGGATACTGGAGCGCGGATCAGAGTTGACAGCAAGTGCAAGAGTGCATGGGTGCAAGAGTTCAACAACGCAGTGGTTCCTGATGACATGTGCAGTTGGCCAAGCAGAAGTCGAAGACTTTGATGATAGATGCTAGATGCATCAAGACTGATTGAGTTGTTTGGAGCCTATTCAGTTTCGGAGATGTTGCATGCAAAGGTTGCATGTTGCATGCATGAAGTTGCATGGTGCATGCATGAGTTTTCATGGCGCATGCAAAGGGCGCATGTCGAATGCATGGAGTTGCATGTTGCATGCATGGAGTTGCATGGCGCTTATGAAGGTTGCAGGGCGAATGCATGGAGTTTCATGTCGCATGCAATGACAGTCCTTTCTTGTTGAGAGGGAGTGTTGAAAATGGCAACAAGAAACAGTGAAGGAGGCCTCCTGAAACATCTTTCCTGATCCTAGTTGGAAAGTGATCACGTAAACTAGGTGGGGACCACACATGTGATTTTTGTCGAAAAGTCTATTTTTGGACTATGTCTATTTTTAGACATATGGAGCATATTCTATAAGTTGCGGGATGCTATTTGTGGATGGTTGGTCAAGTTGGAAAAATAGATGGATTTCTATTTTTAGACATATTGGGCAGAATCTATTTTTAGATTGCCAGTCTAAAAATAGATATGTCGAATATTATTAGCTCTTAATAATATTTGGACTATAAATATTATCTTATTCTCTTGGAGCACTTCAGTTAAGTGCACAGATGTGGCACAGGAGCTGATAGAAGGAATTACGCTATTCCTAAGGGTTATGTGGAGCTATTGCATGGATACTTCAGTTAGAACTCATGTGACAGAGTTTGGTGGAGTTGATTGAGGAAGTTAGTGAAGTTGTATTCAGTTTAACTAATCTAAACATAGTTGAGCTATTTGTATTCAGTTTAACTAATTGATACAATTAGTGAGAGTGGTGTGAATTAATTATTAATTAATTCACTAATTATAAACTCATTAATCAACTAAAGAATGCATCAGTTAACTTTAGTGCATGGACAGTTTCAGTGGAGACCAGTGCATAAATAGGTGAAAGAGCAGGTTAACTATCAGTTGTGACTATATTGTTGCTATTTGCAACACACAGATAGGTGGAGTAATCAATGAGGATTGTGCAGTTCAATCTAGGTGGTTTATCTATATAAAGAGACCATCCCATAGCATTGAAACACGCAATTCAAGTTGGCTATCAAGTGGCTAAAGGTTGGAGCATGAGTTTTGCTAGATCTAGCTTGATAGTGTGTAGCAAGTGAGGTAGTGCTGAGAGCTTGCAAAGAGCTTTGTACTATGATTGTTACATGATCTCCATGGCATGTATAATATACAGATAGTTGGGGTTTTCAGCTTTAAGCTTTCCCATTAAATACTGTGTTCATATGTGTGATTGTTTGTGGTTTTAATGTGTGCATGCAATTGATTTTATTTCCGCATGTAATGATCAATGGTAGAAGAGATTATGTATTATGCATGAAGCTAAAATAGTGTGTGATCGAGAATTCAAGGATAACATATCGCTTATTCAAATTTCTACACCTCTAACAAAATTATTGAAGAAAGATGAATTTTCATGGACTCCTGAAGAAACTAAGGCCTTTGAACATCTAAAAGAGGCAATGTGCCTAGCACCAGTCTTAGCTATGCCAGACTTCACAAAAACCTTTATTGTGGAATGTGATGCCTGGGGAAGTGGAATTTATGTTGTTTTAGTCCAATAAGGAAGATCCATTGCTTTTGAAAGTCGTCTAATCAAAGGAAAATATTTACAGAAAGTTATTTATGAGAAGCCTAAATGTTGGAAATACTACATGCATGAAAGAAATGGCGACCTTACCTAATGGGAAGACACTTCAAGGTAAAAATTGTTCATGGTAGTCTTAAAAAATTTTTGGAACAAATATTACCTTCAGAAGAGGAGAAAAAATGGGTCACAAATATGTTGGGTTATGACTTTGAAATCATCTACAAAATATGGAAGGTAAATTTTTTTGCAGATGCACTCGCAATAAAGGATGAAGAGTTAGAAGCATTTCTTTGTGCCATTTCTATTATCAAACTAGATTGGATAACCGAATCAAGGGATGAATGGAATAAGGACGAAGAATTGTGGACACTCATTCAGAAGTTTCAGCAAGATCCTAGTACATCTGATATATTTAGCTGGAAAATGATTCCTTATGGTACAAATATCGCTTATGTCTTTGTAATAATTCCCAAATAAAACAAAAGATTCTTTTGGAATTGCACACTTATCCTTTAGGAGGACACGGGATTTTCAAAAAATTATCAGAGGGTGAAGAAATTTTTTTTTTGATTTCCTTAAATTTGATATTCAAAAGTTTGTTGTAGAATGTTTGGTTTTCTAGCAAAATCAATTTGAGACAATTAAGACCCCGGGTCTTCTACAACCTTTATTCATTCCAAGTCAAAATTGGGAGGAGATTTCAATGGATTTTATCACAGGTTTACCTAAGTCCGAAGGAAAGAGTGCCATCATGGTGGTAGTTGATAGACTTACCAAGTATGTACACTTTTGTGCATTATCTCATCCATTTAAAGCAAGTATAGTTACTATTGCATTTATGGAAAGAATTCAAAAGCTACATGGAAACCCAAAGATTATGGTAAGCGATAGAGATCCCATTTTTACTAGAAAATTTTGCAGGGAATTATTTTCTTGTTTCGGTACTCAAGTAGCTCATAGCTCATCTTATCATCCTCAATCCGATGGAAAAAAATGAGATAGTGAACAAATGTTTGGACATATATCTTAGTTTTTTTGTATCTAATAAACAAACACAATGGGTCAAGTGTTTACCTCTAGTTAAATGGTGGTGTTGGTATGAATAAATGCTCTATTTTTACCCCCTTCCTATTAAAAAAACATAATCATTAACCTTTTCTTTATCTTCATAAACCTCCTCATTCCTGCACTAATCCAATATCACTATCTATTCTTACACAAAATTCATATTTCATGTTTAAGGTTTAATTAGTTCTTAATTAATCATTTTAAATATATTTCCTTCCTTTAATATTTCTTTTAACTTATGTTTACTCTCCTAAATTATTTGATAAGCTAAAGTATTAATCATTATATAAGCTTGATCTAGTGCAGGTAAATTCCTGCATTGTTGGCAACTACTCGTTCCATGATCTCCGCAACAGCTCGATCACTTCATGCGGTCATCTTGGTCCATTACGTCTAGTTCAGTTGCGGTCATCTGAAGTTGAACTCAAGCGAAGGATAGCCAACATGTGGTCGAGGATAAGGTATAAGGCCAGCGATTAGTTCACACCCTATTATAGCTGCTGGCTTAATTTTGTAATTTTGTTTGCTATTCCGTTCAGCCAAAAGGCTCGATTTGGAGCGACTGTGTAATTTTCTATTATGGCCATAGGCCGAAGGGATGTATAAAGAATAAATCTTAGATAGAACTAGTTTAGCAATAGCAAGTACAACTATAATTTTGGTTTATTTGTAATCGCATTGTCGTCCTCATTCTAGGCTAGACTTGAACTTAAAATGTATATTTGCTGATCAAAGTTAATACAAGGAGTCGTGCCATGATTTTCTCACTCTGTGTTTTATTTTTCATTGATTTTTTGCTAAAAGTGTTGAAGAGTTTCATTTCCTAAAATGGGAAATGAGTTGGTTGGCTAGGGCCCAGCCAACCCAGCTCGTTTACCCTTGTGCTTTCATTATCGTAAAAGTGTGAGTTAAATTTTTTTATTTGCAGAGTGTGGTTTAAATCTTAATTTCATTCTTGATTAAGAATTATGATTTTCTTCATTGAATAGTCAAAGTGTGAATGGATCCATTATGTGGAATTCAAATTGAATTTATTTATTTCCTGCAATTTCTTTCCTGGTTCACTTTTGCTTAGATCGTGCAGAGAGATCATTCCTGCACCAATGCATGTAGGATCCTACTCTCCGGTTTGCTAGTTTATTTACAGCAAAGGTTTTATTATTTTTCCTTCATACGATTTAATCTATTAATGTAAGTAAGCATTTACTATTAGAAGGAAGCATCTAGAATATTAAAAACCGAACTCTTGAAGATTAAGAATGACTTCGTGAAATGGAAAATAATGTTGTTTCAATATCCTAATTCATATATGCATCTCATAATTTAAGGAGAAGGATTAAAATTAATCTAGAATATTACAAGTAAAAATTTTTGAGTTAGTTTTGCTCGCATGCAAAACCCCTTTGACTAAAGAAGGTCTACTTTAACTTTTGAAGATTTTTTTCCTCTTAAATTTTATTTCTATTACAAGGTTCAGTTGATTGAAGCATTCTTTTTCATGAGTAAGCCATTTTGGAATTTTTGCTCACATTTTCAATTATTTTTATAGTTAACACACCTTTTGTTTTTCAAAAGTAAATGGAAAACTTGGTGAAGGGAATCTCTGTTCCAGTACAAGAACTGGTGTCTTGTTATAGGAACAGAACGCTCCAAGCCTTAAGGCTTATAACCCCTACATGAATATATAAGTCTTCAATATAAGTATAAAATGTATTTCTCACATAAATTTTTGTACTTGTACTAGTGCAAGTAGATTGTAGCAGTACAAGAACAATAGCTTAGTGTGAGAACGAAAATAATTTAGAAGGAAGATCCTTTTAAGGGCCCACATGGCACACTGCGATTACCTATACTGAGGATAAACACGGAATTCTTGTTTTGTCATTTTTTTTTTTTGAAATGAATGCCTAAAAGAGGTAGGGGTATAAAGCCAACTAAGGGACGAGGAAATACTGGTAAATCTGAAAACAATTCTCATATTGGACCTTCTTTCGCAGGCAGGAAATACAAACAAAACCAAACTCATCACGCAGGAATTGTCCACTTGGATTCTGGCAACAACAGTCTAGGAGTGACACAACTCACGAAGGGGAAGAAGGAGACTATCAGAACCCACAGTCTGCCTTCCCAGCCTGTTGAGAGTAGTTCGATTGGAGTAATAACAATGGCAGATCACGAGGACCATGTCGAGGGATCTGGCGAAAATCAGGTAAATGAGGAACAATCCACTTTTGGATTCCCAATTGTGGATCCGGATGTAACTATGCAAATGAAGAATATACCACCATCATATCTTCCTCATTTCTATGGTAAGGTACATGAAGACCCAGAATATTTCCTATTCGAGTTTGATATTTTGTGTAGAAGCTATGATTATTCATCTTATGCTCAGAAATTAAAGTTTTTTTCTGCAACTCTCAAGGATGCAGCATTACGCTAGTTCATGGGACTAGGGGGGAACACTATAGCTTCTTGGGAACAGATGAAGAGAGTATTCTTGTTGAAATATTAGGAATATTTTAAAATGAGAGATATTCAAGATGAAATATTTACTATTGTGCAAAATTATGATGAGACCCTAGAGGACTACTTAGAGAGATTCCTGTATATCCTTCAAAGGTCAAAACACAAATTTGATCTAAGTACCATTAGAACCTTGTTCTTATGGGGGCTTACTGATGATGCTATAAATAATTTGAATTTTTCAGGACAAGGGGATATTGCGCAGAAATATTTTGATCAAATCTGTGACTTGTACAGGAAATTGTCCAGTAACCAATATAGATTTCGTAAAGGAATTCGAAACCGAAATAAGAAAACCAAATCTACTGATGCTATTATTTTCAGATTGGAGAAAAAAATGGGAAATATGAAAATTGAAATAACGAATATTGTTAGCAAAAAAATAGACTCTTTGAAATTTCAGCAAAAACTTGTCGAAGAACAAGATTCGTTGTCTATTTTTTGTCCAAAATGTAGGAAAAAGCATCTTTTAAGATAATGTCCTCTTGATATTAAAGGAACTAATAAATGTGCAATTGGTGCATATAACCATGCCACAGAAAAAATTTCCCTCCATACCTCGGCTGAAAGCGGTATTTGAAGGAGGGAAAACTGAATCCAAATAATTTCATGCTATGGGAGCACAAAGAAACTGGCCTCAGGTAATTGTAGGTATGGATATACTGTGCATCCACATTTTTTTGGTTATAATGCACATCCATATTCCTATCCTAACACTAGTCACTCTCAACATTGGCAACATGGGAACCAATATCATTATTGACAACCCTCCCAATATTGGAAACGGGGATGGAGAGGGCCAAACCATTCACACCATTCCTATCCTGCACCTATGCAGTCATATCCACCTACATATGCACCTTACCCAATGCCACAACCATTATTACCTTAGTTGAGTCAACCAATGCTACCATTGCCTTTAGCTACACCATTTTGGCCTCCTCAACTACCTACCCAACCCATACCAAATTCCATTAACAAAGCAATATAAATGATCCATTCTATGAACCCGCTTTTCCCATCTAAATACCAGTCAATTCAAGTTGGAGTCAATGATCTCCAATTGATATCGGGGAATATAGTAATCTCAGAAAAGAAAAATAAACCTATGGTGATTATTGAAGAGAAAGGGGAGGAAAAAACTTCAAACCATTATACGAAATGTGTCACCATTAAGCCTATCACCATACCTTCAAAACATTTGCCATCTTCTTCTAACTGGCCTCCCTATCTAGAGAGTCTAGTTGTGGAGATGAATGACCTCATTCCCGAGTCTAGCTTGGCTTCTGAAATTAGGAACCTTTTCATAAATGTACCTTTTCTACAAGTTATCAAAGAGATCCCCATCTGTACAAAAAACATTAGGTAACTCTACGAAAAAACTTCAAACCATTCTACGAAATGTGTCACCATTAAGCCTATCACCATACCTTCAAAACATTTGCCTTCTTCTTCTAACTGGCCTCCCTATCCAGAGAGTCTAGTTGTGGAGATGAATGACCTCATTCCCGAGTCTAGCTTGGGTTTTGAAATTAGGAACCTTTTCATAAATGTACCTTTTCTACAGATTATCAAAGAGATCCCCATATGTACAAAAATAATTAGGTAACTCTGCCTCAAGAAGCCAAGAAATGAAATATTGGAACTTCAAACCATTCAATTTGTTGATAGAGCAGCAGAGTTAATGATGGGGTGTATTCACATCGAGAAATATACTGGCCCCGGAAACCCTCTTGTCTCTATTCAAATAGGTGATTTCCTTTTCTCTAATGTACTTATAGACCTGGGGGCGGCATTAATGTTATGACCAATAAAACCATGGATCAACTTGTACTACTCCATATTCGTCCTACTCCCACTGTGTTTAATTGGCAGATAGATCTAAAATCAAGCCAAAAAGGGTGTTGGATGATGTGGTTGTTTCATTATATTCTTGGGAATATCTCGCAGATTTCATTGTGCTTCAGCCAAATAATCCTATGGGAGGACATCCCTTGACCTTGGGATTACCATGGCTTGATACCGTTGATGCTTATATTGGATGTCGTTCTGGTGACATGTATATTTCCCATGGATATTATAGGAAGAAGGTCACCTTGTATCCACCTGCTATATCCATTCAAGAGCTTTGAGACACCTTGTGGTTAGACTACAGTAGTGATCAGGAGACCCAGTATGTTTCCATGATACATCAGTATGTTAAGTCCTCACAAGAGGGTGAGATTCAAGAATTATTGAATAATCTAGACACTATGCCCAATTTCAAATCATTGAGTGATATTTTTAGTCTATATTTTAAGGAAAGTCACAACCCTCTACCTCCCTCACCACTATTTCTAGCAACACCTCTATGTACTCTTGAGCCTGATACCACTCTTATTGAGATTATTTTGGGCAAATATTTTCATATTAGTTCATACTTGGATTCATCCAAGCAAGATCAGCTTGTGAATTTGTTGCAAAACCATCTTTATGCCTTTGCATGGGGCTATGAAGATAGGAAAGGCATCCCTATTGAAACTTTTACCCACCATATCTATATTCAGGATGGAGTCCGACCTGTACGACAACCCCAATGGCATATGAACCTAGCTCTAAGAGATGTTGTAAAGGAAGAATTTCAAAAACTCTTGGATGTTGATTTTGTCTCTCCTATTTCTCATTACCAGTGGGTCTCCCCATTGGTATTAGTCCCGAAAATAAATGGGAGATGGCACATTTGCACTATTTTAATTGACTATAGAGAATTGAACAAAGCCACTCTTAATTATTACTTCTCCCTTGTTTCATTGATCAGGTACTTGATACTCTTGTTGGTAAGAAGTACTTTTCTTCTCTAGATGGCTTTCGTGTTTATAACCAGATACAGATTGCACCCGAGGATCAAGACAAAACCACCTTCACATTTCAAACTCATGAGGGCCATTATGATTTTTTGGTCATGCCTTTTGGCCTTACCAATACACCTTCGAAATTTCAAGGGTTGATTAATTCCATTTTCAAACCCTTCCTTAGAAAATTTGTGTTAGTACTTTTTGATGATATACTAAATCATAAAATGAGGTCTTTGGAAGGATCATGTTCAACATGTTGACAAGGTGCTCAAACTAGTTGGAGGAGACACAACATATGAAAAACCTCCAAATATTTCTTTATAGTACAAGAGGTGGAATATCTAGGTCATATTGTATCTCACGAGGGTGTTAAGGTAGACCCTAACAAAATTAAATCCATTAAGGAATGAAAATTCCCCACAACCATAAAGCAGTTGCGAGGATTTCTCGAGTTAACAGGGTATTACTGCAAGTTTGTTAAGAATTATGGGAGAATAACAGCGCCTCTAACAACATTATTTAAGAAAGATGCACTTTCATGGACTCCTGAAGCAACTAAGGCCTTTGAACATCTTAAAGAGGAAATGTCCCTAGCACCAGTCTTAGCTACGCCAGACTTCACAAAAAACTTTATTATGGAATGTGATGCCTCAGGAAATGGAATCGGTGTTGTTTTAATACAAGAAGGAAGACCCAATGCTGGAAAGTCGCCCAACTGAAAATATTTATAGAAAGTTATTTACGAGAAGGAAATGTTGGAAATACTACATGCATGAAAGAAATGGCGACCTTACCTAACGGGAAGACACTTCAAGGTAAAAATTGATCATGGTAGTCTTAAAAAAATTTTGGAACAAAGATTATCGTCAGATGAGGAGAAAAAATGGGTCACAAAGATGTTGGGTTATGATTTTGAAATCATCTGCAAAAAATGGAAGCTAAATGTTTTTGTAGATGCACTCGTAATAAAGGATGAAGAGTTAGAAGCATTGCTTTGTGCCATTTCTATTATCCAACTAGATTGGATAACCGAAGAAAGGGATGAATGGAAGAAGGACGAAGAAGTGTGGACACTTATTCAAAAGTGTCAGCAAGATCCTAGTACATATGATATATTTAGTTGGAAAAATGACTCCTTATGGTACAAAGGTCGCTTATGTATTTGTAAGAATTCCCAAATAAAACAAAATATTCTTTTGGAATTGCACACTTCTCCTTTAGAAGGACACTCGGGTTTTTCAAAAACTTACCAAAGGGTGAAGAAAGATTTTTTTTTGGATTTCCTTAAATCTGATAGTCAAAATTTTGTTGTGGAATGTTTGGTTTGCCAACAAAATCAATTTGAAACAATTAAGACCCCAAGTCTTCTACAACCTTTATTCATTCCAAGTAAACATTGGGAGGAGATTTCAATGGATTTTATCACAGGTTTACCTAAGTCCGAAGGAAAGAGTGTCATCATGGTGGTAGTTGATAGACTTACCAAGTATGCACACTTTTGTGCATTATCTCATCCATTTAAAGCAAGTACAGTTGCTAATGCATTTATGGAAACAATTCAAAAGCTACATGGAAACCCAAAGATTATGGTAAGCGACAGAGATCCCATTCTTACTGGAAGTTTTTGGACGAAATTATTTTTCTTTTTTGGTAATTAAACTAGCTCATACCATCTTATCATCCTCAATCCAATGGAAAATTATGAGATAGTGAACAAACAAGTTTCAAGGATATCTTAGTTTTTCTATATCTAATAAACAAACACAATGGGTCAAGTGGTTACCTCTCGCTAAATGGTGTTGTATGAAGAAATGCCTCTATTTCTCTATTTTTACCCCTTCCTATTAAAAAAAACATAATCATTAACCTTTGCTTTATCTCCATAAACCTCCCCCTCATTCTCGCACTAATCCAATATCGTTGTCTATTCCTAAAAAAACTTTATATTTCATGTTTAAGGTTTAATTAGTGCTTAATTAATCATTTTAAATAGATTTCCTTCCTTTAATATTTCTTTTAACTTATTTTTACTTTCCTAAATTATTTGATAAGCTAAATTATTAATCATTATATAAGCTTGATCTAGTGTAGGTAGATTCCTGCATTGTTGGCAACTACTCGTTCCATGATCTCTGCGACAGCTCGATCACTTCACGCGGGCATCTAGGTCCATTACGTCTATTTTAGTTATGGTCATCTGAAGTTGAACTCAAGTGAAGGATAGCCAAGATGTGTTCGAGGATAAGGTCTAATGCCAGCAATTAGTTTGCACCCTATTATAGCTGTTGGCTTAATTTTGTAATTTTATTTGCTATTTCGTTCAGCCGAAAGGCTCGATTTGGAGCAATTGTGTAATTTTTTATTATGGCCATAGGCCGAAGGGATGTATAAAGCATAGCTCTTATATAGAACTAGTTTAGCGATAGCAATTACAACTGTAATTTTGGTTTATTTGTAATCGCACTCTCGCCCTCATTCTAGGTTGGACTTGAACTTAAAATGTATATTTTTTGATCAAATTTAATACAAGGATTCATGCCATGATTTTCTCACTCTGTGTTTGATTTTTCATTGATTTTCTGCTAAAATTTTTGGAGAGTTTTGTTTCCTAAAATGGGAAACGAGTTGGTTGGCTAGGGCCCAACCAACCCAACTCGTTTACCCTTGTGATTTCGTTATCGTAAAAGTGTGAGTTAAATTTTTTATTTGCAGAGTGTGGTTTAAATATTAATTTCATTCTTGATTAAGAATTCTAATTTTCTTTGTTGAATAGTCAAAGTGTGAACAGATCCATTGTGTGGAAGTCTAATTGAATTTATTTATTTTCTGCAATTTATTTCCTAGATTGCTTTTGCTTAGATCGAGTAGAGAGATCATTCCTACACCAGTGCATGTAGGATCCTACACTCTGGTTTGCTAGTTTATTTACAGGAAAGGTTTTAGTCTTTTGCCTTCATACGATTTAATCTATTCTTGTAAGTAAGCATTTACTATCAGAAGGAAGCATCTAGAATATTAAAAACCGAACTCTCGAAGATTAAGAATGACTTCATGAAATGGAAAAGAACGTTGTTTCGATATCCTATTTCATATATGCATCTCATAATTTAAGGAGAAGGATTAAAAGTAATGTGGAATATTACAAGTAAACCTTTTTGAGTTAGGTCTACTCGCATGCAAAACCCCTTTGACTAAAGAAGGCCTACTTTAACTTTTGAAGATTGTTTTCCTCTTAAAGTTTATTTCTATTACAAGGTTCAGTTGATTGAAGCATTCTTTTTCATGAGTAAGTCATTTCAGAATTTCTGCTCACATTTTCAATTCTTTTTATAGTTAACACACCCTTTGTTGTTCAAAAGTAAATGGAAAACTTGGTGAAGGAAATCTTTGTTCTGGTACAAGAACCAGTGTCTTTTTATAGGAACAGAGCGCTCCAAGCCTTAAGGCTTATAACCCCTACATGAATATATAAGTCTTCAATACAAGTGTAAAATATACTTCTCACATAAAGTTTTGTACCTATACTAGTGCAAGCAGGTTGTAGGAGTACAGGAACAATAGCTTAGTGTGAGAAGAAAAATAATTTAGAAGGAAGATCCTTTTAAGGGCCCACATGATAAACTGCCATTACCTATACTGAGGATAAACACAGAATTCTTGTTTTGTCATTTATTTTTTGAAATGAATGCCTAAAAGAGGTAGGGGTATAAAGCCCACTAAGGGCTCAGGAAATACTGGTAAATCTGAAAACAATTCTCATATTGGACCTTCTTTCGCAGGCAGGAAGTCCAAACAAAACCAGATTCATCACGTAGGAACTGTCCACTTGGATTCTGGCAACAGTAGTCTAGGAGTGACACAGCTCACGAAGGGGAAGAAGGAGACTATCAGAACCCACAGTTTTCCTTCCCAGCCTATTGAGAGTAGTTCAATTGGAGGAACAACAATGGAAAATCATGAAGACCATGTCGAGGGATCTGGCGAAAATCAGGTTAATGGGGAACAATCCACTTTTGGATTCTCAATTGTGGATCCAGATGTAACTATGCAAATTAATAATATACCACCATCATCTCTTCCTCATTTCTATGGTAAGGTACATGAAGACCCAGATTCTTTCCTATTCGAGATTGATATTTTGTGTAGAAGTTATGATTATTCATCTTATGCTCAGAGATTAAAGTTTTTTTCTACAACTCTCAAGGATGCAGCATTACGCTAGTTCATGGGACTAGGGGGGAACACTATAGCTTCTTGGGAACAGATGAAGAGAGTGTTATTTTCGAAATATTAGGAATATTTTAAAACGAGAGATATTCAAGATGAAATCTTTACTATTGTGAAAAATGATGATGAGACCCTAGAGGACTACTTAGAGAGATTCTTGTATATCCTTCAAAGGTCAAAACACAAATTTGATCTAAGTACCATTAGAACCTTGTTCTTATGGGGGCTTACTGATGATGCAAGAAATAATTTGAATTTGTTAGGACAAGGGGATATTGCCCAGAAATATTTTTATCAAATCTGTGAATTGTGCAGGAAATTCTCCATGAACCAATATAGATTTGGTAAAGGAATTCGAAACCGAAATAAGAAAACCAAATATATTGATGCTATTATTTTCAGATTGGAGAAAAAATGGGAAATATGAAAATTTAAATAATGAATATTGTTAGCAAAAAAATAGACTCTTTGAAATTTCAGCAAAAACTTGTCGAAGAACAAGAGTCGTCGTCTATTTTTTGTCCAAAATGTAGGAAAAAGAATCTTTTAAGATAATTTCCTCTTGATATTAAAGGAACTAATAAATGTGTAATTTGTGCATAGAACCATGCCATAGAAAAATTTCCCTCCATACCTCGGCTAAAAGCGGTATTTGAAGGAGGGAAAACTGAATCCAAATAATTGCATGCTATGGGGGCACAAAGAAACCGGCCTCAGGTAATTGCAGGTATGGATATAATGCACATCCACATTTTTTTGGTTATAATGCACATCCATATTCCTATCCTAACACTAGTCACTCTCAACATTGGCAACATGGGAACCAATATCATTATGGACAACCCTCCCAATATTGGCAACGGGGATGGAGAGGGCCAAACCATTCACACCATTCCTATCTTGCACCTCTGCAGTCATATCCACCTACATATGCACCTTACCCAATGCCACAACCATCATTGCCTCAGTTGAGCCAAACAACGCTACCATTGCATTTACCTACACCATTTCGGCCTCCTCAACCGCCTACCCAACCCATACCAAATTCCATTAACAAAGCAGTACAAATGATATATTCTATGAATCCACTTTTCCCATCTAAATACCAGTCAATGCCAGTTGGAGTCAATGATCTCCAGTTGAGATCGGGGAATATAGTAACCTCAGAAAAGAAAAAACAATGTATGGTGATTATTGAAGAGAAAGGGGAGGAGAAAACTTCATACCATTCTACGAAATGTGTCACCATTCAGCCTATCACCATACCTTTATAACATTTTCCATCTTCTTCAAACCGAACTCCCTACCCAAAGAGTCTAGTTGTGGAGATGAATGACCTCATTCCTGAGTCTAGCTTGGCTTCTGAAATTAGGAACTTTTTCATAAAGGTACATTTTCTACAAGTTATCAAAGAGATCCCCATCTGTACAAAAATCATTAGGTAACTCTACCTCAAGAATCCAAGAAAGAAAATATTGGAACTTCAAACCATTCAATTTGTCGGTAGAGCAGCAAAGTTAATGATGGGGTGTATGCACATAGAGAAATATACTGGCCTCGGAAACCTTGTTGTCTCTATTTAGATAGGTGATTTCCTAGTCTCTAATGTACTTATAGACCTAGGGTCGGCATTAATGTTATGACCAATCAAACCATGGATCAACTTGTATTGCTCCATATTCGTCCTACTCCCACTATGCTTGAATTGGCAGATAGATCTAAAATCAAGCTAGAAAGGGTGTTGGATGATGTGTTGTTTCATTATATTCCTGGGAATATCTCGCAGATTTCATTGTGCTTCAGCCAAATAATCCCATGGGAGGACATCCCTTGACCTTGGGATTACCATGGCTTGATACAGTTGATGCTTATATTGGATGTCGTTCTGGTGACATGTATATTTCCCATGGATATTCTAGGAAGAAGGTCACCTTGTATCCACCCACTATATCCATTCAGGAGCTCTGAGACACCTTGTGGTTAGACTACAGTAGTGATGAGGAGACCCAATATGTTTCCATGCTACATCAGTATGTTGAGTCCTCATAGGAGGGTGAGATTAAAGACTTCTTGAATAATCTAGACATGATGCCCAATTTCGAATCATTGAGTGATATTTTTAGTCTATATTTTAAGGAAATTCACAACCTTATACCTCCCTCACCACTATCTCTAGAAACACCTTTGTGTACTCTTGAGCCTGATACCACTCTTATTGAGATTATTCTGGGAAAATATTTGCATATCAGTTCAGACTTGGATTCATCCAATCAAGGGAAGCTTGTGAATTTGTTGCAAAACCATCTTGATGCCTTTGCATGGGGCTATGAAGATAGGAAAGGCATCCCTCCTGAAACTTGTACCCACCATTTATATATTCAGGATGGAGCCCGACCTATACGACAACCCCAATGGCGTATGAACCTAGCTCTAAGAGATGTTGTAAAGGAAGAATTTCAAAAACTCTTGGATGCTGATTTTATCTGTCCTATTTCTGATAGCTAGTGGGTCTCTCCATTTGCATTAGTCTCGAAAATAAATGGGAGATGGTGCATTTTCATTGACTACAAAGAATTGAACAAAGCCACTCTTAAGGATTACTTCTCCCTTCCTTTCATCGATCAGGTACTTGATACCCTTGTTGGTAAGAAGTACTTTTATTTTCTAGATGGATTTAGTGTTTATAACCAGATCCAAATTGCACCCGAGGATCAAGACAAAACCACCTTCACATACCCATGGGATACATTTTCTTACCGATTACTTCCCTTTAGGCTATGTAATGCCCCGGCTACCTTTCAAAGGGAAGCCTTGGCCATTTTTGTTAACCTTGAGTGTGTGGAAATCTATATGGATGAATTTTATATGTTTGGTGATTCATTTCAGGAAGCCCTCATAAATGTAGAAAAGGTGCTTCTTCGTTGCCAAGAAGCTCATCTTGCCTTGAGTGAAAAAAAGTGTAGATTAGTGTGCAAGGCAAGAGTAGTTCTTGGCCATCTTATTTCTGAAAAATGTATTATTATAGGTCAATTTGGGCATCATTCTCAATGTCCTAGTTAAACCGGACAATATCCCCAGAACCAATGAAATAGGGTCTATCATCCCCTATCATTTCAGTTGCTACATGCCCTAAGACAAGAACAAGAACAAATCATCCATGACTTCCTTTGCAAGGTTTCCAAGATTTGAAGTACTTTTTATATCACCTATGAGCTCACCAACACAGCCTCTCAAGGGACTACCTACTTTGCATATGCAGTTACCTCCATTCAAGGGTGATTTGTAAAGCACTTCCCAACATTCAATAGTGCGTTGGTCAAATGGGAGTGAAATTTTCATTTTTCCAGAATCTCCACATGGCCAGTGCCTTCTATAAGAGTCCATATGTGTCAAATTTTGAATCCATGTGTCCATCTAACACCTCTGAGCTTGGGAACATGTCTTTCCTATTATTATAAAGTCATTGATTGAGAAAGAACCTTCAGTTTCCCTATAAATTTAGCACAGATCCTAGTGCAAAGAAGGGAAGAAATTTGGTAAATAAATGTTTTTGGTTTCTCAATTGAGTGTTTGATAAGAGTGATATGCTGTTGGTGAGATGTTTATTGTGATGAGACTGGGATGAATGCTAGAGATGGTGACATCAAATCGATCGTTGTTTGTAACCTCCCCCTTCTATCCATTATCAAATATTGTTGCTCATTTTCCCACATATGTATCTGTTTATGTTTCTACTTTTCATATCATGGATTCTTAGCTAATATATATGTTTCATATTTCATTGATTTAACTGATTAAGAAAAATAGGCATCTCTATATTGCAATATATTTATTGTTTAGTGTTTATAGTTGCAGGAACTAGTCTGGCGATCAAAGTTTGATTGGAAGCTATAGTAAGAGTGACATAAGGAGAATAGGAAGCGCTTGGATCATAAGTAAGTTCCTCTATCATTCTATTTTTTTATTTACTCTTAGTGAAAGTGTCTGCAAAGTCTTTGATCTGTTGTTCTAAATGCATAGCACCACATTTAGGGAATGTGTTTTATCCGTAATTCATAATTCCGCATAACAAATTGGCGACTCTGCTGGGGAGTTTCCCTTCATTCTTGGTGTTTTTTCCTCTGCTTATCCACCTAGTAGCATCTACTGTCAATTATTAGACTTTTGAAATAAATAATTGCATTAGAAGTGTGTTTAGTAGCTTGAATTTTGACTCTCTATTGCACCCAATGCACTGTTGTTCAAGACATAGTGCTTTGCATAGCACTATCTGCCACTTAGGGGTGCTTTGCAACACACTGTCTCCCCTTAAAGACTATGTTTCCCCCTAATCCAACCAAATTCCCTTTGAATTTTTAATTTCCATCACTTTCATCCTTTTGTTTGTTGTGTTTTCAATTGTCTGATACCTTATAGAGACCAGTGAATTTTCCTGATTCTTCCTCCTTTGAAAAGTAAGTTTTTTCAATGTTTATTTAAGTGTTTTTCTTTATCATTGACAAATAAAATTTAAATTATTTTATTTCTGCATTAGATCCATTTGTTTTCGTAAAGGAAAATGTTGTTAAATTATTTGTTTCCTGTAGGAAAAATTGTAGTTCCATTCTTTTTTTTTCCTAAAAGAGAAACTGTTGTTAAATTCATCGCTTCTCAAAGAAGAAAGCATTTTGTTTTTTGTTGATTTGATGCATATAGTTTCCTTTTTTGCATTCACATTAAGGGGACTGAAAAGAAAAACATGCATTTGCATGTAGTGAATTGTGTGTTTTTCATAGTAAAAAATTATGAAAGTTGCATATTAGTTTGTGCTCTTTGTTGTTTGCTCTCAAAACCGATTGCTCGTTCCCCTTACTAGCTAAGATTTTCATTGAAAAAGCTAAAATTGAAAATTTTTCTTATCATTTTAGTTTGCATTTTAGGAATTTCCATCACATCATCATGGTGAAATTTGAAATGCAAATTGATAAACAAGATCAACTTAAAATTTACATCAATTTACCTAAAAAAGCATTGGAACCATAACGATAACATTTAGAAGGTCTAGGCTAGAGACGTGTTCCGGCATCGTAAAACATAGCAGTTTTTGTTAATTGTCTGCGATACATTCCAAGTGTGATACCTTACTCCACATATGTAATTATATCGTAGCTCATCCACGTACCTTCTGGTATATCGGGTGGTGTTATAGTACGAAAAGTATAAAGGGGTGCTCTCACTATGCAGTTTCTCATTAGACAGCGCTAATACATACTTGGGCCTCCATGTACCTTCAGGTATATTTGGGAGGAAAAATTTAGGTCTCTATCCATCCATAGTGAACCGAGTTGGCCGCCTTGTAAATTTTGATACACTGAATACAACATTCGGGGCGATTGTCTGCTCGTACTTCTTGGTTTTCCAGGAGGTATTCTAAAGTTCACAATTTCTTGGTAAACCTTTTACCTAGAATTACCCTTTTATTTTTTTTATTTGTTTTTGGTCATAAAATAAATCATTCATATTGGAAGAATAAAATCCCTTTCCTCATTGTTCGCGTAGACTTTCTGTTGTGTAACCAGCTCCAAAAATAGAAGAAAAGAGATATAAACACCTTAGAAATGAGCCACTTCGAGGGGGCAACCTCCAATACATTACATAAATGAACAATTCTTGGATGATACAATTTACAAAACCTCCTTTATATATATAGAAGTCCATGTGGCCATAATGTAATCCTAGTGGACCACAATGTAATCCTAGCCGACCTAACAATAATAATTTAAGGGCACAATAATAACAAAATGGGGGTTACAAGGGTACAATAATAACAATAAAGGGGTTACACTAATAACAATAAGGGACTATACTAGCAATATAAGGACCTAACATGCCCCTCTCCTTCAAAAACATGTTTTCCTCAACGCTTGAGTAGCTATGGGTGCTTCTGTATAAAATCCTCATCCTCCCATGTATAATCTTCAGTGGGTAAGTTCTTCTAGTTGATGAGATAATCTGAAATTGATCGATTCCATAGCCGTCGAGTTCTTGTTTCCATGACCGCTTCAGGTTCCAATATGATTTTTCCTTCCTCATCAAGTTCCGGCAATATTTTTTGAACTGGAAGATTTTCACCTATAACCTTCTTTAAGCATGAAACATGGAAAACTGGATGCACTTGCGAAGAAGCAGGAAGCTCCAATTTGTATGCCATAGTACCAATCTTTTGCAACACCTTGTAAGGACCATAGTACTTTGGCGATAATTTATTATTTTTCTTAGCTTGCTTGAGGGACATTTGTTTGTATGGTTGTAGCCATAAAAATACCCAGTCTCCTACATCAAAACTTCTCTCGCTGTGATGTTGATCTTCCTGTTGTTTCATTCGATTTTGTGCCAAATTTAGGTTATCCTTTGAGAGTTGGAGAACTTCTTGCTAATGCTCGATGTGATATTCCACCGCTTGAACCTTCGAATTTTCCCTTAAAGATGATGTGATAGATTGTGGATGATATCCATAAAGTGCCATAAATGGGGTCATATTTGCTGCAGTATGGAAGGAAGTGTTATACCACCATTCAGCAAGAGGTAACCACTTGACCCATTGTGCTTGTTTATCAGATACAAAACAACAAAGATATCCTTCCAAACATTTATTTACTATCTCAGTTTGACCATCGGATTGAGGATGATAAGATGAGCTATGAGTTAGTTCAGTACCCAATCAAGAAAATAATTCTGTCCAAAAATTTCTTGTAAAAATGGGATCTCTATCACTTACAATAATCTTCGGGTCTCCATGTAGCTTTTGAATTGTTTCCATAAATGCAGTAGAAACTATAATCACTTTAAATGCATGATATAATGCACAAAAGTGTGCATACTTGGTAAGTCTATCAACTACCACCATGATGACACTCTTCCTTCGGACTTAGGTAAACCTAAGATAAAATCCATTGAAATATCCTCCCAATGTTGACTTGGAATGATAAAGATTGTAGAAGTCTCGAGGGTCTTAATTTGTCTCAATTAAATTTATTTTGCCGACAAACCAAACATTCCGCCACAAAATTTTCCTTGAATATCAGATTTAAGGCCATCCCAAAAAAATTCTTTCTTCACCCCGTGATAAGTTTTTAAAAATCCTGAGTGTCCTCCTAAAGGAGAAGTGTGCAATTTCAGAAGAATATTTTGTTTTAGTTGGGAATTCTTACAAAGATATAAGCGATATTTATACCATAAGGAATCATTTTTCCAACTAAATGTATTATATGTACTAGGATCTTGCTGCAAATTTTGAATGAGTGCCCATACATCTTTGTCCTTCTTCCATTCATCTCTTTCTTTGGTTATCCAATCTGGTTGGATAATAGAAATGACACAAAGCAATGCTTCCACCTCTTCATTCTTTCTTGAGAGTGCATCTGCAACAACATTAAGCTTTCCAATTTTGTAGATTATTTCAAAGTCATAACCCAACATCTTTGTGACCCATTTTTGCTGCTCTTCTGACGATAGTCTTTGTTCCAAAAAGTGTTTAAGACTATCATGATTAGTTTTTACCTTGAAGTGTCTTCCATTAGGTAAGTTCTCCATTTCTTAGTGCATGCGCATTGCTAACATTTTCTTCCTCATAAATGGCTTTTTGTAAATACTTTCCTTTGATTGGATGACTTTCAAAAGAAATAGGTCTTCCTTCTTGCATTAAAACAACACTAATTCCATTTCCCGAGGCATCACATTCCACAATAAAGGTTTTTGTGAAGTCTAGCGTAGCTAAGACCGGTGCTAGGCACATTGCCTCTTTAAGATGTTCAAAGGCCTTAGTTGCTTCAAGAGTCCATGAAAATGCATCTTTCTTCAATAATGTTGTTAGAGGTGGTGCTATTCTCCCATAATTCTTAACAAATCCTATGTATAATTACCTCGTTAACCGAGAAATCCTTCGCAACTTCTTTACTTCTTATGGTTGTGGGGACTTTCCATTCCTTAATGGCCTTAATTTTGTTAGGGTGTACCTTAACACCCTCCTGAGATACAATATGACCAAGATATTCCACCTCTTTTACTCCAAAGAAACATTTGGATGTTTTTGCATATAATTGTTTCTCTTGTAATATTTTGAGCACCCTGTCATCATGCTGAACATGATCCTTCCAAGACCTGGTGTAGATTAGTATATCATCAAAAAATACTAGCACAAATTTTCTAAGGAAGGGTTTGAAGATGGAATTCATCAACCCTTGAAATGTAGAAGGTGCATTAGTAAGACCAAAAGGCATGACTAGAAATTCATAATGACCCTCATGAGTTCAAAATGCTGTTTTTGGAATATCTTCAGTATTCATTCTAATTTGATGATATTCTGAATGAAGATCCAACTTGGTAAAATAAATTGTTCCATGTAATTCATCCAATAATTCATCAATCACGGGATTGGGAAATTTATCTTTAATGGTGAGCTTATTGAGCTCCCTATATTCCGGACACATTCGCCATGATCCATCCTTCTTGTGTACCAATACTACAAGAGCAGAGAAAGAACTTTGACTAGGTTGAATTATACCTGCCTCTAACATTTCTGCAATCATACGTTCAATTTCGCTCTTTTGGATGTAAGGATATCTATAAGGCCTGATGTTTGGAGGAACACTTAATAGAATCAAATGAATAGCATGATCATGATCACGAATAGGTGGGAGTCCTTTGGGAGTTTTAAACACCTTGGAATGATTTTCCAAGACTTGTTGGAGATACGCGTAAATAGATGATTTTGATGTTGGAACTTCTAGTGAGCATAATTGTGCAATTACACCTCGTTTTTCTTTCTTTAGAAGCTTTGTCACGACATTAGAGCTTATTATCTTTCTCGGCTTCCTTGCAATACCCACGTAATCGACTTCCTTTCCGTCTGAAAAAAATTTCAGGAAAAGTTCTTGAAAATTAAAAGCTATCGTCCCCAAAGATTGTAACCATTGTACTCCTAGTACAACATCAGCACCTCCCATAGGATGGAAAGAATTGGACTAGTCAATGCATATTCCCCCATGGTTAGCTTGATATTATGGCATTTTCTAGAGCAATTTATAGTTCCTCCATTTTCCACCATGACTTGACATTTTGGCACTGGGTATAGGAAACAATTTAATTCCTTGGCTACCTTACAATGAATAAAATTATGGGTGCTACCTGAATCAATCAACACTATTACCTTTTTCTTCTTGATATGTCCTTCTATCTTGAGATTTTGAGGAGTGTTAATTCCTACGAGTGCATTACATGATATGGTCGGAGTCATTTCTTCCTCTTCTAGGGCTGGTTCCCTGGTGTATATCCTCTTCTTGTTCATTTTCTTCTTCCTCTTAACAATCTATGTAAAATAATTTCTTCTCAGCACACTTATGACCTTTAGTGTATTTTCTATCACAACTATAGCAAAGCCCTTTTGCTCTTTTTTCTTCCAATTGTTGTGGTGTCAACCTATTAGGTTGTGGAAATCTAGGCGTAGAAACACCTCCTTATTTATAGAAGTGAGAGGTAGGCTTCCTTGTCACCATAATTTTACATTCAATTTTTGTTGCCAACCTGAATGCCTTCTCCAATGAATCAGGTTCCAAAATGCGAACTTCATGTTGGATGTTATCCTTTAAAGTTCCTATGAAGAGATCAATCCTGTGTTCCTATGGAATATCGATTACCCTTATATTCAATTTTTGGAAGTCCTCAATGTGCTCCCCCACTAAACCCTTTTGTTTGAGATTTATCAATTGGCTAAAGAAGTTGTTTCTCTTTGTATCCTCATAATGTGCTATCATTTCATCCGTAAAAATTGACCAAGTAACAATTTTTTTACGAGAGAAAAGCCATCGATACCATACAAATGCATTTTGTTCTAAATGTAAAGTTGCAATGTGTACCTTTTGTGTGTTTTGCACATTATGGAGATCAAAATATTGCTCCATCCGTAGTATCCATGTTACGAGGATCCTTTCCATCAAGCTTCCTCATATCCATTTTTGGAATATGGTGGTTCTTCCCGCCAACATTAGAGTTTATGAAATCACGATTAACATTTATTTTGTTCTCATCATGAGTTTCCCCTACTATCTTTTCACCATTAGGAAACATTTCTTGTATCAACTTTGTCAAAATTTGGCATATTTGTTCCATTTATAAGGTGATTGGGAATCCATAATAACTTTCCATCACTGTGTTTTTCATTTTACTATTATTACAGTTAGTTTCTGCACTAAAACTTAATTAGTAGGGAAGTTAGGTGTTTTTTTTATTTTAGTTAATATTTGTAAATTACACATAATTTAATTAGGAGAAAAGAAAGTGGCCCTAATCCATGCATGCTTTCCAAACAAGGTATTTTCTCATAGAAATACATAACACATAGCTTAATTAGTCAAAAAATTAAGTGGCCCATAAATCCACACATTTTTTACTAACTAATTTACTTCAATTTTTTGCATTAGATTCGAGGATCGGGGTCAAAGTGTCGATAAAGGAAGTGAGTAATATTTTTTTGTCCTTGCACCTCTTGGTGAGCCCTCGGACAAGCATAGTGAAAAGTTTCCCTAAGACAATTTTAACTACCATCTCCCTATAGTGTAACATTGTCTAATTAGGAAAGGTGTAAGTGACCCATAATCAAGTGCACTATTTCAAGATTTTTGCAAGGAACAATCACACCTAGTGTAATTAGAAAAGGACTCGTAAAGGATCATCACATATCCAAATATCATCACACTCTTGATTGTTCACTTAAAAACACACATGAAACATTGGTAAGTTTCGAACCAAAAGGAACCCAAGTATTTTGGGACCTTTGTTCTTATATTACGTTTGCTTCACAAAATCACACCCTAAAGAAAATTGAGACTCCTTAAAAAATAACAATAATTTGAACTCATTAAATTCTCCCCATGGGGGCCACTAAAGAAATTATAGTTTAGGTTAGGACCATCGGCGTAGGCATCCAATAAGCTATCGTGGTCATAATACAGTTTATATTTTAGGGAGCTTTAAGATATGTTTATTCGCCCATGGAATGAATACCCGAGCATTACAAAGACCCGTTTCAAAGTGGGTTAATCTTAGGTCTAGTGCATGCAGTACTCTTTGGGGCTACCTGACCCATCTAGTGCTTGGTAATAGGAACTAATTACCAAGAATTTCAAGACTAGAATGCTCACATGGGACGTTGGTACTTTAGTGGCCAAAACTAGGTCATCCTTCCTTATAAGTGACAGTGTAGGCAACACTCGATCATCATACCATTTCTTTGGTTGATTCTTCGGCTGCTAGAAGGCGACCCGGTTCTTTCAGACGTTGGACCTAGTACCCATCGGGAAGATATCTTTGCAATTCCCGGTTACAATGAGAATGTAACGATGATTAGGTCCCTATATGCTCTTGGTATCATTATGCAAAACAAACAAAAACCTCATTTTTTGCTTTGATTGATCACATAGTTTAAAGACTGAAAGAGAAAATTTAACTTTTCATTTTTTTGCTTTGTTTTTATGCATGTGATTATATTATTTCTTTCATAGAAATAATCCTTCCTCCCAAATCACAAATACCAAAAAATATTACACTAATCGACATCATAGGGGATCCAATGGGACCCCGCCGATCTAGGAGTTTCTTACACCTCACCCCATTGAAGGGAGGATTGTCGGGCCTCCCGCCTTTCGTGCGTAGAGGACATCACATCTGCGGCTATCATCGGATCATCCTTTATCGGGGAATATTTGATTGGAAACTCGCCAAGGATCACTAACTACGACACTAGTGGAAACCCCCCCCACGTGGGTCACCACACTCAACTCCTCGTATGACTCCTCGAGGTCAAAGGATAGCTACCCTCTGAGAAACTAGACAAATATCCATCAAGGTACACCACAGGGGTAACATTCCCCGGACACCTCCCATGAACCATTACATTCAAATACCTATTTCTCAACATCATGCGATGGTGGTCAATACACAATTACCCTTCTTAGCATCAATAAATATTCCATATCTAACGAAGTTGAAAAATGACCCCATTGCACATGACCTTAACTCAGCCACCCATGCCCATGAATCTCTCTTCTAATATACCAAATTTTGAAAGGAAGCAAGCAAAATACCCCATAAATCATATAATGACTTTCCACTGTGTCGTTCGTTGAGTATCATCATTGATGATACCATTCGAAAATTTATACTATTTCAACTCACCTCGACAAGGCTTGCAGCTAAATGGTATGTAGAGTAGCCATTTGCATCACACGAACCTTTCGCTCCCCTCACTACTACATTCCTTACCTATTTCCAACTCCAAATTCACCATGACTCGGGAGTGGAGCTTCTTACACATTCCATACAAACACCACTCATTCATATATTGGACCATCTCCACCAATGGCGATGACGTCGTAGTTTGTGCAAATCCACACTCGATGATAGCGTTCTGTTGGAATTAATCTTGAAACCCCTCACTCCCAGGAGATTTAAAAATATGTGACAACGCAAAAATCCTACCTTAGAGGAAGATTCCATTATCAAAACCCAACAACTTGAACTCATTTACACCCAATCAAGATATATCTATAATGTCCTACCAAATTCCCTATGAGTGAAAAAAATTATAGAGAGTTACGAGGCGAGATAGAATAATATTCATGTCTTGATAGGGTCCTTAGCCTGAGGTCAACCAAATAGTATTTATCGAGTACTCGGGGTGTTATCACCAAAGCGAGACTAATTAGGGTCGCTCAACGCTTAATTCGAGTGTAACTATTCAAGCCACTTAGGGTTGGAAGTTATCCCTTCAAACCAGAGAGAAATCTCTCAAGAAAATGTATGATATTCAATAATGAAGCTTAAAAAATAATATGTCTAAATCTCATATGGGTTTTGGGTTGCTTTTTGCAGGTGAAGGATGTGATATGGATACCATTGGGCATGGAGTCAGTATCAAAATAAATTACATAAAAACATCTTTCATGGAAGCTGAGGCATGTGAACTCTTATAAAAAATAACTTGGATAGAAAACAAGATGCATAAAGGAAGTTGGAGAATATTTATCTATGAATTCCAAGTGATTATGCATAAATTAAGTTGAAATGACTTTAAAATGTAAATGAGACAAACACATAAGAGCCCATAAATAATCTCGTGTATGAAAAAAGCTTTTATGCAACTGTATATTAACTAAACAGAGAAAATATTACAATAGTAGCACAAGTCATAACATCGATCAAACCTCTCTAATTATGAAATATCCCTATTTATAGAATTAAACTCCTTTTACATGAATTTTTCCACCTAGGCTAGATCATCAAAACTGCTAAAGATATCTAATCCAAAAAGGAATTGATTACATGGAGAGAATATAGATATAATTTTGTTTAGAAGGATTTTGAAACCTAATAGGAATCTAACACCATTAACTTCATTAACAATTTTAAATAACCCATACATGATGATGCTTATCGAGTCAAATAGTTTTTCCTGAGGTGGCAATGACCATGATTGAGTGATGAAATGCCATACTAGAATCTAGGTTCTGATGCTTAGAATTTTAGGATGTGTTGTTGTGATTGATGGTGTGGAAAAAATGGTGAGCTAGCAGCCAATTCACCTTCTTGCTGAGTGGCCTTACCAATAGGTGTCTTCACTGATACACTTTAACCTCTCCTAATGACTCATCTTCTCCCAAGAAACATTAAATTCTTTAAAAACATCAAAATTACACCTCGCTGTAAAAACCGAGCATTTTAAGGCAAGTCCATAGCATAGTCTTTGTAGCATTTTCCATTTAGTGCTTTCTACACCCTTTCTGAATTTTCTACTTATTGGAGGGTCTTCATTAGGAAAAATGAGGTAAACAAATGTTGTTCCCCACTCGTGTCATGTTATTTTTTGGAAATTATACCTCAAAATATTCTTTAGCGAGTTTGTAGCAAAAACTCAACTTTAAGCCTAGTGTACGGTGCGAACTAGCCTCACTTTTTACATAATTTGACATTTTCACTCTTTACATCCAAAAACCTATTCAGAGCTATGTTAAATGATTATATGGAGCATCTTAAGACATAATTGACTCAAAAACATGTCTTACCCTCTTTCAAGGAGCAACATGGAAGTCCACAACTATCATTTTCAAACCCTTTTTATTCAGTTTTGTCTACACCATCTCCATTTGAATTTCTAAGTCTTTGACCTAGTTTTGTAGTTTTCTCCTCTCTACCTATAACAACCTATTTCTCTTGATGGTATGCTTCATCATCCTATGCAGTGGTAGTGTTCTTCTCAACATATTCCACTTCATCATAAAAATAAATTTGTTTGCTGACTTCCTTCTTGAAATATGTGAGCTCCTTCCATTTTTTTTAAAATTCCTCCAAATCTAGATTGGCTTCTAAAACTTCTTCTCTAGCTTCCTTAAGTTGTTCTCTTGGAAGCTCCACTTCAAACTTTTCTTGGACCTTTTCTTTGCCTTTCTTTGTCTTGATGACTTCTGCTTCAGATGGGGATAACTCTACGATCTCTTCCCTTATGGTCTGCTTCTTCTTTTTTGTCTCTTTATGCAACTTATTAGACTTGCCTCCCTTTGAGATTTGTGACCTAGTGATTGGTTTCCTAGGCGTAAAGACAAACCCTGAATCCTCACTAGAAAATTCAAGTTTCTTTGTTGTAAGACCCTTCTTATTCATTTTTGTTCCGTTAACCTCTACATGCTTTACAACAGGGGTTTCTTCAATATCAATTTCTTGTAGTATGTCTTCAAGTTTACCTTTTCCTTCCATTTGGCTCCTGGTAATTCTTCTATGAGCCCTTGTATCAATCTTGACTTTGTTGCTGGTAGGTTTTTGCTGAGGTGAAATTGTATCCTACGAATATTCAATCTCTACCTCCATGGGCTCTACTATGGGCTGCACCTCTACCTCAAGTTCAACCTCTGCTTCAGCTATGGGTACTTTTTCCTTATTGGGAGTGTTCTTCTTTGACTTGGGTGTCTTTCTTGGAGTAAGAACATCTGCATCGTAGCCACTCAAAAACAGAAAAGTAGTCCAATCCCTATTCAATTTCTTCAATTCTTCCATACATAAAATTTTTATTAAGCCTGATGAAATATGGATGTATCACTTCTCTCAAGTTTGTCTTGTACCTTGTCAACCATCTTACCTAAACTTTTGTACAGAAAAAATGGAATATCAAGAAGATGTTTACCTATGAAATGGAGTAAGAGTTTGATATGATACTGGTAGATCATGTGAAATCTACCTTCACAGGTAAAATATTTTTAGATTACCATCAGCAGCTTTGAGAAATTTTCCTTAAGGAAACTCCTGGGTATGCATGAGGTCATGTCAAATCTTATATGCTCCTGCTTCAAAAATTCATCACAGTTCTGAAGCTTGAATTTGGTTTCCTTGAACCATTCTTCTCCATACCTTGGAATTTCAGTTGCTTGTACAATGGTCTTAGGAGAAAAAGTGAAACTTAAGATGCCAACCTTTGAACTGTGCCAACAAAGTTGACATCAAAATCCTTGGACACATGTGCATGGTATCCTTGCAGTTTTTTGGCCAAATCTCATACAACCATCATTTGTGAAAGCCTACGCAAAGCTTGGGTCTTCCACAACCAACTTCATGTCCATGGGCTCGTATATGACTACAGAGCCTCCTTTGTTGGGATTTTTATATGAAGCCATGCCCTTCAATATAGCGTTGTTCTACTTCAACTTTTCACACCTGAAAAATTATCTAAGACAACAAACAACTTTCTTGACATAGGCAAGAGCTAACCTAAGACAAGAACTAGACTCTATTAACCTAAGTGTCAAAAAGTGACTCTATTAACCCATGCATTAGATTTTTTTAATTTTACTTTGATAAGACCTTAATCAAATGACCAATGACCACTTAAAACTTTTAAAAATATATACAAAACATGAAATTTAATCAATTTCATGACTTTATTTGACCATAACAACCTAACCTAACTCAAAAAAACACACCTATACAAACCTATTGTTATTAAGGATAAAAATGGCTCCACTGGAGATGTTGCGCCCCTATGGTGCAACGAAGAACCAACAGCTCTAGTGCTTGACCATTTGGACTGCACTCGAAGCTTCGACATAATTTCCTTCGGCCATGCAATGTTGACCTGTAACCTTCTCTCTAACTAAAGACAAAATTACAAACTGAAAAAAATAACTATGCAAACTGATAATGAATCTGAGAATTGAAATCCAAACTTTCTCATTCTTATGAGCTTATTTTTGTACATGGAAACCTACTCTTACAATTGTAAATTAAATTTTGGATTCAAACGACATGAAAATGCCAATATAACCAGTCAATTAGATGGCTAATCAACAAATTTATATGTACTTTGTTCAAAAAATTTCTCCTTCATTTACAAATTCATTACGCTCCTAGTACCTTCTAATGGGTCATCCTTTGAAGGGCTAGCCAATAGCCCACATCGATGCATCACTCACGACCAAGCTAAACAGGCCCTAAATGACTGCCATAGTGGAGCTTGTAGCGACCATCTCTCCGGGATGGCCACCGCCAAAAATGTCTTACGTGCTAGTTATTTCTGGCCCACCCTATTCCCACGATTGCATACATAGTTGTCAAAATATGCGATCGATGCCAACTATACTCTCACAAGGAAAGAGTCCCTCCGGATCAATTGCGATCGATCATTGTAGTAGCTCCCTTTTTCAAATGGGGCATCGACTTCATGACTTGCAACCCCACGTCGTCTCGGTAGCCACAAATACATCATAGTAGTCGTTAACTATTTCACCAAATGGGCATAAGCCATGCCCACATACAATAACAATGTAGAAAGCTGATAGCACGGTTTGTCTTCAAACATATCATTGCGTGGTTCGGTGTACCCAAGGATTTAGTCTCCGACCATGGAAATAATTTTGATAATGAAATATTCTTGGAACTATCCCATCACCTTGTTTTTACGCATGATTTTGTGTCACCATACTACCCCCATTCCAATGGCTAGGTAGAATTTATTAACAAAGTACTCAAAAAAATGTTATGGCACATCGTAAACAACCATAAAACTAATCGGTGCCATATGGTGTTTTCAACCTTATGGGAATACCGCACAATAGTTAAGTCCTCAGCGAGGGTTTGCACCTTTCGAGTTGGTGTACAGTGGAATTTGTGCTTCCCCATCGAGCATGAAATCCCCAAATTACATGAATCCATCGAACTTATCAACGATACTCACCTTTAGAGAAACTGGGTTGGTAGAATTAGAACTTATCAATGAAATCCGAAGAGAATCTCTCCAACACAACGAGGTTCATAAGAAAAGAGTGAAAACATCATTAGACTGCAACATCACCCCTCACTCATTATCCGAGGGGGAGCTAGTCCTCCGCAATGATGTTGCAAAAGAAGCCTTATGACTAGGGAAGTTAGAAACATTATGGAAGGGTCCTTACATCATCAAACACTATCTCCTCAAAAGAGCATACATTTTTTTAGAGCCCAATGATACATGCCTAACCAATCCCGTAAATGTTCTCTATCTCAAGAAATTTCACCCATAAGGTGGAAACCCTCGGTACCCTAGAGTTAAAATGAATGTAACATAAATTTTTTATGATGATCACAACCATCATGGAATTTTTCACGAAAATAAAATCTCTTGTGTAACAGATGGATCGTTTGCCCATCTACTATTTTGGATTCACTTATGGACCTTCTTGATGGTCACAAAAATTTAGCCACAACCACTTGGGCCATATACTCTCCCGGCCAATCACCATTCCTTTCCAATGAAGTATGTATCGGGTGAGCCACGAAAAAATTAAGAATAACATGATGGAGTCATTAGGTTATTGAGCTTTTGCCTCCAACCATGGCATCAACCATTTACATGGCTTTCTTGATTCCCAGTTAGTCGTATCAAAGTTAAACAAAACCTTTCAAGTACGGGATTCATGCCCAGGTTTAGGAAACTTGCATACATGATAATTGGTCCACCACTTTGATCCCATAACATTTACACATTTACCAAGAGATCAAGATCGAGTAGCCAATCGCATAGCTAACCATATCCTAGACTGGAATGCATCTCATATAAATCATTAACCATAAATAAAAATCTTATCATAGGAATAAAAATCCATCATAAGTACATAACATCCATCATAAACATATAAAAACATATAAAAATAACCATAGGCACATCTTAAGAACTGCCAAAATACATCTCGCATATATACATCAAAAAATATAAAAATATAAAAAAAATATAAAAAATAAAAAAAATAAGTCATTGACTATCACGTCGGTTAAATAATATACATATCACCAACGCAGGGGAAACATCCTCATAATGGGTGTTTTCCCCTAATCATACAATATCTATAGGCGTGAACCACTTTGGTGGATCCTTCGAACTATGTGAGCACCCTGGCGCTAGTATAGGAGCAAAAAATGCGGCAGCAAGTGGTGCTCGACACAAAGTTGGGCAAAGCGCCCTCTCCCAGAGCCATCACTATCTCCAACCATATATCAGCCAGGGTTTTCAAAACCCCTAGTCGGTAAACCCCGAGTCGGCCCCTCTAGCTGACTCCTTGAATCTTCCAAATCCATAGCACGAGCATCTACCTCCTTGGCTGCGTCACAACATCCGTAACTCGGGCCTCAATAGTAGCCATCTAACCCTCGACATCGGTCACCTATGCCTCTGTTGCCTTTCGCACGCGCCAAGCGCGACATCCGCACCATCAGTGTAGTGAAACTACCCCCACTTAGGGACCTCTAGCACTAACCCTGACCCCTCTAAGTCGGGGGCTCGACCCATCTCGGGTGGATCCCTCCTCTAGGCTCATAGCCTACCAAGCGCAGTGGTGGGATGCCCTGTCGGCCCCACATCTACAAAGGAAACCAAATACAATATCAGCGTCACCATCAAAGATATATATCTATATATATATATATATATACAAAAATTAGAACTCTCAAATGAATAAAAAACATGAAAGGTCATACCTCTCAGTCCCCATGCATAGTCGGGAGGGAGACTCATTTACGGATCCCCTCGAAATCCATCCCTCGCATATGAAAGCTCGAGGAATATCTATGGGTTTGAATCAAACCACACATCGACCATCGTGTCCCAGATACCTTCCTATATATATACAAAAAATTATAACTCTCAAATGCATAAAAGCATGAAAGGTCATACCTCTCCATCCCCATGCATAGTCGGGGAGGGAGACCCATGTCCGGATCCCCTCGGAAATCCATGCTTGCATACGAAAGCTTGAGGAATAGCTATGGTTTTGAATCAAACCACACATCAACCATCATGTCCCAATACCTTCCTGCCTCACCCCCACCACTGCCGGGGCATCACGAGTTCCAGATCGGCACATCCGAGGATCCCTCGGAGGGCTCAAAGGCATTGCCAAAATGGGTCATAGCATCACAATATGCTCTTACATGATGCTTGCAAAAAATGCTCGAATACACAAAATTATTTAGTGAACCCCTCTATGATTTGGCTAACTAAGTGACCATGCCCCTGATAAGCATAACGACCCCAATCAATGGAATGACCATTCACGTATTCGATGAAGCCCCGCAATATGTGGTCCTAGTGCTTAGTGGGTTGATGTTGACCCAAATAGTTGAACAATCATAACTAGAGATGCTTGCTTAGTGAAATCGGTGATAAATATCACTTGAACACAACCTCGTGTAATGGGTTTAGGCTCACAGTGCCCTCTTCCTCCTCAACACAATAATGAATGTTCACTCCCCCTAGGAGAAAGTGGATATGGGAGTGCCTCCCCCTAAGGCAAGAGGCACTGCCACAAAGTAGATATCGATCTCGAGTTGGATCATCACATCTCTCTAACACAGGACCATAACACGACCTTGTCTTTTCTAGAGATCGGACCAAGTAGCGTAAAAATTCATCCTAAGATCTCATTATGTTTCTCACCAAGAACTTGAGCAATCCATATCGAGCTAGTGTCTCTCGAGCATGTGGGTTTTGGGCTATTTTCATGCGCAAATCGGGCCAATCCTGCTCTCTCCACAACATCTTGCCACCAAAAAAACACCAAAAATGTCAATTTTTACACAAAGACCATAAGATTCATTCAAAAATGACATCCATGTGCCTTACATCCATCTCTCCGCACTGAAATCGTGCATGTGCCAAACACAGGCGTGCAGAAAAACGTGCTAAATATTTGTTAACCATGGGGTCTTCACGCAAAGGGAAACCCTTTGTGTGGAGACCACATGCGCCATATTGGATCACCTGCGTGGTACTGCCCAAAAATTGACATAAAATCCATACAATATCACACTTGTATGGCCCACACATACATAAAAATGACAAAAATAAGTAACAAGAGTTTTTAGCTCCCTACCGATTCCATCCACGTGAATCCAAAATGCTCTGTCTAAATCGCAACGAAAAGAAAATATCTAGAGGATGGTTTTACTCGACCTCGGACACTTAGAAAGAGAAAATGACTTTAAAATGGGCCATATTAGCCTATGTATCACCCTTTTTATATTTTCAAAATCCCAAAACTAGAGCTCAAAGTATCTAATCACAAAACCGCGAGAAACATAATGATCATCACTTCATCATGTTCAATATGGACCTCATAAATACAGGTTTCTTATAAATTCATTTTTGGGTCCAATGCCCACCCCCTCCATACCACAATTTAGGTACACTTTCTCTTATTTATTTAAATTGAATTTATTTCAAAATATTTGTATGAAATAATGCTTTTACTTGGGGTGTTGGCTATAGATGTTGTAGCACACCAAATCACTATATGTCCGAGACAAAAAAAAAGTACAAGAGAAAGTATCATTCTATCCTTAGCATGATAGGCTTCCCTAAAAATATTTGCATATCCTGATATCATTTCCTCATGAGAATAAAACCATAGGTTTCATTCACCCAACCATGTTTATCATCACCCCAACTTGCACATGATAAACAACCTTGTCGTTCGGTAGAGCCACACCTTTCATGGAATAAAATCATGTAGACCGTACATCAATATCTGGAGCCATGGCCACAAACTCCGGCCCGACAACCATTTCATGTTCGTACATCCATGAACATACATTATTCAGTTTTACTCATCGCATGTGAAAAACCATATTCCCGGGACCCAACATTGTTTACAAGCGGATCACCCATAACACGTCACCACATTTCACATTTGGCCTATCACACCCTCATAAGGATAGCCCATCTATGACATTTTCATCCACCTCATCTCTCTCACACCAATACCAACTAATGGGTCCCCCAACCTCAACAAAACACCCTCCTCACATCATTGTGCGGGATCATTCATGTTAATTTGGCACTCGTCTATGTGCTTGTACATCCAAACCACTTTCATATTCTTTTAACAACGACACAAATATTCTTTTAGGAGAAAAATCCCACCCATCCATTCACATTTCTTAACTGGCAGTAGTCCCTAATCACCTTTGTTTAGAGCTTCGCATTATTCACCACACACCACTATGTTAATCATAGAAAACATACACCTACCTTGGATGTCCTACCAACCCCAGGGATTCCCCCATCAGAAGTTGTTATGACTATGACCACTCTCACCATCATGTCTTATTAACCAATCACATCAAGCTTTGTTTTCATTAGAAACACCGATCTCTTGTACTGCAGTACTTATTTTTTATCGGTCGATGCTTCCTTCCTATCGACTTCGACAATCATTATCCAGGACGGAGGTAGTACCTTAGATGATCCCCCACCATTAAAAGGGGCATCCTGGGGTGGCGTAATGGGAATTAACATCACTCAATGATATCATTAATCCTCTTGACATTCGACATCAACAAATGTTTCATGTCAAGATGGTATCGTACTCAACAATTTTTTGTACTCCATTAGAAATAGTCGAAGACTTTCGTAATCGATGAGCATCTCTTTCGGTAATGCTCACACGGGAAGATCCCCAATAGTAAAAGACACACACTCACACTAATAATTTCCTTCAGATATGCCTTACCTAACCAATGCATGAGGGTGCTACATTTATCTTTTCTATGCAAAGAAAAATGCACTTGAGGGAATCAACAACCATGTAACACAATGTAACACAACAATAACAATATTTGTCTGATTTTATTAACTAGCCATTATCATGAGCATGGAAAATTCCTACCTCGTAGGAATGTTTCTCTTTTTGTATCATGAAGGTTTCCCACAGAGGATGGTGTCTTTTTTACTTCAGATAGGTGTTCTCTCTACATATTTCCACAAAAAGTCACTCACTCTCTCTCTCTCTCTCAAAAGGATCACACAGAAAAGAAAACGTAATGTATTTCGGCTATACAATTCTTCCTAGACCTCATACATCAGGGGGCAACTATTAACACCAGAAAATTGTACAAGCAGAAGAAATTATAAAATGTGAAGAAAAAAGGTACAGATTAAATATTTATAGAATAAATACATTAGGAAAGGAAAATTTTAAAAAATTCTCTATCTCTAGTCGGGAAATTGGCGGATAGTTCACCGACAACAAAGGGTTTTTGTGCACAACGTGCCTATCCCTTTAATAGTTGCACGATCTGAAGATGAGGAAAAAGTCACCATCTAGGACCACTTGACACACTTGAAAAGGATGATTCTTTCTCCGATGCATGATCAAGGATAAGCTGAAAATCAAACCTCCTTGAGGAGGTATGCAACTCACAAAGGAATCTCCTCCCCACACTTGGGCCACTATCAATCTTGGGCCAATAGAGGGAAGAGAAGTCCAAAAATTTCTATATAAATTGGCCATGGGAAGAACGAAAGGAGACACATTGTTATGTTAGCCAAATTTCTCCATAGCAAACCAACTTGGAAGTGTAGCAGACGAGAGGATTGAAAATGACTCACATGTTAGCCATCCAACATCTCGGTCTAAGAAACAACTTCACCATATGATAGTGATCGACATCCTTTTGGGAGAGGGAGGAGATACTTGTAGGGAACTTGAGAAAAGGAGTCCCCCTTTTTTTTAACTATTTGAACTCCATAGCTCAAAGGACTCACTTCAAGAGAGTTTAGCATTATATTATTCATACCACAACACCTAAAAAAGGGAGAATTATCCACTTTTATTATTGGGTTGTTTCTCCATTTGAGAATTTTTCTCTTGCGTATTTTTCTATTTCAGTTCATAGTGTTGTATGCTTAGCTTACCCTCTAAGTTTTATGTACATTGTTTATGTTTTTTCACAAATAGTAACATCATTCTTCTCAATTTTATTTTGGAGATAGAAGCCGACTACTAAAGAGGTGCATTTTGGTACATCCTTGTAGCAAAAAAACCATCTCACCTCTAACATTTTCATGTAATCTCTTAATGCATTACCAAACATATTGTATCTTCTGAATGTATTATTCATTAAACATTTAATATTTTTTCAACATAGAAACTCAATACATGCACATTTTACTTGTGTTTTACTAAATCTTTATGTGCTAACAATTTTCTATCATGACCATACGGTTTCTTGGCAATCCATGCAATACATGCATTAAATTGAATAAGCAAAAGATATCAAATTCTACTAAAAATGGTTCTTACCCGAATTATTTTATAGTTTTATCTTCACTTGTTGTTTTTCCCACTTACTTGGCTACCATCAACATGCATTATCATCCGAAATATTTTCAAGGAATCCAATTGGCTTCATCTATGATTTTCTTGACATGTATATGATATTATTGTCTTCATCATTCATAATTGCACCCCATCAATAAAATTTCCATGAGGTCCATTCTCATGTGACTACCTAAGCATACTTGATGTTGCAACACTCAACAACCACTAAAAGTATCTCAATATCAAATGTTAATAGGAACTCTATCGTTTCATATGCTTATCACATGTTAATAGGAACTCTATCATTTCATATGATTACATACAAATTTCAATAAATTGAAAAAGGGACACTTACACTATGTATCTAATTCATGAATTCAAACAATTCCTTCAAACATGCATCCATACATGTACAAATTTCATTCATGTGCCATACTTGCACATATTCCATGCCATTCATACACATCAATTATTAGTTAATTAATTTATGCATGAGCTGTAACATCTCAATTCAACAACCAATTCAGTTACATCCATCTTTGATCCCCGATTGTCCAGCTTCTTTCTAAATAAAATTTGGACTAATAATTAGCCCAAAATTTTAAAATAACCGTATACAAATTTATAATAATTTAAAATTCTACAAAAAGACTCTTTCCAATCACCTTTCAATAGGTTTCCAGATTCCAACAATGGTCATCGGTGGTTTGATAAATATATATAGAATATTTATGAACTTGTCAACCAATGGGGTTGAACACAGAACATCATATTTCCCAAAATAGCTCTACACCAATAACGCTACCCATTTTTTCTTGCAGGGCACCACCTCCAACATTGCTTTATCCACCAAAAATACTCATACTAGCTTAATGCAAGGCCTAATCATTTAACCATTCAAACATAACCAAAGTTTATTGGGCACTTAGTCCACCCTTACAATTTGCAACCAAACTATGTGGGATCCACCAATTGCAATCACTAATAGTCACCAAAACCAGAACCTTAAACAAATGAAACCTTCACACTAAGGCTCAAACTTACATTCAATTCAATTAATTTTTTTTTGTGCATTTTGATGGCATGGATGTTTTATATATAATGGTTCCCTCTGGTCCAATGCTGAGAGTGCCAACCAAAAACTCCAATAGAATATTCTTGGAATATTAGGGCTTTGACCATAGCCAACCAGAGCCATATTCCCATGCAATAATTAATTCATGTGTCCTAGGGCTCATGCGCAACAATGCCCAAGATTTAGTCCCTCATTTTCATCCATGTGACCATGACTTGATATAGATTCCATATGAGTCCTTGGTCTCCCATATGATGAAATGAGCATGACGTAATCATAAAATGGGTGTTTTCCTTGATCATACAATATCTATAGGGTGAACCCTGCCCGGTGGATCCTTCAGACCTATGTGAGAACCTGGCGCTAGTATAGGAGAAGAAAATGCGGCAGCAAGTGCTGCTCGACGCAAATTTGGGCAAAGCGCCCTCTCCCGAGCCATCACTATCTCCAACCATTTATCAGCCAGGTTTTAAAAACCCCTGGTCGGTAAACCCTGAGTTAGCCTCTCTAGCCGACTCCATGAATCTTCCAAATCCATTGCATGAGCATCTGCCTCCTTGGCCTGTGTCACAACATCTTTAACTCAGGCCTCAAAAGTAGCCAGCTGACCCTCGACATCAGCCACCTATGCCTCTGTTGCCTCTGCACGCACCAAGAGCACAACATCCCCACCAGCATCTGCAATGAAACTACCCCGACTTAGGGACCTATGGCACTAACCCAACCCCCGATTCAGGCTTGAACCATCTCAGGTGGATCCCTCCTCCTAGGCTCATAGCCTACCAAGCGAGTGGTGGGATGCCCTGTCAGCCCCACATCTACAAAGGAAACCAAATACAATATCAGTGCCAGCATCAAAGATATATATATATATATATATATATATATATATATACAAAAATTAGAACTCTCAAATGTAGAAAAACATGAAAGGTCATACCTCTTCGTCCCCATGCATAGTCAGGAGGGAGACCCATGTCCAGATCCCCTAGGAAATCCATCCTTGCATAAGAAATCTCAAGGAATAGTTGTCGGTTTGAATAAAGCCACACATTGACCATCATGTCCCAATACCTTCCTGCCTCACCCCCACCACTACAGGCCATCACAGGTTCCGATCGTCACATTCAAGGATCCCTCAGAGGGCTTAAAGGCACCACCAAAATGGGTCATAGCATCACAATCTGCTCATACATGATGCTGCAAATAATTCTCGAATACACAAAATTCTTCACTGAACCCCTCTGTGATTTTTCTAGCTAAGTGACCATTTCCTGATAAGCATAACAACCCCAATCAATAGAATGACCATCCTGTATTTGACAAAGCCTCGCAAAATGCGGTCCTAGTACTCATTGGGTTAAAGTCGACCCAAATAGTTGAACAATCATAACTAGAGCTGCTTGCTTAGCGAAATCAGTAATAAATATCACTTTAACACAACCTCATGTAATGGGGTTAGGACCACAGTGCCCTCCTTCTCAACGCAATAATGAATGTTCACTCCCCCAGGAGAGAGCGGATATGGGAGTGCCTCCCCCTGAGGCAAGAGGCCTGTCACAAAGTAGATATTGATCTCAGGTCAGATCAACACATCTCTCTAGCACAAGACCATAACACGACGTTGTCTGTTCAAACATCGGACCAGGTAGCGTAAAAATGCATCCTGATATCTCATTATGTTTCTCTCCAAGAACTTGAGCAATCCATATCGAGCTAGTGTCTCTCAAGCATGTGGGTTTTGGGCTATTGTCATGCATAAATCAGGCCAATCCCGCTCTCTCCACAACATCCTGCCACCAAGGAAACAACAAAAATGTAAATTTTTACACAAAGACCATAAGTGATCCAGGTGGATATTGGTGGTCACCCGCCTATTCCACTTGGGGCTCCACCATTGTCTATTTCAGTTTTTCAGTTTCAGCACAGTTTACTATTTTTAGCAGTTTTTCGGGTCCTAAACTTCCGGAGCCGTTTTGAGGCCCTAAACGACGTTTTTTGGGAAAATGGAGGGAAACATGGGTCCATGGACCCATGTTGCCCGTTCCAAATTCGTAGTCCTCAGGACAGATCTTTCTAACGAGGTGTGGTACGCGCCAACCGGGAGATCGTAAGCCAAAGTTACGCCCACGGGAAGTTGAAAGCACCAATTTACCCAAACGGGGACCATAGTTTTGAGGGCGCTTCATCTCCTAGGGTTAGGGTTTTGGCTATTTAGGATTTCCCAATGTTTCTAAATGATGCAAATGAGGCTCCCTCGAGCCTCATTGGCAACACGGCTCGCGAGGCACTCGTCGCCGCCACATCTCTTCTCGCGAGATAGCCACCAGCGCTTAGCTGGTCTTATTTCCATTACGTGCAGCAAGCAAATTCTCTGTAGTTTCTTTGATATTAATGAAATGAAGTGTTATTTACTGCCTTTGTATCTACGTATTTATGGTTATATGTTTATTCCGTTGCATTCACGTGCCATCCGGATCGGTGAAATCGAGAGCCTGCTTTTTCTCATCCTTCTTTGCATGTCCCCAACGCAGGCTTCGGGCGGGTATACGAGCCGGCTTGATCGCGGTGGAACCTTTGCAAGATCGGCCTCGCAAACCTCGACGCACGCCGTGGGGGATGAAAAGAAAAGATGAGGGAGTAGGAGATCCTATCAAAATATTGCTCGGGGAGGCCCTCGAAACAAAGGAACGCGATGATGGATAACTTTGTTCGCGATCCTTCAACGGCTACCTACGGCGGCGCATGCCGCATCCGGCGGCCCACTCGGGAGGCGCCGTACTCCTTTTAAGGTACAAGTGAAATCTTGACATTCCCATACGTGAGGGTCAAATAGATGCGGATGCCGTGTAGATAGATGGTTGAATGCGTTAGAAGGATATTTCTCGGTTCATGACTTTTCTTTGACCGGGAGAAAGATTATTTTTGCATCTCCTCAAAAGCTACATGTTGGAGGACGGTGGGAAACCTGCTCGTGAGAACAAGGACCGCACGTAACCTTCTCTGCGGTGTCGGCACGTGCCAACTTGGAATTCTTTCCGAGACGCCCGCTTTTCAAGGAACGCGTACTGTCCCGTGGGGAGCTGTGAGGACAAGTACATACAATGGACCAACGCTCGCGACTTAACAAAGGGATCAAGATGTGCATGAACGACGAATACATGCTCCATACCCTTTGCACAAAGTTGGGTATCAAAAGATTCGAGAGAAACATGCTGGTGCTAAAGTACGATGCAGACTATCCGCACTGAATACATTCGGAGGAAATGGAGTTCCTCGACATCTCCTCGCTTGGTACGGCATACCCGTATGCCGCCAAGATTGAGCGTAGAATTCAAGCGAGTAAGAGAGCGGTGGTGACTTTGGATCCGCGAATCAAAAAGCAAGGGAAAGGTGCTTCCAAACCGCAGAACAAAGGACGAGCCAAGGCATGGCGACGGAAAGACAACTCATCGAAGCTCACAAGAAAAAGAACAACACCGCAAAGCCAAAGAAGGACACGGGAAAGTGGTGTGAGTTCCATAAGAGCTCCACTCACAACACAAGTGAGTGTCGGGCCAAGCGGCCGCTAGTGGCCGAGATGAGGGCTTCTGAGTCGTGCGTGCTCGACTCCGAATCGAACTGAAAAGGCGAGATGAAAAAGGGAAACATATTATTGATGCGGAGCCCAATGCCATTGTTGACACTGCAAAGATCCAAAAGGAGGAACCGGAAGATCCGCAGGAGGAGGAACGTCTCTCTCCACTCCCGAGATGTGGGTAAAAGGGCTCCCGATGAGCGCTTCATTGTTGACAATGGGGGCCAAAAGAACCTCATTTCGGCGGACGCGCGCGTAGCCGCTGGGCTTTGCCGAAACCATCGGCTCACCCACATCCATACACCATCGGGTGGCTTCACCAAGGACAAGATCGCGCGTCGCGACTCGGCAAGAAAGTCGCCTTCCCTATAGCATCAAGCCCTTCACGGATGAGGTATTATGTGACGTTGCTCCTATTGATGTTTCGATGTATTATTAGGACAACCATACTTCGTGGAGACGCCAGGTCGCGTATGAGTTCGACCTCAGTGACGGTAGTTACTGCGCGGAAATAAGTTGCGCAGATGCCGCAGGTACCACCTCCTGCCGCTATCTCTTTCGTCATGCGCAAAACAATGCAAAGTACGCTCATTTCCCAAACCCGTCGTTTTCCACGATGATCCGCTCAGGGTGAGAAGAGAGAGCGTGGCCACGACTCCTCCCGGCAGGCTCCTCGCGCACAACAACAACAAATGGATAAGGTTGTGGAGGAGCACGGACATATTCACCTCACCCACAAGGGTTCCTCCTTCCGCGCCGCCGGTCAAGCACCCGATTGGATTCGACGAGGTGCGCGCCGCTACCTAACGACCGATCTATCGGCGCTCTATTTTGGAGAATGATGAAATCAAGAGACGTATTCGGGGAGACGCTGTATGCAGTAGGTCACATCGGACCAAGTTCATCCGCCACCGCGGAGCCCGGTCGTGTTGGTACAAAAGAAGCGATGGGACATGGAGCTATCACGTATTATCTGCGCACCGAACAAGATCACTCGTCCGAATAGGTACCCAATCCTGCTGACTGATGACCTTACGGATCAACTCAAAAGGTGAAAAATATTTCAGCAAAGATCGACACTGAAGTACGGAAGTGTCACCGGTACCAACTGAATCCCTCCGATGTGTGGAGAAGATCGCGCCTTCAAAGCCAAGGAAGGCCTTTTCGGAGAAGTGGATGGTCATGCCTTTCGGGTCGACGAATGCGCCACCTTCATGAGGATGATGGATGACATCTTGCGGCCATTCACCAACTCATTTGCAATGGTGCACTTGGATGACATTCTCGAGTCTTTCGACCAGAACTTGCGAAGAGCACATCACCACGTCCGGCCAAGTCCTCCAAACCTTTCGCGGAAACACAAGTTGTGTGCCAATTTGGAGAAGTGCACTTTTGGCATGACCCGGAGTTCAGCCATCTCGGGATACATTATTGATGAAAAGTGCATGTGGATCTGTGCGAGATCCCGAAGTCATTTCGGGATCGGCCAGCAACCACTATAACAGTAGGCCGTCGCAGCGTCGCGGGTCTTGCTAATTTCCTACCGAGGTTCGTGCGATTCTCTCACATCACTTGGCCCTTGAGTCAAGTCACCAAAGGAGGAGCGAGAGCAAGAAATTTTTTTGGTCTGGCCTCCAACGCATGCATCTCGCTGCGCTGAAAAATCGCCTCCGATCGCGTGCTCACTTTGCCGGACTTGCAACGATACCATTTGAGATCGAAACGAGATGCCTCCGACTATGCTATCGCGGTTCTTACTCACTTCGACATCCGAGGGCGTTTCACGCTGAGACATTGTCTGTACGTGTTCAGCAAGTACCCCACATATGACAAAGAAATGTACTCCATTGTGCAAGCATCGTCGACAATGGAAGGCACGTACTTCGGGAAGGAAACAATCATCCACGCACCACTGAGGCCCTTGCGCTTCATACGGACACGAGGGAAAGCGTGCGGACGATCGCCATCGGCGTGGTCCACACATACGCAACGGTCACTTTGAACATCAAGTACAAAAAGGGTAGCACCAATCATGTTGCTTGTCGCCCTCGCAGCCACCCACTCGTGGCGCTCACCACCGTGCTCAACTCTCGCGGCATGAGACTACGATCGTCCACTTCTCTATGAGAGTGACCCGGAGACTCACCCAAACTTGCAAGGCACTCTCGGGGTGCACAAGTTCCAAATTTTCACCTCCAAGATGCACTTTTTTATGTCACATGGGACACCTTTGTGTTCCTTCAAGCGAGCGTGCCAAGATGATGTGGGAAAGCACACTCACGGCGCCGAGTCGCCGGGGCATTTCGAGGTCGACGAAAACGTGGCAATCCCGAGCAGTATTTCTATCGCCGAACCTTCGAAAGGATGTCGAGAAGCACATCGGATCCCGCACTTCTTGTGCCATTGCCAAACCGCCATCGTAGAAGCAAGGCCTATATACTCCGCTACCTACCCCTAGTCAGCCTTCGGGAATCCATCTCCATGGATTACATGTCGGAGCCTCGCCTTCTACTAAGCGGAAATGAGCGTGTTTTTGTGGTCGTTGACGGTACTACGAAGATGGCCATTATGGCGGCGAGAAGAATATCACGTGACCAGGTCGACCGCTAAACTCGCTCTTTGAACGAGTGTGGGTGCAATTTCTTTGGGATCCCACAGGCCTATCATATCAGATCGGGATAGCAGAGTTCTCGAGGCACATTTTGGTCCAGATTTCCTCCGGTCGATGTCGGATACCAAGCTCACCAAGTCCCACGACTTTTCCATCCCCAAACAGATGGCCAGGACAGAGAGGGTCGTCAGTCGGAATGATTGTACACATTCGCGCATGTACAATCCAAAGCATCCACGCACATGGGCGCAGAAGCCTCCCTATGTGCAAATACATAGTTGTAATCGGGCTCTCCACGGCTCACCGGCCATAGCCCCTTTCTGAGTGGGCTTCGGGATTCCAGCCACTATGTCCTGTCGACGTAGCCATGCCATTTGCGGTGCTCGAGCCAATTTCAGCTCATGTCGTTACGAAGTTGACAAAGCAAGTAGCTTCATCGAGCGCATTCAACACGTCCGCCACCGGCGCTGCGTGATATGTTGGACAGAGCCAATGCCAAGCACAAGCAACGCCATGATCAGCACCGGGTGCCACACAACTTCCCGAGGTGGGCGACAAAGTATGGCTACATTTGCGTAAGGAGCGCCTCCACCGGACCCCACCGCAAGCTTCGCCCGCTTCGATACGGGCCGTGCACCATCACCAAGGCTATAGAGAACAATGCACTCAAGCTCGCGCATTCCACCATTCCTTGGTCCGCACCCCGACTCAATGTGGATCGCTCTTCGGGCCCAGCCTTCCCACCTCATCGGACACCTCGGACATTGTGGGAGCAACTCACACGAGTCGGGTTAAATCCAGGAGCGCATGGAACGAGGCCACCACGGACAGCATCATGGACATGCAAATCAAGAACACTCGCCCATTGCGAAAGATCCCAACTATATCGGGTTGTCAAAGCTCGCCAACTTCGCACCAAGGAAAAGTGGTTCACCGAGGACCAAGTTCAGCAGAAATTTCCTCATCTCATGGAGGAACTTAACGCAATGGGGACCATTGCTTCCTAAAGGAGGAATGATCCGTGGATATTGGTGGCCACCCGCCTGTCCACTCGCTCCACCATTGTCTATTTCAGTATTTTTAGTTTTCGGCCACGAGCTTTACTATTTTTTAGCATTTTTTTCGGGTCCTAAACTCTTCCGGAGCCGCTGAGGCCCTAAACGACGTTTTGTTTGGGAAAATCGGAGGGCAACAGCGAGGTCCATGGACCGGCGTTTCCCGTTCCAAATTTGTATTCCTCAGCATAGATCTTTCTAACGAGGTATGGTACGCGCTCGGGAAACTGGAGATCGTATGCCAAAGTTACGCCCACGGGAGAGTTGGAAACACCAATTTACCCGAGCGTGGCCCATAGTTTTGGCGCTTCATCTCCTAGTGGTTAGGGGTTTTGGCTCGTTTAGGATTTCCCATTGTTTCAAAATGATAAATAGGCCCTCGAGCCTCATTGTAACACAAGCTCGGAGGCACCGCCAGCCGCCACATCTCTTCTCGCGAGATAGCTACCGCCGCCCGCAGCTAGTTTTATTTCCGTCCGTCCGCGTGTGCTAAAATTTCGAGCTCTTTGATATTAATGAAATGAAGTGTTATTTCCGCTGTATCTCTGTATTTATGGTTATATGTTTATTCTGTTGCGTTCCTGCATAAATCCGGATCAATAAGATTCATTCAAAAATGACATTGTTGTGCCTTACATCCATCTCTCCACGTTGAAATCGTGCATGTGCCAAACACAGGCATGTGGAAAAATGTGCTAACAATTTGCTAACCACGGGGTCTTCGCGCAAAAGGAAACCCTTTGCGTAGAGACCACACGCACCATATTGGATCACCCGCGTGGTACTGCATAGAAATTGACATAAAATCCATTCAATATCACACTTTTATGGCCCACACATACATAAAAATGACAAAAATAAGTAACAAGAGTTTTTAGCTCCTACTTGACTCCTTCCACGTGAATCCCAAGTGCTTTGGCTGACCACAATGGCAATAAAATATCTAGAGGATGGTTATGCTCTGACCTTGGACACTCAAAAAGAGAAAATGACTTTAAAATGGGCCATATTAGCCTATGTATTACCCTTTTTACCATTTTCAAAAGCCCATAAGTGGAGCTCAAAGTATCCAATCACAAAACTGTGAGAAACATAGTGATCAACACTTCATCATGTTCAATCTTGACCTCATAAATACAGGTTTCATATAAATTCATTTTCGGGCCCAATGCCCACCCCCTCCATACTACATTTCAGGTGCACTTTCTCTTATTTCTTTAAATTGAAGTTATTTAAAAATATTTGTATGAAATAATTATTTTACTTGGGGTATTGACTATAGATGTTGTAGCACGCCAAATCACAATATGTCCGAGACAAAAAAAAAAAGTACAAGAGAAAGTATCATTCTATCCTTAGCATGATAGGCTTCCCTAAAAATCTTTCCATATCCTGATATAATTTCCTCATGAGAATAAAACCATAGGTTTCATTCACCCAACCATGTTTATCAACACCCCAACTTGCACATGATAAACACCCTTGTCGGTCAGTAGAGCCACACCTTTGATGGAATCCATAACTCATGTAGACCATACGTCAATATCTGGAGCCATGGCCACAAACTTCGGCCCGGAAACCATTTCATGTTCATACATCCATGAACATACATCAGTTATTTTTACTCATCGCATATGAAAACCATATTCCCAGGCCACCATTGTCTACAAGCGGATCACCCATAACACCTCACCACATTTCACATTTGGCCTATCACACCCTCATAAGCATAGACCATCTATGACATTTTCATCCACCTAATCGCTCTCTCACTGATACCAACCAATTGGTCCCCCAACCTCAACAAAACACCCTCCTCACATCACTTTGCAGGATCATTCATGTTAATGTGGCACTTGTCTATGTGCTTGTACATCCAAACCACGTTCATATTCTTTTGGAAATGGTACAAAGATTCTTTTAGGAGAAAACTCCCACACATCCATTCACATTTCTTACCCATAATCTCCCTTGTTCATAGCTTTTAATTCTTCACCACACCCCACTATGTTAATCATAGAAAACATACACCTACCTTGGATGTCCTACCAACCCAGGGATTCCCCCATCAGAAGTTGTTATGACTGCTGCCACTCTCGCCATCAAGTATTATTAATCAATCACATCAAGCCTTTTTTTCATCAAAAACACTGATCACTTGTACCCGTACTTATTTTTATTTGGTCGATTCTTCCTTCTTTTCGACTCCGACAACCATTATCCAGGAAGGAGGTAGTATCTTATATGAGCCCCCACCATTAAAAGGGGCATCCTCAGGTGGCACAATGGGAATTAACATCACTCAATGATGTCATCAATCATCTTGAAATTCGACATCAACAAATGTTTCATGTCAATATGGTATCGTATTCAACAACTATTGCACTCCATTAGAAATATTCGAAGACTCATAATCAGTGAGCATCTCTTTCAACAATTCTCACACAGGAAGATCCTCAATAGTCAAAGACACATGTTCACAGTAAGAATTTCCTTCAGATATGCCTTACCTAACCAATGCATGAGGGTGCTACATTTATCTTTTCTATGCACACAAAAATTCACTTGAGGGCATCAACAACCATCGTCATCAACCAGATTCAGGTCACCTACCACATTGTAACACAACAAAAATGATATCTGTCAGATTTTATTAACTAGCCATTATCACGAGCATGGAACATTCCTGCCTCATAGGAATGTTTCTCTTTTTGTATCGTGAAGGTTCCCCACAGAGGATGGCGTCTTTTTTACTTCAGACAGGTGTTCTCCCTACATATTTCCACAACAAGTCACTGACTCTCTCTCTCTCTCAAAAGGATCACACAGAAAATAAAACATAATGTATTTCAGCTATACAATTCTTCATAGACCTCATACATCAGGGGAAACTATTAACACCAGAAAATTGTACAAGTAAAAGAAATTATAAAATGTGAAGAAAAAGGTACAGTTAAATATTTATAGAATAAACACATTAGGAAAGGAAAATTTTAAAAATTCCCTATGTCCAGTTAGGAAATTGGCAGATAGTTCCCTAGCAGCAAAGGTTTTTTGTGCACAACGTGCCTATCCCTTTAATAGCCACACGGTCCTAAAGATGATGAAAAGTCACCATCGAGGACCACTTGACACAATTGAAAAGGATGACTCTTTGTCTAGTACAGTCAAGGATAGCTAAAATCAAACCTCCTTGAGGAGTTATGCAACTCACAAAGGAATCTCCTCTCCACTCTTGGGTCACTATCAATATTGGGCCAAGAGAGGGAAGAGAAGTTAAAAAATTTCTATATAAATTGGCCATAGGAAGAACAAAAGGAGACACATTGTTATGCTAGCCAAATTTTTCCATAGCAAACCAACTTGCAAGTGTAGTAGCAGAAGGATTAAAATGACTCACATGTTGGCCATCCAACATCTCAGTCTAAGAAACTACTTCACCATATGACAGTGATCTACATCCTTTTGAGAGAGGGAGGAGATACTTGCAAGGAACTTGAGAAAAGGAGTCCCCATTTTTCTAACTATTTGATCTCCATAGCTCAAAGGACTCACTTCAAGAGAGTTTAGCATTGTATTCTTCATACCACCAACACCTAAAAAGGGAGATTTATCCATTTGTCTTATTGGATTGTTTCTCCATTTTAGAATTTGTCTCTTGCGTATTTTCTATTTCAGTTCATAGTGTTTTATGCTTAGCTTACCCTCTGAGTTTTGTGTACATTGTTTATGTTGTTCACTAATAGTAACATCATTCTTCTCAATGTTCTTTTGCATATAGAAGCCGGCTACTAAAGAGGTGCATTTTGGTACATCCTTGTAGAAAAAAAACCATCACACCTCTCACATTTTCATGTAATCTCTTAATGCATTACCAAACATATTATATCTTCTAAATGTATTATTCATTAAACATTTAATATTTTTTCAACACAGAAACTCAATACATACACATTTTACTTGTGTTTTACTAAATCTTTATGTGCTAACAATTTTCTATCATAACCATACCGTTTCTTGGCAATCCATGCAATACATGCATTAAATTGAATAAGAAAAATATATCAAGTTCTACTAAAAATGGTTCTTATCCAATTCTTTTATAGTTTTATCTTCACTTGTTGCTTTTCCCACTTACTTGGCTACCATCAATATGCATTATCATCTGAAACATTTTCAAGGAATCCAATTGGCTTCATCTATGACTTTCTTGACCTGTATATGAAATTATTGTCTTCATCATCCATAATTGGACCCCATCAATAACATTTCCATGAGGTCCATTCTCATGTGACTACTTAAGCATACTTGATGTTGCAACACTCAACAACCACTAAAAGTATATCAAGTTCATAAATATATAGAATATTTATGAACTTGTCAACCAATGGGGTTGAACACAGAACATCATATTTCCGAACATAGCTCTACACCAATAACGCTACCCATTGTTTCTTGTAGGGCACCACCTCCAACATTGTTTTATCCACCAAAAATACTCATACTAGCTTAATGCAACGCCTAATCATTTAACCATTCAAACATAACCAAATTTTATTGGGAAATTTGCAACAAAACTATGTGGGATCCACCAATTGCAATCACTAATAGTCACCAAAACCAGAACCTTAAACAAATGAAACCTTCACACTAAGGCTCAAACTTACATTCAATTCAATTAATTTTTTTTGTGCATTTTGATGGCATTAGTGTTTTATATATAATGGTTCCCTCTGGTTCAATGCTAAGAGCGCCAACCAAAAACTCCAATAGAATATTCTTGGAATCTTAGGGCTTTGACCATAGCCAACCAGAGCCATATTCCCATGCAATAATTAATTCATGTGTCCTAGGGCTCATGTGCAACAATGCCCAAGATTTAGTCCCTCGTTTTCATCCATGTGACCATGAATTGATATAGATTCCATATGAGTCCTTGGTCTCCCATATGATGACATGAGCATGACATAATCATGCCATGTGGCAACCCGAGAGGGGTGCCCTATGTCACTCATTTTATAGTGTTGGAAATGTATCGATGAGACCTATACAACCATTAAGTTTTGATAAGATCCTCTAAATATCCAACTGTCATACTCCTTCATGGAGAGTCTTATTGCTTCCTTGGACGTCATGAATGATGTTGTTGTTGTCTTGAACCTACTATTTGAAATCAATGACATATTTTGTCATCAATGAAAATATTATGTACAAAAAATGGAATTAAACATACAATCATATAAAAAAAAATTAATTGGAGTCTTTGCTAAGGTCTATAGCAACCTTAAAATATCAAATTCCTTCTACATAGTTCAAGGGGAACTCTCCCGCTTACATTCTTATGCAAGTATTTTTAGCTTCAAGGTATCAATTTGTTTTCTTCTTCATGAGCTTAACAAACAACTCTGATACAAATTTTTAGCACACACAACCCTCTAGTCCTTCATTAGAGTTATGGTTATGGGACATATCATTTTCTCTAAAACATTATATCAAATAGTTTCCACATTATTAATTATCCATAAAAACACATTTCGTTGAGGCATTTCCTCAATTAATTTGTGTGCACTTTTTATTTCTTTTAAACCCGAATATCCCAGAATATATCTTAGAAATCACAGAAAACCGTAATCTGAATGTTCATGTGCCTTGGAATATTTTTTTTGTCTCATCCATGTTTCACAGTACTGAACCTCTGAGAGATAAATTTATGAAAAGAATGCCAAGATTTTTCCAAAAGAAAATAATTGGTGACTTAGAAATATCTACGTGTTGAATCTCCGAGAAATGCACGCACTACTATATTTTCTAATTTGGACGATTTCTGGTTGCTAGTGACAAGGCAAATGCATGATTAACCTATGTAGATAACCGTATAACGTTATTGTTATAGAAAAAAAAATTGTTGCTGTGAGCAATTCTTTTCAAATTTCGCTTTAGATTCAGTGGATTATGTACACACTTTAGTAAACAACTCAAAGCTCATTATATATTTGGGTTAATATTCTTCTCATCACACAAAAAAGCGGCTAGAGCAGCGTTAGAACAAAAAATCCCAAGAGAGTCAAATCACACAAATTCTAAGACTAGGAGATGGTATAAACACATGAATGCACATTCTCATAACCATCCCTCATCATCTTCATCTAACATGATGAGTAGTACTGGATCTCATACCATCTAACATGATGAGTAGTTTTGGATCTCCTACCTCTACATCCAACAAAATCTTCAAATACATGAAGATATATGTACCCCTCATACACCACCAAGAGAGCGTGAATCTCCTCTGGCAAAAATCAAGCCAAACATCGCAGAGATTCTTCTGCCATTTAATGTTGAAGACATACAACACCATATATGATTCATCTCATTATCTGTGGGAACCATGACTTGTATTGTCTGCTCATCTTTCCTTGGTGTCGAGAGGACTGCAACTACTACAACGATACTAGTACCTTCGACGGTGCAGAACCACCTCGTTTTCACCCTGTCAACCACATATGGTTCTAGGGCATTAACTACAAAATCATATTCATGTTTGTCAACCGACACTGTTAAGCCCGAACCCGTTCCTCATGACTGTGCACAAAACAATTCCCCCTTAGAGATATTGTTTCACTTTGATGAGGATATATTAGAGGCCATGAAGGAACCATAATGTCCATGGGATGTTGTGCATCACCACTCGTTTTTTGTTCCACCCAAAACACTAAAGCAACTTCAAAGTCTGTAGGGAAAAGCCAACTTCTTACAATGCTTTGTCCCCAACTATGCCACTTGAAGACAAGGATTCCTACGTCTTCTCAGTCAGGATATTCAATGAAAATGGGATGATCAGGCTCAAAAATCATTTTTGAGGCACTAAAAGAAACCTTGTCTTCAACCCCCTTGAACAACCCACCAAATTATGTCAAAGAATACACGTTATACCTATCCACATCATATACAACCATAGCTATGATATTAATCCGAGATAGACCTGATAACAAAGAGCACATAATTTATTACATCAATAAGAACCTAGTCAGTCTTTCCTTCAAGTATGAGCCAGAAGAAAAAATATCCATAGCCCTAGTACATGCAGTACAAAAGCTTCGGAATTACATCATCCTAAGGACCACAACAACCATAGCAACTATCAACCCCATGTGTTATTCTATATCAACACTAGATGGATAGTTATACTACAGGAATTTGACCTATGGTTCATCTCCACCAAGAGAAAGAAAGAAGTCATCCCAGCTAATTTCATCATTGATCTCCCAAATGAGGCCCAAAGATCCCCCATTAATGACTCACTACTTGATGAATTTTTTTTCTTAGTGACGACAGAGGACCCTTGGTATGGCGAAATTCTTCTTTTTCTACAAACCCAAAAGTTCAAACCCCAACTCACCCGTGATGACAGAAGGCACATAAGCCATAAGAATCACTGGTACCTTCTAATGGGGGATGTCCTTTATTGAAGGGGTGTTGACACCATTTTAAATTGATGCATCACTCACGACCAAGCTAAACAGGCCCTAAATGACTGCCATAGTGGAGCTTGTAGTGACCATCTCTCCGAGATGGCCACCGCCAAAAATTTCTTATGTGCTAGTTATTTCTGGCCCACCCTATTCCATGATTGCATACAAGCTATCAATATGCAAGCGATCCCAACTATATGCTCATAAGGAAAGAGCCCCTCCAAATCTGCTGCACTCGATCATTGCAGTAAGCCCCTTTTGCAAATGGGGCATCGACTTCGGGACTTTCAACCCCATGTCGTATGGCAGCCACAAATACATCATAGTAGCCATCAACTATTTCACCAAATGGGCATAAGCCATGCCCACATACAATAACAATGTAGAGACTACATCACAGTTTTTCTTCAACCATTTCATTGCACGGTTCGGTGTACCCAAGGATTAGTCTCCGACCATAGAAAGAATTTCGATAATGAAATATTCTAGGAACTATCCCATCACCTTGGTTTCACGCATGAGTTTGTGTCACCATACTACCCCCATTCCAATGGCTAGGTAGAAGCTATTAACAAAGTACTCAAAACAATGTTATAGCGCATGGTAAAAAACCATAAAGCTAACTGGCGCCATATGGTTTTTTCAACCTTATGGGAATACCGCACAATAATCAAGTCCTCAGCAGGGTTTACACATTTCCAGTTGGTATACAGAGTGGAAGTTGTGCTTCCCACTGAGCATGAAATCCCCAAATTACATGAATCCATTGAACTTGTCATTGATACTCAGCCTTTAGAGCAACGGTTGGTACAATTAGAAATTATCAACGAAAGCCGATGAGAATCTCTCCAACACAACGAGGCTCATAAGAAAAGAGTGAAAGCATCATTAGACTGCAACATCACCCCTCACTCATTATCTGAGGGGGAGCTAGTCCTCCATAATGATGTTGCAAAGGAAGCCTTAGGACCAGGGAAGTTCGAAACATTATGGAAGGGTCCTTACATCATCAAACATTTTCTCCTCAAAATAGCATACATTTTTTTAGAGCCCAACGATACATGCCTAACCAATCCTGTAAATGTTCTCTATCTCAAGAAATTTCACCCATAAGGCGGAAAGCATCAGTACCCTAGAGTTAAAATGAATGTAACATAATTTTCTTATGAATGTAAGTATTTCGTTTGCCCATCTACTATTTTGGATTCACTTATGGACCTTCTCGATGGTCACAAAATTTAGCCACAGTCGCCTGGGCCATATACTCTCCTGGTAGATCGCCATTCCTTGCCAACGAAGTATGTATCGAGTGAGCCACAAAAAATTAAGAAGAACATGATGTAGTCATCAGGTTATTGAGCTTTGCCTCCAACCAAGGCATCAACCATTTACATGTCTTTCTTGATTCCCAGTTAGTCGTATTGTAGTTAAACAAAACCTTTCATGTACGAGATTCACGGCAGTTTAGGAAGTACCTGCATGCATGATAATTGGTCTGTCACTGTTTGGTCAATTTAGTGTGTCCTAAATTGCTGCATTTAATTTGTCAATCCGCGAATCGTAAGCTGATGAAGTGCGGCGCACTATATGTGCAAGATAACCTATTTCTTAACTTTTGTCGTTTTTGGTCTTTCTAAGGTGAAATGGAAATTCTAAAATGAAAACAAGTTTGGTTATATTTTTTCAAGGAAGTGATATCCCCTATAATGATTTACAAACTTGAAACTTTAAAAGCAAATTGAAAATTACAATGACAAGACTTGAAAGAAAATAAAAATGTACTGCTGAAATGAAAAGGTGCTGCTAATCTAATGAATCAAAACAGTAAACTAGTGAGCATGAAAACCAAACTATTCTTGCTGCCAACTAAACACAAAAGAAACTATGATTAAGGAAATTCAAAATTGCAACAAAATAAATCTAAATTAGATTACATCAATTTATCTTCTGACCCTTCATCATTAGTCCAGCTATGATTTTCGGAAGTAATCATAAACAACTTGAGTAACTGATATTTAATTTGCAGAAAGTAAACTAATACTAAACCATACACTCATGATTCAATCCCTCACCATCAGTCCAGCTGTGGCTTTCGGAGGTAACCGAAGATGTCATGCATGATTTAATATATCTAAATTTGCAGAAAAGAAACTAATACTAAACTACACATTTCATAATGCAATCCCTCACCATCAGTCCAGCTGTGGCTTTCGGAGGCAACTGAAGATGCTATGAGAAGATTAGTATATCTAAATTTGCAGAAAAGAAACTAATACTAAACTACACATTTCATAATGCAATCCCTCACCATCATTCCAGCTGTGGCTTTCGGAGGCAACTGAAGATGCTATGAGCAGCTTAATATATCTAAATTTGCAGGAAAGAAAACTAATACTAAACTACACATTTCATAATACAATCCCTCACCATCAGTCCAGCTGTGGCTTTCAGAGGCAACTGAAGATGCTATGAGCAGCTTAGTATATCTAAATTTAATTACTGAAGCAGATAAGCAATACTGAAATTAAACAAAAGCTATGAAAAGCAAATTAGCAGCAGAACAATGTTAGTTCCATGTCATTAGTCAAAAAGCTATGAAAATGCCCGGGCTGCCTATCTATAACCTGAAACAAGAACACTGATCAGTGATTAACAATCATAAAGCATGAAAGACATAAATGAAATGGAAATTATGGAAGTGTATAAACAGAAATGAAACAACTGCAAAGTATGAACATATGAATGGATTATGATACACATATGAATGGATTATGATACAATGATTTCTAAAGAAACAAAATGAGAAATATACACTAATACACAAAACCTTAGCTGAGCAGGGGCCCTCTACACAGCCTTGGTAACGGTCCTCAAACACGAATTAAGTTGAAAAACAAAGTCTTCTCATATTAAAAAGTAGTTCATTACAGAATAGTAATGTTACGGCACAAGTGCAGCGTAATCACTACAGAGCAGACTAAAAGATAACAGAGACTACATTCACGAACATCAACTAACTTCAACTAACTTCATATGCGTATGCAAACGCAATATATATAACAACAAACTATAACTATTTCCTAAAGTTCATGCTGGTGGGAAGCACGTAGACCACTACGTCCACGGATATAGGAGTATGGCCGTGTTGGAAAGTAGATCTACGAAAGGTGGATGCTTGAATTCAACTCTAGAACCCTGTACAGATGTCGATTTAACCTCCGCAGGCTTAGAAACGGCCGTATGGGTCTTCATGTGACACGAAACAGAGTCCGGCCGACATGAAACTCCATGGTTGACTTCCATGTGGACGCCTTTGACCGCGACTTCTTTGGACGAGTTTTCTTGAACCAATAGGACACGAACCATGTCCATGTCATTCCTGACCTGCCCATGTGGCTCGTTTCCCTTGTAGACACCTGTAGCATAGAGTTTCACAAAATAGCTGCGGAAAGTTGCAGCAGCTGCGGAAAGTGGCAAGATTCCGCAGCTGAATGAACAAAATCTATATCAAATAGCAAACACAAAAATATAATTAAAAACCATGTTAGATGCCCTTTTGCACATGATATTGACAATTTGGGAGGTTTAGGTGAGTGAAAAAGGTATGGAAAATTGTATGGAAAAGATGCAAATTTGGGACTCAACATACCCCCACTGTGAAGGTGTTGCATGTCCTCATGCAACCAAAATTTTGATACTCTTTGTTCAGTTTATGTGCCTTGATACTTCAGCCAGCACATCCAATCCCCTTCTCTTCTTCTTTGGTACTGCCATCATTCTGGGTTTCTTCATTAAGCACCTAAATTTGATATTCACAAGTGCTCTGCTCAATTTCTGGCATTTCCTTTTCAATTTCTTATTTTTCTTTTTCCATATTCCCAAATGTAACATAGTATTATCATGGATGATCTTGTCCAGCTTGCCTTGTTCTTTCAATGTTTCATTTTCATTTTTGATGTGCCTATTTAAAAGCTCCAGCTCAAAAATTTCTTGTTTTAATGATTGGACCAAATCATCCTGCAATGTATGTGGCTGAATGGAAGAAGTACTTGGACCTGTGGCTGCCTTTTCCAAGGATTCTATATAGTCATATACCTCCTACTGCTTGGGGTCTACTTCCGGTGTCATTTTCATTGGGCTGTCCCCAAAATGCTGTAAAGGAGAATTATGTTCAAAATCTGGCCGAGGAGGGATTACATCAATATTTTGCTGAGAATAAGATGGAGTATGCTCATTGTCCGATTGGGAATGAAAGGAACCAGGTTCACTAACTGACTGAGATGGACTATGGTCAGTTGGGGACTGTTCAGATGTCTCCTCACCCAAATCAATGAAATGAGGACTCTTAATTTGCGTTTTTCTCAATTTTCCCTTAAGTCTGCTGCTTCTCCTCACACGCTGTGGTACACTATCCTTTTGTTTTTGTTTTCCTTTTTCTGTCTTCTTGGGCATGGATGACTGTTTTTGAAGATAAACTAATCTTTCTGATAGTATTTGATGATCTTCTTCTTCAGAAGAAGGAGTTTTATGTACAACCTCAATAGTTTCTCTTTCTTTTGGTATTATTGGCTTCTTTCCTTTGATATCCTTCTTCTTTCTTTTTACCAATCTCTCTTCCCTATCAGTTCTTTCCATAGTAATAGTAGGAGTGTTTTGGATTTCCTCAATTGTTCTTTTCCTCCTACTTCTTTTTGCTGTGTTAGCTGCGGGAATTTCCTGAGTAGGAGTAATTTGGGTTTCAACATTCATTCTTTTTCTTCTACTCCTTCTAATTGAACTACCTTCAGGAATTTCCTGAGGTTCTTCAAAGAAGTTTCTAACTAGGAATTGTTCCCATGTATCTTTTCTTTCTTTTAGCTCCTTTTCAATCAGAATTTTTATAAGGCCGTGGTGATAAAGATGAGGCTCTACATCTCCTAAGTGTTTTTGAACAGTCACAGCCATTTTCTTTAAGATATTGAATAGAAAATAAGGGAGATTGAGAGTTTGGTTTTCTAGAAAATTCATCAATACCCTGGTATGGTACATGTACATAGACCCAAAACGGCCTTCACATGTAATGAATTTCTGAACAATTAGCAGTAAAGTGGCCCATTCTTCTTTTATTGCATGCACAGGGATTCCTCTTTTAAAAACAGTGATGTCCATACCTTGATTTCGTAGGATTGTTCTCCATGCCTCATCACGGATGCTTTTATTTTTGAACCAACGCTCTCCCTCCTGAAGAAGTTCCGTGGCTGTTGCTATTGATGCTTCATTGACCAAAAACTTGAGGTCTCCAATTTCTGCTTCTGAGCCATCAAACGACCTTGCAAATGCTTTCGTAACTTCTCTGTGGTAACCTCTGAATTTCTGAATAAAACGCAGCCATTTTGCTTTCTTCAACATCTCTTTTGCTTGCGGATATCCCTCTATAAACTTTGGTCCTTCCGGCTCTGCCCTTAATAATTTTCCCATTTCACTTCTCTGTGCCTCACAAATTTGCCTTCGTGAAGGTTTAAGTGGAAATGGAACGGCTGAATACACAGGATCGAGCACAATGACTGTGGGAATGTATCATAAAATGGGAATGAGCACTATAAACGGAATGGAGTAAGACTGTGGGTAGATATACGGGAGTGAGAATGAGCAAAAGGAACAAAATGGAGTGAAACAGGGAGTGAGAATGAGTAGAGTGGAGTTTCATAAACACGACAGAGACACGACAGAGAGGTTAACAAAGTATAACAAATTCGGCAACGTTTTGAATTTTGGTGACTGCGCAATTAAATATGAACACGTTTCAATCAACGGTTATGAGTTTATGCGGCTGCAAGAGTCCTAAGTCAAATCAAATACGCTTCATTATCACCGGTGGGATATTGGATCATAAGTGAAAATCGGGGTTTAATGATGAAACCGTTTGTGAACAAATGCAAGAGGATAACATGGAGATCATGAAAGGTTACGGAACTGTCAATATAATCATTGCGCGTAATGGGTAGAGCTCATGGTTTGAAACTATATAAAAATGTGTTTTTCAATACTATTTGAAATAAATTTTATTCATACCTTTGGAATCTTTGCTTTTGCCCTTGGTCTTCAACTGACTGATCTCCATTGGTGTCTTGAATGCTCCATTGATCTTCTCTCCTGCATTTTATTTCATAATTATGAAAATAACAACTGACTGTACATTCTCTTTGAAAACAGAGTAGTAGCTGCGGAATCTGCTTCAGGCTGCGGAAACTGGAGTCAGCTGCGGAAATAGATGTCAGCTACGGAAACTGACACAGCTATTACTTGGTTGAATAGAAATGAACAAATGACAAATGACCAGATGTAAATGGTCATGAAAAAGATTTTTATTGATGGAGTGGATGAAATGAAGTGGAATGGAGTGAAATGAAATGGAGTGGGTGGTGAAATGAAATGAAATGAAATGGAATGAAGTGGAATGAAATGGAGTGGGTGGTGAAATGAAATGAAATGAAAGACAGATTTTTTTTTGGAAAATATAGAGTGTCAGGTGTCCCTGATTTTCACCCTATATTTTCTGCATAAGACTGCCAATCAATGATTGGTTTTCAGGCTTATACCAATTTTTTTTTTTTTTTTTTTTTTTTTTTTTTAAAACTGAAAAACAAAAGCTAGGCTGGTGGAGAAGAAGAATTCTTCTGTACCAGCCTGATTGCAGAACTTTCTTGAAACATCTTGAAAAAATCCTCTTTAGAGAGTGGCTTATGATAAACTTTCAATCTATGGCCATTCACAATAAGAGGAGTTTGAAACTCATCAATGGTCTTGATTCTTACAGCTCCATTGCTAAAGATCTTGTCAATCTCATATGGCCCAAGCCAATGAGTCTGAAATTTCCCTTGAAAATCTTTAAACTTGGAGTCAAATAGCAATGCCCAATCTCCTTCTTGAAACTTCTTTTCTTTGATATATTTTTCATGCCACTTAGTTCTTTGATATTGAACTAGATCAGTTCTTAGAATTGCTTCTTGTTTGATCTCATCTAGCTCATTCAACTGCTCCATTCTATGCTTTTGGGCTTCTGATAAGTCCATCCCCAACTGAACTGCTATCTTGAAGGTCTTGACTTGGAACTCAATGGGGAGTAAGACTTCTTTCCCATAAACAAGTTCATAGGGAGAATGTCCTGTTGTATTCCTCCATGTAGTTCTATAGGCCCACAAGGCTTCTGGAAGCCTTTCTGCCCAATCTCTTCTATGTAGATGAACAGTTTTGGTGATGATACTTTCAAGAACTTTGTTTGTGGACTCCACTTGACCATTTGCTTGTGGATGGTAAGGAGTAGATCTTCTGTCCTTGATTTTGTATTCTTCCATCAACTTCTCCACCAAATTTGATGTGAATTGGCTCCCCTGATCTGTCACAATTTCTCTTGGAACACCAAAGCGAGTAAAAATATCCTCATAAAGAAAATGAACAACTGAATTTTCAGTAGCGGATACTAATGCTTTAGCTTCTACCCATTTAGTAACATAATCAGTGAAAACCAATATATACTTCTTTTGCTTAGATGGTGGATTAATAGGTCCAATGAAATCTAAAGCCCATTTTTCAAAGGGTTCAATGAGTACCTGTGTTTGCAATGGCATTTCATTTGAAAGGGTAGATTTCCCTACTCTTTGGCAGCTATCACACCTTTTGACATATTGTTTTGCATCTTTGAAGAGGGAAGGCCAATAATATCCCAAAGAAAGGATTTTATAGGCCGTCCTTTTGTCCACAAAGTGTCCGCCGCATGGTTCATCATGACATGCCTTAAGAATATCAGGCATTTCATCTTCCCTGACACATCTTCTGATCACAAGATCTGGCCCTGTTTTAAACAATTCGTTAGAAATCCATGAATATTTTGAACTCTCCTAAATAATCTTTCGTTTTTCTCTTGGAAATAAATGTGAAGGTAGTTTCCCTGTAACCAAATAGTTAGCAATATCTGCATACCAAGGGGTCTTAATAGTTACCGCAAACAAATATTCATCAGGAAACTTATCTTCTACAGGAGAATCTTCTTTAGTATTCTGAATTCTAGACAAGAAATCAGCTACTGTATTCTGTTTTCCTGGTCTATCCAACACAGTAATATTGAATTCTTGCAAAAGTAAAAGCCATCTTGTCACTCTGCCATTAGTAAAAGGTTTGTTCATTAAATATCTAATTGCAGAATGGTCAGTATGAATAAAAGTTTCATAGCCTGTTATGTAATGTCTAAACTTATTAATTGCATGAACAACAGCTAAAAAATCTTTTTCAGTCACAGTATAGTTCAACTCTGTGGGAGTCAAATTTTTACTGGTATAATAAATGGCATAAGGAACTAAATCTTTTTGACCCAACACAGCTCCTAGAGCTGTATCTCAAGCATCCGTAGAAATATGGAAAGGGAGTTTCCAATTTGGTCCTCTCAAGATAGGTGCTTCAGATATTCTTGTTTTCAAAGTTTCAAAAGCTGATTGACAATCAGGATCCCATTTAAATTCACAGTTTTTTGTAAGCAATTTGAAGAGTGGAGATGCTATTTTAGTGAAGTTTTCTATAAATCTTCTATAGTAACCAGTAAATCCTAGAAAACTTCTAACATCTCTTTCACAATTTGGAATAGGTAACTTGGAGATGACTTCAACTTTTGATCTATCAACCTTAATCCCATCTCCTGAAATATGATGTCCTAAAACAATCCCTTCAGTAAACATCATAAAGAATTTTTCATGGCTTAATGAAAGGTTTGTTTCTTTACATCTTATGAGCACTTTTTCCAAATTTTCTAATGCTTCTTCAAATGAATTACCATAAACTGTAAAATCATCCATATAAACCTCTACACAATCATGGATTAGATCAGAAAAAAATTCCTAGTACTGCTCTTTGGAATGTTGCTGGTGCATTACATAACCCAAAAGGAAGCACTCGGTAGGCAAAAGTTCCCCATGGACAAGTAAATGTGGTCTTATCTTGATCTTCAGGTGCTACCTGAATTTGATTATAGCCACTAAAACCATCCAAAAATGAAAAGTACTTTTTACCTGCTAATGTGTCTAATACCTGATCGATAAAAGGCAAAGGAAAGTGATCCTTCAAAGTTGCTTTGTTCAATTACCTGTAATCAATGCATACCCTCCATTTACCATTCTTTTTAGGTACTATAACCAAAGGAGAAACCCATCGGCTATCTGAAATTGGATAAATGAAGTTTACATTGAGAAGTTTTTGGAGCTCTTCTTTCACTATCTCCCTAAGATTTGGATTCATCATTCTTTGAGGTTGTCTGATTGGTCTACTGTTTTCCTCAATATAGATATGATGGATGCAAGTCTTAGGATCAATACCCTTCATGTCAGTATACTCCCATGCAAATGCAGTAGAATGTTTTTGCAAGATTCTCGTTAGTTCTTCTTGTTGTGACTTCTCCAAATGTTTGTTGATATTCAATGTTTTTTCTGGAAAAATCTCAATAGCAGAATTACCAAATTCTTCCATAGAGTAAAGAGACATTTGTCTAGATGATAAATATTCTATGTCAGATTCCAACTGAAATTGTGTGGAGTCATATTCTGAAGTTATCTCAAAATTTTCTAATGTGTTCAGAATTTGACTATCCTCACTAATTTCAGAAATGGTAAAGACAGGTTGTATAGTGTTCTCATCACCGACCCATTCATTGTCTCCTATTTCTGTGATTGCTCTTGCTGGAGGATACAAATTGAATTTCTTTGTCGAATTACCATTTGAAATGTACATGTCTCCAGATCTACAACTAATAAAAGCATCAGCTGTGGCCAGCCAAGGTCTTCCTAAGATAATTGGATGTCCTCCTAGATTATTCTTGGGAGTCAAAATAATAAAGTCTACTGGATATTCCCAAGAATCTAAGGAGACCGAAATATCTTCTAATACACCATCTGGTTTAATAACCGATCGATCTGCAAGTTGCAATAAAGTAGGTGTAAAAAGAAGGTTAGGAAGTTTTAACTATTCCATAGTCTATCTACTCATAATGTTGATAGCAGCCCCTAAGTCAATCAATGTTTTTGGAATTTCTATTCCATTTATATGTGTCTTGACAATTGGACTTCCTGGATCTACATACTTCTGCATAGTAATTTTTCCCATCATAATGTCTGCAATCTTTCCTACCAGGTGGATTCTTCTTGTGTCTTTTAGTTTCCTTCCTGGTCTTTTGAAACTCAACTCCTTTATGGTTTTTGCTAGAATAGGAATTTCTCGAATGTCTTGTAGCAATGGAATCTTGATACAAACATTCTTCAATTCATCTAGAAAGTCATAGTTAGGCAACAAGATTTGTTTTTCCACCCCCTTATCAATTTGTAGTCTTTTCGAAAAAGGAGGTGTAGATGAAGATACAGGTTGCTCAACTATAGGAGTTGTGGGTGTTAGCTTTTCTTTTTCTTTTTGAATTTTTGAATTTTGAAGAGATTCTTCCTCAGAACCCTTATTGACTTGAAGAGAGTCCTCTTCAGAGGTATCTTGCTCTTGAATGTCTATAGAAGGTTTTTCTAAAACTCTACCAGATCCGAGTTGTACATCGTTGAGAGGAACAATCATATAGGTAGGAAATTGTTGTCCTTCTACCATATAAGTAGTTTGAGGATTCTTATTGTTAGGATTTGGCAATGGCTGAGCTGGAAGTTGATTTGTCTTCTGTTGGTATGGGAGCATGAGTTGAGGATTTGTATTTTGTTGAGAAGTTTGTTGTTGTGGAAATGGTAATGAAAGTTGTGGATTTGGGCTTGGAAGTTGTAGAGCTTGTTGATTTTGAAAAGATGGAGGATATTGATAAAATTGAGCAAATCTCCCATAAGGATTTTGCATCCCTTGTACCCATGGCTGATATGAATTTTGATGTTGGGGCCAAGGTTGTTGCCAAGAATTCCAATTTGGTGGGGTTTGAAGATTCATAGGGTTGTTAAACCCTTGAGTTTGTTGTCCCTGCCAAGGTCTCCTTGCGACAAAACAGAGAGATTCTACTGAATTTGGGTCTTCTTGAAAAACAGCTTTGAGTCCAGGAATTGAAGGACAATCCTTGATCTCATGATTTTCCGAGAAAATCATACATGTTTCTACAACTTTTGCATCCAAGGGACATTCCCTTAAAGCATGTTTCTTCCTACATTTTGGACAAAAGATGGCTAAAGCATCTGTTTCTGCTTTCTGCTTGTTTTGAATTTTAAGGGTGTCTAGTTGTTCACTAAGGCTCCCTAAAATATCAGTTTTAAACTCATCAAGCATGTTACCAATCTCTGCCCTACTTACTGATCCAGTTGCAGATTTGTTAGCCCTAATAAGAGAAGAATCCCTAGGCCCTTTTCCAGTTTTAGATCTTCCCCTCGAGAATTGGATACATAGTTCTGTTATATCATGAAATGGGAGTTGAGAAATGTCTCCTTTCCCCATCATGTTTAAAATGTCTATCCATTCATCTCTAATGGATTTTAATAGGAGGGATTTCAAGGTTTCATTATCTAAGTTGCTCATTTTTGCTCTTTTCAAGTTGTATTGAAATCTTTCAATTAGGTCTTCCAAATTTTCATCTTCTTTTTGCATCATTTTGAATACCTCATCCTTGTGATTGGTGGGCATACAATAGTCCAAGTATCTATCCAAAAATGTTTGTTTTATATCATTCCAAGTCCTGATAGATTGAGTGGCTAATCCCATGAACCATTTCAAAGCAGATCCCTTCAATGTTGAAGGAAACAGTTTGAGTTTTTGAGAATCTTCCATATAATCATAAGTTCGGCACACTACTTCAAACTCAAATAGAAATGTTTCAGGATCCTCACTTCGCAATCCATAAAAGTTAGGGAGAACAGATGGTGAGATATTTTTCATTGTTGCATGAGTTTCCTCATCAACTATAGGGAATCCAAGCAAATCCCTATTTCTATCATTATTTCCTTCACCATTGTTATCTCCATTATCTCCTCCTCTTCTACCTCCACCTTTATTTATTACTTCCTCTGCCATGATAGTTTCTTTAGAGTCCTTATAGTCCTCTAGTTCTTCTACCAAGGAAGGATGAGAGAAAGTCTCTTTGTTTTCTAAGTGAGTTTTAGTAGGTGGTATAGGAGAATCCTCTAATTCAACTGTTCCTTGACTTCCAAAAATCTTAAGGCTAGGGGTAGATGGTGGTGAATCTGGTCTATGCCTTGAAGAAGATGGAGTTGTGAAAATCGAACTCTTGGCTTTAGCTATAAACCTTCCTCTAGAATCTCTTGCTCTATGCATGTCATTTTTTTTATTTTTTAAAAAGTTGGGCTAATAATTCTCTTTCTGATCTTCCAGATCACACTAGGTGCAAGAAGAGAGCATACTTAAGAAATTACTAAACCAATAACTCTCTTTTCTGATCCTCCAAATCACACTAGGTGCAAGAGGAGAGCATACTTCAAGAAGTTATCAAGTTTTCCCTTCTTTTATGATTTTATGTTTTTTTTTTAAGAAATTGGCTACCTAGTTACACTTCCCCAGCAATGGCGCCAAAATGTTTGGTCAATTTAGTGTGTCCTAAATTGCTGCATTTAATTTGTCAATCTGAGAATCGTAAGCTGATGAAGTGCGGCACACTATATGTGCAAGATAACCTATTTCTTAACTTTTTGTCGTTTTTGGTTTTTCTAAGGTGAAATGGAAATTCTAAGATGAAAACAAGTTTGGTTATGTTTGTTCAAGGAAGTGATATCCCCTATAATGATTTACCAACTTGAAATCTTAAAAAGCAATTTGAAATTTACAATGACAAGACTTGAAAGGAAATGAAAATGTGCTGCTGAAATGAAAAGGTGCTGCTAATCTAATAAATCAAAACAATGAACTATTGAGCATGAAAACTAAACTATTCTTGCTGCCAACTAAACATAAAAGAAACTATGATTAAGGAAATTCAAAATTGCAACAAAATAAATCTAAATCAGATTATATCAATTTATCTTCTGATCCTTCATCATTAGTCCAGCTATGATTTTCGAAAGTAATCATAAACAATTTGAGTAACTGATATTTAATTTGCAGAAAGTAAACTAATACTAAACCATACACTCATGATTCAATCCCTCACCATCAGTCCAGCTGTGGCTTTCGGAGGCAACTGAAGATGTCATGCATGATTTAATATATCTAAATTTGCATAAAAGAAACTAATACTAAACTACACATTTCATAATGCAATCCCTCACCATCAGTCCAGCTGTGGCTTTCGGAGGCAACTGAAGATGCTATGAGCAGCTTAATATATCTAAATTTGCAGAAAAGAAACTAATACTAAACTACACATTTCGTAATGCAATCCCTCACCATCAGTCCAGCTGTGGCTTTCGGAGGCAACTGAAGATGCTATGAGCAGATTAGTATATCTAAATTTGCACAGAAAAGAAACTAATACTAAACTACACATTTCATAATGCAGTCCCTCACCATCAGTCCAGCTGTGGCTTTCGGAGGCAACTGAGGATGCTATGAGCAGCTTAGTATATCTAAATTTAACTACTAAAGCAGATAAGCAAAACTAAAATGAACAAAACAAGACTGAAATTAAACAAAAGCTATGAAAAACAAACTAGCAGCAGAACAATGTTAGATCCATGTCATTAGTCAAAAAGCTATAAAAATGCCCGGGCTGCCTATCTAAAACCTGAAAAACATAAACACTGATCAGTGATTAACAATCATAAAGCATGAAAGACAGAAATGAAATGGAAATTATGGAAGTGTATAAACAGAAATGAAACAACTGCAAAGTATGAACATATGAATGGATTATGATACAATGATTTCTAAAGAAACAAAATGATAAATATACACTAATACACAAAACCTTAGCTGAGCAGGGGCCCTCTACACAGCCTTGGTAACGGTCCTCAAACACGAATTAAGTTGAAAAACAGAGTCTTCTCATATTAAAAAGTAGTTCATTACAGAATAGTAATGTTACGGCACAAGTGCAGCGTAATCACTACAGAGAAGACTGAAAGATAATAGAGACTACATTCACGAACATCCACTAACTTCATATGCGTATGCAAACGCAATATATATAACAACAAACTATAACTGTTTCCTAATGTTCATGCTAGTGGAGAGCACGTAGACCACTACGTCCACGGATATAAGAGTATGGCCGTGTTGGAAAGTAGATCTACGAGAGGTGGATGCTTGAATTCGAATCTAGAACCCTGTACAGATGTCGATTTAACCTCCGCAGGCTTAGACACGGCCGTATGGATCTTTATGTGCCACGAAACAGAGTCCGGCCGACATGAAACTCCATAGTTGACTTCCATGTGGACGCCTTTGACCGCGGCTTCTTTGGACGAGTTTGCTTGAACCAATAGGACACGAACCATGTCCACGTCATTCCTGACCTGCCCATGTGGCTCATTTCCTTTGTAGACACCTGTAGCATAGAGTTTCACAAAATAGCTGCGGAAAGTTGCAGCAGCTGCGGAAAGTGGCAAGATTCCGCAGCTGAATGAACAAAATCTAGATCAAATAGCAAACACAAAAATATAATTAAAAACCATGTTAGATGCTCTTTTGCACATGATATTGACAATCTGGGAGGTTTAGGTGAGTGAAAAAGGTATGGAAAAATGTATGGAAAAGATGCAAATTTGGGACTCAACAGCCACTTTGATCACATTACATTTACACATTTACCAAGAGATCAAGATCAGGTAGCCAATCGCATAGCTAATCATATCCAAGACTGGAATGCATCTCATATAAATCATCAGCCATAAATTAAAATATTATCATAGGGATAAAATCCATCATAAGTACATAATATCAATCATAAAAATATAAAAACATATAAAAATATCCATAGAAACATCGTAAGAGCCGCCAAAATACATCTCGCATACATACATAAAAAATTTTGTAAAAAACAAGTCATTGACTATCACGTCAGTTAAGTAATATACATATCACCAACACAGGGAAACATCCTCATAATGGGTGTTTTCCTTAATCATACAATATCTATAGGGTGAACCCTGCCCAGTGGATCCTTCAGACCTATGTGAGAACCTGGCACCAGTATAGGAGCAGCAAATGTGGTAGCAAGTGCTGCTCGACGTAAAGTTGGGCAAAGCGCCCTCTCTCGAGCCATCACTATCTCACACCATATATCAGCCAGGTTTTCAAAACCCCTGGTTGGTAAACCTTGAGTTAGCCTCTCTAGCCGACTCCATGAATCTTCCAAATCCATTGCATGAGCATCTGCCTCTTGGCCTGTGTCACAACATTCGTAACTCAGGCCTCAAAAGTAGCCAGCTGACCCTCAACATCAGCCACTTATGCCTCTGTTGCCTCTGCACGCACCAAGAGCACAACATCCCCACCAACATCTGCAATGAAACAACCCCCACTTAGGCACCTCTGGCACTAACCCAGCCCCCGAGTCAGGCTTGACCCATCTCAGGTGGATCCCTCCTCCTAGGCTCATAGCCTACCAAGCGAGTGGTGGGATGCCCTGTCAGCCCCACATCTACAAAGGAAACCAAATACAATATCAGTGCCACCATCAAGGATATATCTATATATACATATATACACAAAAATTAGAACTCTCAAATGTAGAAAAAAATGAAAGGTCATACCTCTCCATCCCCATGCATAGTCAGGAGGTAGACCCATGTCCGGATCCCCTAGGAAATCCATCCTTGCATAAGAAATCTCAAGGAATAGTTGTCGGTTTGAATAAAACCACACATTGACCATCGTGTCCCAATACCTTCCTGCCTCACCCCCACCACTGCGAGGCATCACAGGTTCCAATCGTCACATCCGAGGATCCCTCAGAGGGCTCAAAGGCACCGCCAAAATGGGTCATAGCATCACAATCTGCTCATACATGATGCTGCAAATAATTCTCGAATACACAAAATTATTCACTGAACCCCTTTGTGATTTTGCTAGCTAAGTGACCATTTCCTGATAAGCATAACAACCCCAATCAATAGAATGACCATCCTGTATTCGACAAAGCCTCGCAATATGCGGTCCTAGTACTCATTGGGTTGATGTCGAGCCAAATAGTTGAACAATCATAACTAGAGCTGCTTGCTTAGTGAAATCAGTAATAAATATCACTTTAACACAACCTCATGTAATGGGGTTAGGACCATAGTGCCCTCCTCCTCAATGCAATAATGAATGTTCACTCCCCCAGGAGAGAGCGGATATGGGAGTGCCTCCCCCTGAGGCAAGAGGCCTGTCACAAAGTAGATATTGATATCAGGTTGGATCAACACATCTCTCTAGCACAAGACCATAACACGACTTTGTCTGTTCAAACATCGGACCAGGTAGCGTAAAAATGCATCCTGAGATCTCATTATGTTTCTCTCCAAGAACTTGAGCAATCCATATCGAGCTAGTGTCTCTCAAGCATGTGGGTTTTGGGATATTGTAATGCGTAAATCAGGCCAATCCCGCTCTCTCCACAACATCTTGCCACCAAGGAAACACCAAAAATGTCAATTTTTACACAAAGACCATAAGATTCATTCAAAAATGACATTCTTGTGCCTTACATCCATCTCTCCACGTTGAAATCGTGCATGTGCCAATCACAGGCATGTGGAAAAATGCGCTAACATTTTGCTAACCACGGGGTCTTCGCGCAAAGGGAAACCCTTTGCATAGAGACCACACATGCCATATTGGATCACCCGCATGGTACTGCCTAGAAATTGACATAAAATCCATTCAATATCACAGTTTTATGGCCCACACATACATAAAAATGACAAAAATAAGTAACAAGATTTTTTAGCTCCTACCTGACTCCATCCACGTGAATCCCAAGTGCTTTGGCTGACCACAACGGTAATAAAATATCTAGAGGATGGTTCTGCTCTGACCTCAGACACTCAAAAAGAGAAAATGACTTTAAAATGGGCCATATTAGCCTATGTATCACCCTTTTTACCATTTTCAAAATCCCGTAAGTGGAGCTCAAAGTATCCAATCACAAAACCACGAGAAACATAGTGATCAACACTTCATCATGTTCAATCTTGACCTCATAAATACAGGTTTCATATAAATTCATTTTTGGGCCCAATGCCCACCCCCTCCATACTACATTTCAGGTGCACTTTCTCTTATTTCTTTAAATTGAAGTTATTTCAAAATATTTGTATGAAATAATTGTTTTACTTGGGGTATTGACTATAGATGTTGTAGCACTCCAAATCATTATATGTCCGAGACAAAAAAAAAGTACAAGAGAAAGTATCATTCTATCCTTAGCATGATAGGCTTCCCTAAAAATATTTGCATATCCTGATATCATTTCCTCATGAGAATAAAACCATAGGTTTCATTCACCCAACCATGTTTATCATCGCCCCAACTTGCACATGATAAGCACCCTTGTCGGTCGGTAGAGCCACACCTTTGATGGAATCCATAACTCATGTAGACCATACGTCAATATCTGGAGCCATGGCCACAAACTTCGGCCCGGAAACCATTTCATGTTCATACATCCATGAACATCATTAGTTTTACTCATCGCACAGAAAAACCATATTCCCGGCCACCATTGTCTACAAGCGTATCACCCATAACACCTCACCACATTTCACATTTGGCCTATCACACCTCATAAGCATAGACCATCTATGACATTTTCATCCACCTAATCGCTCTCGCACTGATACCAACCAATGGGTCCCCCAACCTCAACAAAACACCCTCCCCACATCACTATGCAGGATCATTCATGTTAATGTGGCACTTGTCTATGTGCTTGTACATCCAAACCACTTTCATATTCTTTTGGAAATGGTACAAAGATTCTTTTAGGAGAAAAATCCCACACATCCATTCACATTTCTTACCCATAATCTTCCTTGTTCATAGCTTTTCATTCTTCACCACACCCCAGTATGCTAATCATAGAAAACATGCACCTACCTTGGATGTCCTACCAACCCTAGGGATTCCCCCATCAGAATTTGTTATGATTGCTGCCACTCTCGCCATCGAGTATTATTAACCAATCACATCAAGCCTTGTTTTCATCAAAAACATTGATCACTTGTACTAGTACTTATTTTTAGTTGGTCGATGCTTCCTTCTTGTCGACTCCGACAACAATTATCCAGGAAGGAGGTAGTACCTTATATGAGCCCCCACCATTAAAAGGGGCATCCTCAAGTGGCATAATGGGAATTAACATCACTCAATGATGTCATCAATCATCTTGAAATTCGACATCAAAAAATGTTTCATGTCAATATGGCATCATACTCAACAACTGTTGCACTGCATTAGAAATATTCGAAGACTCGTAATCAGTGAGCATCTCTTTTAGCAATGCTCACACGGGAAGATCCTCAATAGTCAAAGACACCTGTTCACAGTAAAAATTTCCTTCAGATATGTCTTACCTAACCAATGCATGAGGGTGCTACATTTAGCTTTTCTATGTACATAAAAATGCACTTGAGGGCATCAACAACCATTGTCATCAACTAGATTCAGGTCACCTACCACAATGTAACACAAATAAAACGATATCTGTCAAATTTTATTAACTAGCCATTATCACGAGCATGGAAAATTCCTGCCTCATAGGAATGTTTCTCTTTTTGTATCATGAAGGTTCCCCACAGAGGATGGCATCTTTTTTACTTCAGACAGGTGTTCTCCCTACATATTTCCACAACAAGTCACTCACTCTCTCTCTCTCTCAAAAGGATCACACAGAAAATAAAACATAATGTATTTCGGCTATACAATTCTTCGTAGACCTCATACATCAGGGGAAACTATTAACACCAGAAAATTGTACAAGTACAAGAAATTATAAAATGTGAAGAAAAAGGTACAGTTAAATATTTATAGAATAAATACATCAGGAAAGAAAAATTTTAAAAATTCCCTATGTCCAGTTAGGAAATTGGCAGATAGTTCCCACACAACGTGCCTATCCCTTTAATAGCCACACGGTCTTGAAGATGATGAAAAGTCACCATCGAGGACCACTTGACACACTTGAAAAGGATGAATCTTTGTCTAGTACAGTCAAGGATAGCTAAAATCAAACCTCCTTGAGGAGGTATGCAACTCACAAAGGAATCTCCTCTCCACTCTTGGGTCGCTATCAATCTTGGGCCAAGAGAGGGAAGAGAAGTTCAAAAATTTCTATATAAATTGGCCATGGGAAGAACAAAAGGAGACACACTGTTATGCTAGCCAAATTTCTCCATAGCAAACCAACTTGCAAGTGTAGCAGCAGAAGGATTAAAATTACTCACATGTTGGCCATCCAACATCTCAGTCTAAGAAACTACTTCACCATATGACAGTGATCGACATCCTTTTTGAGGGAGGAAGACTTATGAGAACTTGAAAGGTCATTTTCTAACTATTTGATGTATAGATCAAAGGACTCACTCCAAGTTAGCATTGTATTCTTCACCAACTTCCTAAAAAGAGGGTATCAAATTTTTCTTATTGGATTGTTTCTCCATTTGAAAATTTGTCTCTTATTTTCTGTTGATTATAGTGTTTTATGTAGCTTACCTACGAGTTTTGTACATTGTTTATGTTGTTCATAATAAGTAACTTATCATTACTGTCAATGTTCTTTTGCAGATAGAAGAAAACTGCTAAAGAGGTGCATTTGGTACATCCTTGTGAAAAAAAAACCATCTGTTACCTCTCACATTTTCATGTATTCTCTTAATGCATTACTTAAACATATTATATCTTTGAATGTATTATTCATTAAACATTTTAATATTTGTTCAACACAAAAACTCAATAAATACACATTTTACTTGTGTTTTACTAAATATTTACGTGCTAACAATTTTCTATCATATCGCCCGTTTCTTGGCAATCCATTCAATACATGCATTAGGTGAATAAGAAAATATATATCAAATTCACTAAAATGGTTCTTCCAATTCTTTTATATTTTTATCTTTACTTGTTGCTTTTCCACTTACTTGGCTACATCAACATGATATCATAGAAACATTTTCAAGAAATCGATTAAAAACTATACATGACTCTATGAAAACATGTAGGTATTGTCTTCATCATTCATAATTAAGACTTGTCAATAACATTTCCATGAGGTCGTTCTCGTATGACTATGCGCTTATGCCAGTCTTCTGACATAAAAATAACAAAAATATCTCAATATCAAATTTTTAATAGGAACTCTGCAATTTCATAGCCTTTATCTGCATGTTAATAGAACTCTATAACCATATGATTAAATACATAAATTTCAATAAATTGAAAAGGACCTTGCTATGTATCTAATTCATAATTCAAACAATGCCTTCAAACATGCCCATACATGTACAAATTTCATTCATATTGTAACTTCTTTTATATTCATACCATTCTTACACACTCCAATTATTAGTTAATTAATTTGTCTGAAATTTTAACATTGCATCTCAATTCAACAACCAATTCGATTACATCCATCTTTGATCCCTTGCGATTGTCTAGCTTCTTTCTCAATCAAATTTAGGGCTAATAATTAGCGTAGGTACAAAAATAACCATATACAAATTTATAATAATTTAAGTCTTTAAAAAGACTCTCCAAAATCACCTTTCAATAGGTTGCTAGATTCCAACATTGGTCACCGTTGGTTTGATATTTATTTGAAAAAATGCCTACACACACACAAATATATATATAGAATATTTATGAACTTGTCATCAATGGGGTTGAACACGAACATCATATTTCCCAACATATCTACACAATAGCTACCCATTGACTTTCTGGGCACTGCCAACATTGTTTTATCACACCAAAAATACTCATACTAAGCAATACGAACTAATGTTTAACCATTAGACATAATAAATTTTATTGGGCACTTGATTACCCATACAATTTGCAACCAAACTATGTGGGATCCGCCAATTGAAATCACTATTGATGCAGAAACTGAACCTTAAACAAATGAAACCGCTACCCTACAAGGCTCAAACTTACATTAATTCAATTAATTTTTTTTTATGCATTTTGATGGCATGGGTGTTTTACCTATAATGAACCCTCTAGTCCAATCTTGAAAGCAGCAAAAACTCCAATATAATATTCACCAGAGTCTTAGGGCTTTGACCATAGCCGCCAGAGCCATATTCCCATGCAATAATTAATTCATGTGTCTGGGGCTCATGTTACGGCAATACCGAATTTGGTCTCATTTTCATCCCTTCATGACCATGACTTGATATAGATTCCATATGGGTCCTTGGTCTCATATGATGACATGGGCATGACATCATTCCATGTGGGCTTTGAAGGTGCCCTATATGCTCATTTGATAGTGTTGAAAGTATATCAATGAGACCTACACAACCATCAAGGTGCTTAGATAAGATCCTCTAAATATCCAGCCATCATACTCCCTCATGGAGAGTCTTATTGCTTCCTTGGGCGTCATGAATGATGTTGGTGACCTCTTAGACAACCTATTTGAAATCAATGACATATTTTGTCATCGATGAAAACGTATGTACAAAAAATGGAACTTAACATACAATCATATCAAAAAAAAATTAATTGAGTCTTCTTTAAGGTCTGTATGAAGTATCAAATTCCTTCTACATAGTTCAAGAGAACTCTCCTGCTTACATTCTTATGCAGTATTTTTAACTTAGGGTATCAATTTGTTTTCTTCTTCATGAGCTTAACAAACCTTTCTGATACAAATTTTTGGCACACACAACCTTCTAGTCCTTCATTAGAGTTGTAGTTAGGGACATGTATGTCTAAACATTATATCAAATAGTTTCCACATTATTAATTATCCATAAAGCCACATTTTGTTGAGCATTTCCTCAATTAATTAATTTGTGTGCACTTTTTATTTCTTTTAGCTTAGAATATCCCGGAAATATATCTTAAGGAAATCACAGAAAAACCGTAATATGAAAGTTCATGTGCCTTGGAATATTTTTTTGTCTCGTCCATGTTCCATGATCACCGAACCTGCGAGAGATAAATTTATGAAAAAAAGAATGCAAAGATTTGTCCAAAGAAAATAATTGGTGACTTAGAAATATCTACATGTTGAATCTTCAAGAAATGCATTTTATTTGTAGCTCCTAGGAGATAGCCTTGAGTTGCCAAAGACTGAATACCTAGGACATCTTAAACGGTAGGGAGTATAAAGAGTATATTTCAAACCAATATCAACTTAGGACTCTCTACCTTTTCAACTTGTGCAAGTATCATCATATGGATGGGACAGAACTGCCTTGATTTGGCAAGTTATAAAACCTTGTAAAGGCAAGAAGGGAATCTTCAATACATATACTTGAGACAACTTAGGGGAAAGACGGCTTTCATCGGAAGGGCAGGTTTCTCAAAGACATATGGGTATTTTAAACGAGAGAAAAAATATTTGGGGGCGCGAGAAAGCTGAAAGGGAGTACTAACTACAACAGAAATGGTGCTAAAAAACCTATTTCAACATAATATGGTATTAGGAACTAAGAATCCATACATATCAATCGATTCGATGAAAGTAACATTCCACGATGTTTTAATACGGAAAACATGAATGATGTATTGGCAGACATATCGTGTATGAGCCATATTTAAAGCAACATGAACCGATCAAAGCATGAGTATCGGTGATAAAATTCATGCAGGGGTGGCGAGTTACTAGCATTCCCAATTACGATAAAAGGAAATTGAAAATAGTGGAAAGGCTTGATGATACAATATACAAAGAAAAGAGTCACGAACTGCTATAGCATTAAGTAAGATAGTCATACATAACTAGAACACCATTTGAAACCCCAGACTCTTGTGTATTTGCATTGATAATTTCACATCAAGCATACAAAAGCTTTAACGCCATTTCTTGAGGGAAATACGGAACCCGTTTCTCATTCGATGTTCCTTATATAGACCTCTTCCTATCTCGGCGAGAATATGTTTGAGAAAATATCTTCTTAGCATGACAAAATACGACAAGGTCCTTATCGAAACAACAAAACTTATGATGAAAGTGAGGCCTCCCATCATGGATGGTCGAGGCCCTTAGTTTTCGCGAGTGTAGTATGGTAATAGTAAAAAATCTTTGAATTGGAGTAAAGCATTTTCCGAAACTTAAAAATGACTTTAATTCGATTAAAGTAAATGGGCGGCGAGGGCGAATCCTTCAGTTGACATGATTTCATAGGTGTGGAAGGAGTTGAGGCCATTATGGCGATCTTGATGGTGGGATGTTCGTTGATGAGATAGCCGATCGGGTGGCGGGCGGCGCATTTTTTATTTGAGCTCTAGAGGGCATAGTTCTCTTGTGCATTGTGCTCTTTTGTTTTCCAAATTTTGAATTTGAATTTAAAATATTTTGTGCTAGTTGTTAATTCATAGATGTTATTTGATACTCTTTGCTTCAAGTCATTAATGTCTGTGTAAAAAATATGCTCCTTGAATGACTCGGGGTTTGGTGGATTTTGAACCCTATTTCTTCCATGGATGCCATGTCGAGGCAGCTCCAGAGACTTTTTCTTGTAATTGTAGCTTCTTTAGAGTAGCCCTTCGATGTGCTCTTGCTACTACATTCCAGTTGTATATTATGATAATTTTTCCATCGCTAAAACCACCTTAAAATCCGAAAACTTGTTAAAGAAAACACGCACGGGGAGGTGGAAGTGGTGGGATGTGAGGAATGATAGCCTTTGCGCAGTGGACGGGGGTAAAAAGTAGCGAGTGGTAGAAAATACGGGCGTAACGAGTGTTTCGTGTAAAAACGGTGAAAAAGGCAATAGTGCTACGGTGTATGATAGGGTTTGGTGGGGAAATGCATGTCGCGGGCCGATCGTGGTCTGGTGGTGGGGATCGACGGTGGAGAATGATTAGTGGAATAACTTATGCACACAGACGGAATACATATGAAACATTGAAGTTTAATGTAAAATGTGAAACCTTCAGACTTTGAGTGGAAATACGAAAACACATGAAATGCAACATAAATGCGCATGAGGGTACGGGAATGAACGTACGAGGTGGGACCCAATATGGAAAGCACGGATCGCAAGGCGGAAGGTGGCACGGGACCCCGATACGAGAGCGCGGATCGCGAGGGCGGAGGTACGATGGCAAGTGGCACCAACGAGCGCTTTGCGCTTTCGTGGGTGCGGTTTGTGATGGGTCGTTTTGCGATGATCGCAAATCACAAACGCGAGAAGATGCGATGGCGGAGAGTGGCATGAATAAAAAGCACGCTTTGACGCACTGGGTGACGGATACGATGGGTGCGGTTTGCGATGGGTGCGATTTGCAGTAGTCACAAATGCAAAGGTGAAAAAAGTGCGATGACGGAAAGGTAACACCGGGGCCCAATACGAAAAACGCAGATCGTAAGGTGGAAAGTGCCATGGCGGAAAGGCGCACCAACGACGCTACCTTTGCGATGGGAGCGATTTGCGATAGGTGCGATTTGCGATGGGTGTGGTTGCGATGATCGCAAATCGCAAAAGGCGAAAGATGTGATGACGAGCGCACCAACGAGCGTCGCTTTGCACTTTTGCGATAGGTGTGATTTGCGATCGCAAATACGTAAGGCGGAAAAGTGCGATAGCGGAGGTAGCGCAGATACGTTTTCGATGGAAAGTGGCACAAAAAGAAACCTTGCGCCTTTTTAAAATTACTATTCCCCTTGCTCTATACTTGACCTTTTCGTGATAGCATCACGCCTTTGGCTTTTATGTATGTGACTTCCTTTACCTTGTTTCTTCGACCATCTCTTCAAATATTTCCTCTTTGGTCTAATGTTCCACCACTCTCAACATTTAATAAATCAACGACTTATGAGTTAATAATGAAGAGGTCAACATTGGCTCCACAAGGACGGCACGTTTATCCTTGAATATGTCGAGAACACCTTGTTTTTGTTTGTCTTGTAGATGCTACTTCTCATGTATCCCAACACCTCTTCTCTCCATGATTCATCAATCAAAAATGCATTATTCAATTCAGCAACAGCTACTTAATATACAATATGATACAATCGAGCCCTCTCGGCCCGACTCGGAAGGCCCCGAAAGTAGGGTTTGAAATTGACCATCTACGAGGGGCGTTGAGCGGATCTCCTGTAAATTCTCCCATCTTTGAGGTGTTGTTACCTATTCCGACAATATTGAAGGAGGCCAAAGACAAGGGGTCAATTTCCCGTGCTTCCTTTATCGTACACGTACATCATTGGGTACTAGATCTGCACGTAACTGCAATACGCGTGTTGATAGAATGTCTCTTTCATTTTTCTCCCCCGATATGCCTCTATTATGCAGTTTACTGACCTACGCATTTCTTCGGGTTCTGACTAGTTAATTCTTTTGGTCATGTTATCGAGTTCTTCTTGACTCCTCATAGACGAAACCATAGAAATTGAAAATGGTATATAAGGCTCTGTTGCTCGTCATATACCGAGTTCATATGAATTTCCCGGTTATCTTCTCACACAGTAATTCTATTTGCCCAAACGAACAGATTCAGAATCCCAATTCCTCACAGTTTTAGTTGTGTCTTCTTTGAAGCTCTCACCGACGTTTTATTTGATAGTTCCACCAAACCATTTCTGGGTAGTAAGTGTAGAGTGACCCAAAGAGATATTATATTGTTGACGAAGTTAATTTGGAATTTGAAGGTTTGTGCATTGTCGGTGACTATTCTAACGGGCATCCAAACACCGGATATAATGTTCTTCCATGAATTTGATTATCAACGTATACCCCGTAGCATTTGACGCGGTATTATCTTCTGATACCAAGTGAAATAATCACATGGCAGGTCGAGGATCCCATTTGTCTTGTCCCTTGGTAAGGTAGATCGCCTGTAAAGTCAATTTACACTTTTTTTTTTTTAAAGGTTCATCGACGTGTCGGGAATCGAGCGAGGAGCCGCTTCTTTTTGTTTTTCAGCAAATTTCGGCATTTATACTCTAACCCAAGCAAAGGCGTCTCCAAACAATTTGAGCTAGTAAAACACGACCTTGAGGAAATTTACGGTAATGTCTCGGTACAGCAATGTCCTCCATAAGTTCCTCATGAAATTCGGTCATTATGTTCTCCACTTCACGCCATGAGCATAATAACGGTATGCAAGAAAGATCTTCAATATGGTGACCATTGGCAACCGTATGCTTTTGTGTTCAGCCTCAATATAAGCAATATGATTTATCACGGTACAGGTGAGACGGTGAGTGTTAGGAGATACTCATGTTCTTTGTACAAGGACTAGTAAGATACTTCATCGGTATTTTACGAGGTGGCCATTTCCACTTCTTGTTTCTGTACATTCCTCGGAAATATTCATTTGCAATCATAGATAAATTGATTCCCAAAGCTTGATGATTTGACTCGATAAAATTCTTGCCAGCCCACCTTCGCTTTAATCAACAGTGGGTACGATGTCCGGATCATGTTCCTGTATCACACGTCCACCTACCCATTCCTTCCTTTGTCTGCACAAGCAAGATGTCTTTAACCGCTACGGTGGGTATACAATCAGGTAATGTGAAATTGCGGAAATAACACATGCGAAATTCCTTGAGGAGACTTACCATAGGGCATAGGCACAGCTTCTCCAATATATTGTATTTCGGTGCAAGTAAATGGCTTTTGACTAAAGAAAGCAATGGGTTGTTCATACCCATCACTTGTTTTACGTAGGAGAACTCGACTACGTATGAGGTGATACGAAAAGAAAAATCATAAATGGTTCGATGAAATATGGCCTTGCCGGCCTGGGAACTCAACAAATGCATTCTTTATCTTTGGCAAAAAGGCTGCTGAATTAAAGTGACAATTGCCTCATTATTCTTTTTTAACATATACGTATACTATTATCTGTGGCTAGTTAGGGATAAATCTTCTCGGAGAAAATTAATCACCCTAAGAACACCTAGACTTCTTTCTTATTCCTGGGGAGGGGAGATGCATTTATAACACTCCACTCTTCCTGAGATCAATCTTGACCCATCCTTAGTTACAATGTGTCCTAGGAGCTTACCCTCTTCTAATGTAAACAAATATTTCTAAGGATTGGGGAAAGGCCATATGCATTTCTCAAAAGTTCTCTGTGGTAAGCCCAGATATTGCTCGGCGTCATCTTTCAAAAATATTTGTAATATTGTCCGGATAGACCACCGGAAAATTTATCTTGTTCCCCAACAAAGCTATGTCCATGGCCCTGCGAAATGTCGCTCTGCGTTAATCGGCCCAAAAGGCATCCTAGCATACATGAATGTACCCCGGGCGTGGTGAAAAGCAGTCTTCTTCTGGTCATGAAATCAAAATACCCAGATTATAACCGAAAAAACATCATCATAGACATCCTAGAAGGCCCCACCACTTTGCGAATGTGATTAAATATTTAGTAATGGGTAATAGTCTTTCGAGGCTACATTCAAATTTCTGAAATCACCTTTGGCCTTATTTCTCCATTTTTCTTTCGGACGAGGACTAGATTTGCCACCACATTGGCAGTACTTCAATGACACCAATTATTTTAGCCTTTAACAACTTCTTGATTTCTTTCTCAATGAAGACTAGTGAAGGTTTATTTGTCGGAAAACACGCTTCATAAGGCCTTGCATATTACGCATGGAAATTTTCATCTTTAACAATGCTAATATCAAACATCTTTAGTTCTTGATAGGACAAAACAAATACATCCCTATAAGGCCGAAATAATTGTAGGTACTTCTCATATAGTCTCGGGACCTTTAAGGATAATTTCACAATTTTGGGTTCATCCTCAATACCCAGTTTAGGTCTTCTACCTGGTTTCGTCTTGTTGTTTTTGGGCTGCACAGGGACATCATTTTGTCAAACGACCTTTCTGAAGACACAGAACTCTAGGGATGACATTCCTTCAGGTTGTAACTTGCACTTTTCTCCCGGCCATTTTCTTCCCACTTGTTTTATGATTGGTTCTCAACATCATCCCCCTCACAACGGTCGATTTCCATGTTAGAGAACTCTGACATCTGCAAACATTTTCACTTTTTCATCGTCCTCAAACACTTACCAATGTTTGAAATTTTCGATATCGAAGGTTGGTACCTTACTTCCTTATCTCATACCTCGGGAGGGGGGGGGGGGATTTTGGGGTGGCGGAAGGTGCTGAAAGCTCACATAGGTAAATCTACTATCTGTTCCGCTCAAGGCCGCAGAAATGAATAATAAAAGGCGAGAAAAATTTATCCACCATACACATGCTTCATTCTGTATGCTCATAGCGAGGATGTTTAGCTTCACATTGATTTCTAATCGTCGGACCACTAATTACGAATCACCCAAGACCTTCCAAAGTTTTGTTATATTCATATTCTTTAGTACTGTGCTTCCAATAAAGTAACTACATACTCGTACGTTATTGGTGCTTCATACTCTAATTTGAAGGACGATTAGGACCCATTTCTGTAGGGAAATCAATAAAACTCTAGCACCATCACCTTCTTTCGAATTTCCCCATCAAAATGTAGAGTCCATACCCTGTTTCAGAGCCTTCTAGAGATTGTTGAGTCATGTTGACATAAGGAAAGGTTCACGAGCATATTGTCTTCTTCTAACATCAAGCACGAAAAATCTCTGCTCCCTTCACCTTGTGAAAGCGGTGAATTTTACGAGCAGAGTCGACTTTGGTAACCGTTTTTACAAATATGGTCTCCCTGTATAATCTCCTCTCCACCTTACCTTAAAAGATTGGGATGATGGCATATGTTAGATCTAGTTTGATTGACCCACCAATTTTTGTTCCCAGGACCTTGATAGTAACCTTCAAAATGAAGGTGGAATTTCGACCACCACGATGTCATTACTACACTTTTAAATTTGGGATTTGGGCCGGAGTTGACCACAGTCATGTCCGAAGACTAGCCTTAACTCTTTTGGGTCAAAATAAATTTCGTCTAATATGGACGGTGATGCGGAACCTAATTCTCCCATGACAAACAAAGGCATTAGATTGTGGGAAATCGAGGTTTAACATACAATTTTGGGTAATAGGTCATGGATCACCAAAGACACGTAAAAAGGTAAGTGTGAGGGGTCTAATTCTTCGACATGTGGACCAAACACTGCCATGGGTCTTTCTTCCTAAATGGCTGAAGTTTGTCGAGGGGATGTGTTTTGCTTTCACAGGGGAAAGCATGAAGGATGTGACTTGGGGGACGTGTGCGGTTGTTTTAACAACTCGGTCAAAGGCGGGATTTCACTTTTTTTTCAAGTTCTTTTTGTAAATTAAAAGGCAGATGACGGATTGTCTATTGACACCTCTTTTTCTTTTGAATCTTTGCTGCGGAGGAGCTTATGCTTTTATAGTGGGCTCGACATTAGGTGCGGTTACTTGTGAGGATGAAGGCATTAGAGCATTGAATTGCGGGGGTTTAGTTGAGGGCTCTTACCTTTTTCTAGGGGTTTTTGAGTGTTGACCTCCTTACGTACGGTGCTAGCAAGGGTGTGTCCTCCTCTTCATCTTGAGTGCGGGTTCTCTTCTGGAGGACTTGAGGTCATATTTCTGTTCGCCAGGCTTTGCATGAAGTCGACAAGCGCACGGTAGTTGTCAATCTCCGGATCCTCAATGCTTTCATTAGTTTTTATACCGAATGAGTTTGTACTTCCTCCCTGCTCACCCCCAAGTGAACGGGGACATTCAATGTCATCATGATGCGAGAAAACAAGACGGGTCTCTTGCTCATGACAATGTCTTCGAGGTAGAACCTTCTACTTCGCCACTTCAAGTATAAAGGATACGTTACGATCTTCTTGCTCATGCCTTTAACTACCAGTATACGCAGGCGACTGCATGTTGAGGTTAAAACCTGTTTGGAACGTGCAGAAATTCTTTGAGGGTGAATTCTTGGCCTCCATCTCAAGCTTGATCGGCGCTTACTTGAGAGATTCTTGATCATCTTGTTCATTTCTTCAATCTTGTCATTAGCTAAATCTCTTGTCTTGGCTTGGGGTGGTCACCCTCTTTTCCCCCTCCTTCCTGGCATCACATTTCTTGTTTCCCTTTGGATTTGCCGGTAGAGACAAATTTGCTTCTATCTCCGGTGCGTCGTCTTGTGCATCGTCCCGAGTGGGTGGCTTTCTCTCTCGATGAAGCAAATTCGGAATCAAATGCTACCACAAAAACGACATAGCGACGGTCTGGTGAGGCTTCATATCTGTTGAGGAACTCGGTACAATTTGTTAAATCTTAAATAGCTTCATGCCCCTTCATTATGTTTCTTTTTCGGATGTTGAATTAGAGTGAACATTACCATGATCTTTCTTTTCTCCCATTTTTGATGAAAGCATCCTCCATTCCTCCCATGTGTTGATAGAACGAGCTCCAAATGTCTTGAACCATTTTCTAGCTTCCCCATCTAAGCATTGCATGAACATCCTTAGGACCACATCCGGATGTTCCACATTGAAATTCTTGCGAAAGGCAAAGACGATATGTTTCTAGGCACAATCTCATTCTCACCATTGAATACAGGCGAGAATCTTCAAATAGTCTTGTGGCAAGTCATTTAATCTTGCGAGGAAGCTCCCAAGGAGCACTATACATTTTTGCGAGAAACCGGGGGACATTAGCCATTGGAGGGTGGAGGTAGTGCAAGAATGCGAGTGCAGCAGAGGGAGGAGGAGAAGGTGGAAGTGAAGTATGGATAATGACGGGGATGTAGTGGACGACGAAGTTGACGAGAATTTCGGTATGACGGTCTTGATGCTTGCTTAATCTCCTCAACTTTAGGGGTAGGAGGTGGAAAGAGTGATGCGAAGTATTGCTAGACTCGGCTTCGTCTTTTGATATGGACACCTCGAGGGTGGGCTCTCGCGAATAGTAACCGCATGTCTCTTATGATAGAGTCGTGGCCTCGTATTTGGGTGATTTGAGAGAAGGGACGGAAGGCATGGAAATTTTCAGTAGGAGAAATTCGGGAATCCTCGGTATGAGCCGGGCGCTCTTTCCCTCCCGACTCCCTTCTGTGGTGGATCCTTTCGGGTCAGACATAGAAGGTGTCTTTGGGCGAGATGTATCCGACCTCGAGGTGCGGCTTCACGAGGGAGCCGGGAGGCTGCAAAACAAATTAACTTACAACACAAATGTGGAGTCGCCAAGGTGAGGAATGTAACAACTCTCAACTCTTCATGCTCACCTATCTGAAGAGTGAATAGGCTCGTCGAGAGCCTGATTTCTAATTTATTTTGACTTCGCTCCCCGGCAATGGCGCCGGAAATATGTTGTGGCTCCCAGAGACAACCTTGAGTTGCCAAAGACACGAGGCCTAGGACATCTTAAATAGTACGTAGTATAAAGTATATTTCGAGGCTTGTCTGTCAACTCAGGACTCTCTACCTTTTCAACTTGTGCAAATCATCATCATATGGATGGGACCAAACTACCTTCGGATTTAGCAAGTTATAAGACACCTTTGTAAAGATAAGAAGGGAATCTTCAATACATATATGCTTCCGGACATCCCAGTAGACAACTTTCTACGCGCAGAGGGCCGCTTTCTCAAAGACATATAGGTATTTTAAACGAAAAATATTTGGGGCAATGCAGTGAAAGGAGTACTAACTACCAGTGAAATGGTGCTTAGAAAACCTATTTCAACATAATATGGGCTTAGGAACTAAGAATCCATGCATATCAATTAGTTCGGTGAAAGTAACATTCCACGATGTTTAACACAGAGGAAACATGAATGATGTGTTAAGCGGAACGCACATATCGTGTAGGAGCCATATTTAAAAAGCAACATAGACCAAATAAAGCATGGGTATCAAACAACGATAAATTCATACCCGCAGGAGTGGCAAGTTACCTCGCATTCCAAGACATGATAAAAGGAAATTGAAAACAATGGAGAGGAAACGATGTGATGCAATATCACAAAAGAAAGAAGTCACAGAACTATATAGCATTAAGACTGGAATCCTCATACATAACCTAGAAAATTCTCTTGCACGAGAGCTGACGGCTCGTACGTATGTTGCATTGATAATTCCACGTCGAAGCATACAAAAAACTTTTACATCGCCATTTTCTTCGAGAAATCTAGAAACCCATTTTTCTCATTCGATCTTCCTTATATAGACCTCTTTCCTATCTCGGCGAGAGAAGATGTTTTTCGAGGAAAATATCTTCTTCACATGACAAAAAATCTATTAAAGGTCCTTATCGTAACAACAAAACTTATGATGAGGAATAAGGCCTCCCATCATGGATGGTCGGGCGCTTGGCCGATCTGATGGTAAACAAAAAGTCTGCAACAATAAAATGTACTAGAGTGGAGTAAACGAAAGTCCACTCAAAAACTTAAAAGTAACTAATTCGGTAAAAAGTAAATGGAGCCGGGCCGAGGTCGAATCATTATAGTTGAGCATGATTTCATGGAATTAGTGTGGAAGGGTTGAGGCCATCGACGTCTGGCCGGTGTGGGATGTTCGCCGATGAGTCGCCGATCCGGGTGGCGAACTGCAGTAGCATGCTGACTGCTCTAGAGGGCATAGTTCTCTTGTGCATTGTACTCTCTGCTTTTCAAATTTTGAATTTGAATTTAAAATATTTCGTGCTGGACATTTGAATTCATAGTCTTCGACTCGATACTCTTTTCTGAAATCATTAATGTCTTCATCACGCAAAACCTTGCTTCCTTGAATGATTACCGAAGGGTTTGGTGGATTTTGAACCCTATTTCTTCCATGGATGCCATGTCGAGCCGTACCTCCGGGACTTTTCTTCATAATTGCGCCTTTCCTTGTGCAGAGTAGCCCTTTCGATGCTGCTACTATACGGCGAGTTCAGCGTATATTATGATAATTTTTCACATCACTAAAAACAAACCACGCAAAATCCTAGAAAGCTTGTTAAGAAAACCATGCACCGGGAGGTGGAGAGTGTGGGGATAATGAGGAATGACAAAGACCTTTGCATGATGGACCGGCAAAAGTGAGGCGGTGCAGAAAATACAACGAATAAACGATGCTTCATGACGCTAAAAAACGGTGAAAAGGCAGTGGCATCGGTGTGATGAGGGTTTGTGGGGAAATGCATCAAAGCGGACCGTTCGATCGTGGTCTGGTGGTGGGGATCGATGGTGGAGCTGGTCCATGGAATAACACATGCACACGACTGGAATACATATGAAACATCGAAATTTTAACGTAAAATGTGAGCAACCTGCGCACTTTGGTGGAAATGGCAAAGGAAACACCGCCATGAAATGCAACGGAAATGCGCATGAGGGGTACGGGGAACGAGACATACGAGGTGGGACCCAATACGGAAAGTGCGGATCTCAAAAGGTGGAAAGTGCGATGGCGTGTAAAGTGGCACACGAGGACCCAATACAGAAAGCGTGGATCGCAAAGGCGGAAAGTGCGATGGCGGAAAGTGGCACCAACGTAGCTTCGCGCTTTGCGCTTTTTGCGATGGGTCGCGATTTCGCGATAGGTCGCCGGTTTGTATGGGTGCGATCTGTTCGCATGATCATCATATCGCAAAGGCGGAAAGTGCAATGAGCGGAGAGTGGCATGAGATCGAAAAGCTCGCGCTTTGCGCTTTCTCGCGCGCGCGTGATCTCGCGATGGAGTGCAGTTTCTGCGATGGGTGCGATTTCGCGATGATGCGCACGTCACAAAGCGCAGTGTGATGGCAGTGGCATGTGAGCGGGTTACGCGGAAAGCGCGGATCGCAAAGCGGAAAGTGCGATGGTGGGAAAATAACGCACGGCATCGCGCTTGCGCTTGCGATGGGTGCGGGGATTCACGATGGGTGTGATGCAATGCGGTGCGATTTGTGATCATTCGCAACGCAGCTGCGTAAAGTGCGACAGTGACGATGAGTGGCACCAGCGAAAACGCGCAGCTTTGCGCTTTGCGATGGGTGTGATTTGCGATGATGATCGCAGCCGCAAAGGCGGAAGAGGGTCGATGGCGGAGAGTAGCATGAATGCACGACTTTGCGTATGGAAATTGGCAACCCAAAAAGAAACCTTGCGCCTTTTAAAATTACTATTCTCCTTTTTCTCTATACCTTGAGCCTTTTCGTATATAGCTCCGCCTTTGGCTTTTATGTATGTGACTTCCTTTACCTTGTTTCGCTTTGACCATCTCTTCAAAGTACTTTCACTCTTTGATATAATGTTCCACCACGATAGCCTATCAACATTTAATAAACCGATGACTTATGAGTCAATATTGATCAGCAAAGCCACGCACTTTTCTATCTTTTCTAATTTCTGGGCGATTTCTCGGTTTGCTAGTGATAAAGAGCAAATGCATGATTAACCTATGGAGATACTCTGATATAACGTTGTTGTTATAGACTATTGTCATGTAGTGCTGATGGCATAGATTTCTGTTTTGATTCAGGTGGATTATGTACACACTTTAGTGCACGAGACAAAGCTCGTTATATATTTGGGTTAATCTTCTTCTCATCACTATAGATCAAAGAAATGCCCAACATGGCCGAAAATTACAACACTCAACAAACCACTAAAAAGTATCTCAATATCAAATGTTAATAGGAACTCTGCTCGTTTCATATGCTTATCAGCATGTTAATAGGAACTCTACCATTTCATATGATTAAATACAAATTTCAATCGAACGAAATAGGGACACTTACACTATGTATCTAATTCATGAATTCAAACAATGCCTTCAAACATGCACCCATACATGTACAAATTTCATTCATGTGCCATACTTCGTACACATATTCCATGCACCATTCACACACATCAATTATTAGTTAATTAATTTATGCATGAGGTCGCAACATCTCAATTCAACAACCAATTCAGTCACATCCATCTTTGATCCCCAATTTTCCAACTTACTCTCAATCAAATTTGGACTAATAATTAGCCCAAAATTTTAAAATAACCATATACAAATTTATAATAATTTAAAATTCTACAAAAAACTCTTTCCAATCACCTTTCAGATAGGCTGCTGCATTCCAACATCGTCAGGGTGCAGGGTTTTGATATTTATTCTGAAAAAATGCCTACACACACACACACACAAATATATATAGAATATTTATGAACTTGTCAACCTGATAGGGTTGAACATAGAACATCATATTTTCGAACATAGCTCTACACCAATAACGCTACCCATCGTGTCTGGCGGGGCACCACCTCCAACATTGTTTTATCCACCAGAAAATACGCATACTAGCTTAATGCCAAGGCCTAATCATTTAACCATTCAAACATAACCAAAGTTTATTGGGCACTTAGTCCACCCTTACAATTTGCAACCAAACTATGTGGGATCCACCAATTGCAATCACTAACCAGCCACCAAAACCGAACCTTTAAACAAATGGAAGACCCCTCACGACTCAAGGCTCAAACTTACATTCAATTCAATTAATGTGCATTTTGTTGGCATGGGTGTTTTATATATAATGGTCTCTCTACGGTTCCAATGCTTTGAGAAGCGCCAACCAAAAACTCCAATAGAATATTCTTGGAATCTTGGGCTTTGACCACCAGCCAACCGCAGAGCCATATTCCCATGCAATAATTAATTCATGTGTCCTAGGGCTCATGTGCAGCAATGCCCAGAGATTTAGTCCCTCATTTTCATCTCATGTGACCATGACTTGATATAGATTCCATATGAGTCCTGGTCTCCCACATGATGACATGAGCATGACATAATCATGCCATGTGGCAACCCGAGAGGGGTGCCCTATGTCACTCATTTTATAGTGATGGAAATGTATCGATAAGACCTATACAACCATTAAGTTGTGATAAGATCCTATAAATATCCAAGTGTCATACTCCTTCATGGAGAGTCTTATTGCTTCCTTGGACATCATGAATGATGTTGTTGTTGTCTTGAACCTACTATTTGAAATCAATGACATATTTTTTGTCATCAATGAAAATATTATGTACAAAAAATGGAATTAAACATACAATCATATCAAAAAAATTAATTGAGTCTTTGCTATGGTCTATAGCAACCTTAAAATATCAAATTCCTTCTACATAGTTCAAGGGGAACTCTCCAAAACACATTCTTATGCAAGTATTTTTAGCTTTGAGGTATCAATTTGTTTTCTTCTTCATGAGCTTAACAAACAACTACGATACAATTTTTTAGCACACAACCCTCTAGTCCTTCATTAGAGTTATGGTTATGGGACATAGCATTTTCTCTAAAACATTATATCAAATAATTTCCACATTATTAATTATCCATAAAAACACATTTTGTTGAGGCATTTCCTCAATTAATTAATTTGTGTGCACTTTTATTTCTTTTAAACCCTAATATCCTCGAATATATCTTAGAAATCACAGAAAACCGTAATCGAAAGTTCATGTGCCTTGGAATATTTTTTTGTCCGGTCCATGTTTCACGATCGAACCTGCGAGAGATAAATTTATGAAAAGAATGCCAAGATTTGTCCAAAAGAAAATAATTGGTGACTTAGAAATATCTGCGTGTTGAATCTCCGAGAAATGCACGCCTTACTATCTTTTCTAATTTGGGCGATTTACGGATTGCTAGTGACCAGGCAAATGCATGATTAACCCATGCGGAGTAACGGTATAACGTTATTGTTATAGAGCATGCTGTGAGCAATGCTTTTCAAATTTCGTTTTAGATTCGGTGGATTATGTACACACTTTAGTAAACCGCTCAAAGCTCATATATATATTTGGGTTAATCTTTCTCATCACTATAGATCAAAGAAATATACAACATGCCGAAAATTACAATGTTCGAGAGATAGAGATTAGCGGTGAGAAGCATATATCTTGCAGAAATAAGTGTGATTCGAGACCAATTATTAACCTCCTAATTTCACATTAAAATCCAATTATGATATAAAGGCGGGAAGTGTATGGTCCAGTACATAGAACTAAATTATGTAAAAAAATATACAACATGCGAGAAAAGCAAGGTGCGAGATCACCTTCGAATGACATAATTATAAAAGTGATCATAGTTGACAATTCCAGAGTACATAACAAGAACATTATCTTTGCTTTACCGTAATTCATTCGTTTTAATCGAACAAATTAGTACCAAAGTCTTTTGATGAAATTAGAAGAAACTAATAAGCTACGACACTCCCCCAACGCAGAGAATAATAACGCACTAACAAAGTGATGATGATGAGATCATGAAGCAAATGGTAGAACATTATAAAGACCACTAGGAAAGAAGCATGATGTGTGTATCAATCTTTCGGGGCATCGCACTCAACATGTTTCTTTGCGTTCTTTTTTCTATTTGCAAATAATCATTTCCCTCCGCGTTCCTCTTCCCTGAGCAAGAGAACTAGCCAATTTAGGCCGAGCATTACCAATTTACGCCAAAGTGCAATATATAAGTACACTACCCTTTTTTGTAAGCTCTGTTGAGCTATCATTTCACAAGTATACCCCGCGGACAAGCGGGTTAGCTATCATTTCACAAGTATACCCCTTGCGGACAAACTGAAGTTTGGTCCATGTAGATTGACACGCGCTGGCTATCGACATTGACATGAGCGCAATAGAGAATATCATAGGCTCAAACAAGTTAATACCCTCTCCACCAAAGTTTCGAGATCACAATCCTTAGGATCATAACCCATGGCTTCAAAACTTGCATAATCCGAAACCATCTTCCGGAGTTACATGAATTGTAGATAAAGCCCAGGTCCTTCAATAGAATTCAGTGGAGTACCCGCATGGATCAAAATCAAAATCACGGTTTTCGCGTGAGGAAGAATTTTCGATATGCGATTTATGTGTCATTTCGCCGTTGAATTACAGTCCTTGTAGAAAACAAAGAAGCCCGCTCGCGGTCCGGATGGGTCATGCACATCTCCGAGTGTATAATCGGGTGAGACGCACACTACGTGCGCTGCCGTGTAGATATGCCAGTTGTAAGACGTTGCGAAAATTTCCCATAACATAAGCCATGCTACCAAACCCAAGAGCTCCAAAGTACTTATCCGGGATATGAGACTTCCTCACAAAAGCTTCGATGAGGAAATGATCGTGCTCTGGATGGATGAATGTTCCATGTCGATGTAACATTTTTAACGGAGAGAGACGAGGCTGGTTGCATTGCTTAATATCGGGAATGAAAGCGAGCAACTTGGTCGTCCCGCAGGTTTTGAGAATGATCTTCAATGGGTAAACAAAGAGACTCGACTCGGCAAGAGATATGAATCGAAATGTTCATTACGAGCTCGAAACTATTTTGCATTCAGCTGAGTTGAGTATTTCATCCAATTGAGCTCGAGTGAGTGCCCTAAGGCGCCCACACCTCATCTCTGTTTATTAAAAAATGAAGATGCGAGAAACTCAATCTCTAACCGCTTTTTCAAATCCTTCGAAGCCAATCGCGGCTTGCGATCAGTTAAGCGCGGCAACCACTTCTTCACAAGCCATATCCATTTTTAAATTACAAAGCGGAGATGGAATGCTAAACAAGGTAGTTTTTCAAAGCGTTGAGGGAGAAATTAGCGCTACGAGTGGTGTAAAAAACTCGCGAGTAAAGTTGCGATTGCGATTCCTACTCTAAGAATACCCCAATAAATTATTAGGATGGTTCTCTGGACGCCTTGCACGCAAATGCAAACCAAAACCACATTTCGATTCCGTACAAAATAATATTTTACATCAAATGACATAAGCAAAGTATTAAAACAAAGATCCCGATGAAAATTATTCAATATTTCTCCTAAAATCCACGAATACATATCTCTATAGATTCGATACGATGTTTGGTATTAAAGATATATGCAATCTATAATTGCAGCTAAATGAGTAAAACAAAAAAGCTTAGAAAGAAAAAGTACGTTGGAGTATGCGGCACTATGGAATTTCTCGGATGCCACCACGCGAGGTCTAATGTCTTCGAGTCTTGTAGCCCAATGGAGTTTCGTAATGCGAATAATTACGATTACACTTCTTCCTCCCACCTTTTGCGTCCATCACATTAACATTCACCCTTTCGAATTAACACAAAACAAGCCACATCGGGGAGAAGCCAAAGTTTTAGAAAGTATGGCACCTAAATAACAATGACAAATTGAGAGAAAAGAGTACATATTGAAAGTGCGACCTTAATAAAACAAAATAGATGTAAGATGAGCATCAAAGTTGTCCAAAACTTCAAATAAGAAGGTCAAGCAACAATGAAGCCCGTAAGAAAACCCCGTAAAAATAAGGAATGGAAGATTCTTTCTTTCAATTGAATTCCCCGCAGACGAAATGGAACATGGGCATTGAAATGCCAATCTGCAATATATAGAGGCCGCGAACATTTGAGCCGACTGGAAGGATCTATATGGAGATAGAGTGAGCGCTAATATCATAACCGTTTATAGAGGATTTCTGCACGTTGGAGCTTTTGCCAAGTGGCGGTGAGAGATTTAGTTATACATATTTCTCAATCTATAAATCCATTAATTTGCGGTTATTTCGGTTAGTTTTTAAATGGTTGAGAATATATAATGGGTTTATGGTAGGTTAAATATTGGTTAATCATAAAAGATTAAATTTTAAAAAAAATTAATTTATTTAATTTAGAAATATTGTAAATTATGAAGTTCTAGAATGACCATTTCAAATGGTAGTAGTTTTCCACTCATAAAATTAGGCTTCTAATTGGGTTTTTCGGATATTTTATATATTTATTTATTTGAAAAAAAAATGATAATATTGTATTGAAATTTAGATATAGAAATATATTATTATATAAAGATAAAAATTTTTTCTTTTTTGTAATAATGTAAGGATAAATTTGTATTATTGTTAAATGATTTTAAGTATGTTTGATTATTTTATACTTGATATATGTTATTGATATTTATTATTCAATTACTAGTAATATTGAGAAGATATTTTAATTGAAATTAGTCTATGTTTTTAGGGTTAGTAGTCAAAGTGGGAAATAGGGCTAGTTACCAAGAGTAGGAAATCAGGCTTTTGTTGAAATAATGATCAACCTAGGAAATATTTTTTTTGATGAAATAATTATTAGAGTGGTATTATTTATTAGTGTACACTAACAAGACCCTAAACTCTCATCATTTTTTTGTACACTAAGAAGAACTTATGTAAAGTTGAATGGGGATCTCAAACTCTCATCATTTTTGTTTACGATAAGAAGAACTTATATAAAGTTGAAAGGGGATCTCAATGATTTAGTATAGGCAATAAATAACAAGGGGTGATTACAACATAAAACTTGGTTATTTATCTAAGTTGCAATTTCTTGATCATGTTTTTGATATTATGGTTGTAGTCAAAACTAAGGATGGTTTAGGCTCCACCTAACGGTATATTGTTCATGTCACCAATTCTAAATGATAATTCTAAATGATATAGTATTAACTTGGTAAATTTTTCAAAAAGACAAACAAGATTAAGCCTCGAAGGTGTAGTTAGTGTAAGGAAAATGCGAGAGGCTACCACTTATCACTTCTTCTCTTGTCTTTTCCCTAAGTAGGTTTGGAATCATATGGAGTTTTTCATTAGGTTTTCTAAATTTGCGCAGAAAGTGATTACATATGAATTTCAAGGAATGCCTTATAAGAAGAAAATTGAAGTATTTTTGGAGTAGCGCCCTTCATAGCCACTTGGAGGATTTTTATTACCCACAACTCTAGTTTATTTGAAGATACATCAATCCCATATTTTCAAATATTTTCCTAATTACTAGCTTTGTTACTAATTTACAAGCCTAATGTGAGTATAGAGAAGTGATTATATGAGAGAAAATTTTTCGTCGGTAAGACAACCTTGGAGTTTCTTTGATGGGGCCTATCAAGGATCAAGAAAAACTTGTGGTTTGGGGTTTGTGTTATTTCTACGAGATTCTCATTGTCGTACCACAAATACTAATCTAGGAAAGTGAACAAATAATGTTTTGGAATTCAAGTCTTTATTTTTCCTTATGAAAATAACACTTGACAAATAAATTCTTAGACTACACATTTTGGGGATTCATCTCTCACTATAAATTGGATGCAAGAGTAGCTTCATATCCATAGTACTAGTTCATCCCCTTTCGCTCAGTATTTGAAGGAAATTTCAAGACATTCCTACGAGGCATCTTTCAAGATTATATACTATGAGCATAATATTCAGGTTGACACCCTTTCTAAATATGGCTTATTGTTGACGAAAAATCAAATGATTGAAGATGAATATTAGTGGGAGCTTTTAGTCTCCTCAAAATTTGATAATGCTTTTTGAGCATTTTTTTTTTTAGCACGTGTGTGTGAGTGAGTGAGCTTTGATGTTTCTTATGCTCTTTTTTTTTTTCCTTTAGACTTTGATTGAATTACTCGATAGTGTTTCGATGAAATGTAATGTAATTACTTGCAACAAGTTTATTTCAAGATTATCTTCCTTGTGAATGGCGAGTAGAATTATAAGTACTTTAGTGATATGTATTGAATTTAGTATAATTTTGAATTATGTGTAACATGCATTGTGAGGAATGTATTTTTTATTCTCCTTGAATGTAAAATACTTCTATTTTTTAGAAAGAAAAAAAACAAACAAACTTATGTATGTCCCTTGGTATTAACTCCATATATAAATCTAAAAAACAAATATTCCATTACATTTAACTTATGTATGTTCCTTGTTCTTAACTCGCATATACAAATCGAAGACCAAAATTCCATTACATTTAACTTATAATTCTAAAAAAAATTAATAGTAAATAAAATAAAATAAAAAATAAAACTCCCTTTTAAATATTTATTATCATGCATGTATGTGATAGTTTCCATATTGACCCAAACTCTATCAACATACTATTTTTTCATCTATTATGATACTTTATGGGTGGAAAAATTCAAACGAATCAACTTTAGAAATTGGGGTCTATAACCTTCTAGGGCCATTTTCAAGCATCAAACAATGTTTTTCATGGTTGCAAGGCCCAAAACATGTGCCCATGGATCCAGTATTGATAATTCTAGGGTGATTGGGATTCGTGAGGGGACATTATATAGACTCTTTACACCTTTATCTCAATCCCTAGTTCACTTGGATGTGAACCCTTCCGAACTATGGCATAGAAGGTATGGACACCTCCATTAGAAGATTTTGGAATCTCTAAATCAAATTTTCAATGGAATCACCTAATTTAAGGAAGAAAACGAAGGGACCTCTAAGGGTTGTGCTCTAGAAAAGCATTAGGGGAATTTTGAGGTCTAAAATGGGTCTCCTAAGAAAAATGTACAACCAAAATAAAATTTATAAGAACCAATAGGATTCAAGATGATGATGCCAACCATGGGGGATGATTCACTCTTTTTGGAGTAAAAAAGGTAAAAACATTAAAAAAATAATAAAATAATAAAACTATTTTTTTTCAACTCATATTTTCAACATATCTCCCTAAGGTTTTACTCAAATTTCCATCGAGAGTACTCGTTGGATGAAAAATTTAATTCCTCATCGAAGGATTACACATGTTGCATACTTTTTGATGGATTGTACTACACGAAAAATGAAAAATACATGAAACAATGTGATTGCAATCACCTTTTTTTTTCTTATTTTTCATATATTCGGGTCCATCAAAAGTATGCAACGTGGGTAATCCTTGGATGGGGAGTCAAATTTTGCATCCAATGAATGTTTCCGCTCGAAATTTGAGTAAAACCATAGGGAGATACGCTGAAAATGCGAGTTTGAGAAATAGTTTTTTTCTTTTTTCCCTCTAAATTACGATGATGTAATCTAGTCTTATTTTATTATTTCCATTGTTATTTTATAATTTCCTTAGGAGACCCATTTTAGACCTCGGAATTCCCCTAATGAATTTAAAAAAGTACATTTACAAAATGTGATACTAGATCTCGAGGAATTTTTGGATCTCATACACTTTGATGTGTGTGGATCTATGGTAGTAAAATATCTTGTTGGGCATAAATATCATGTGACCTTCATTGATGATTTCTCAAGGAAGACTAGGTTATACCTTCTCAAGAATAAAGAAAATATTTAAGAACATGAAGTGGAGAATATGACTGAAAGAAAGATCAAGATTCCGAGATATGATAATGGTGGAGAATATACCTCCAACGAAGTGACAAAATTTTTTCAAGGAAGTAGGGATTAAGAGGGAGATCATTGTTCATTATAATCCTAAATAGAATGGTGCAATCGAAAGGAGGAATAGGAAAATTGAAAAATGTGTCATGACCATGCTTCATGACCAATATCTCCCTCATTTCCTTTAAGGAGAAGCATGTATGACAATTTTTTTACTTGTAGAACCGAAGTCATCACAATGTTATTAAAATCATGACTCTAGAAGAATAATTTATAGGAAAGAAGCCAAGTGTGGATCATCTTCGAATATTTGGGTGTACTGGTTTATATTCATATACCGAAGGACAAAGGAAGAACTTGGATCCTACTAGTATAAAGGACATCTTTGTTGGGTATAGTGCTTCATCAAAATCTTAACTAGTCTATATCGGGGAGGATTGTTGGATTGATGTGAGCATGGATGTCATCTTTGATGAAAGTATAGATTACAATAAATCAAATCATGTTCCATTTGACTCATGAAGAAGACATACCTATCTTTGAGGATATGTCAAAGGAAAATGATGGTCAATATCCGACATCGACTAAATACAATGTTGAAGGTCCTAGTGAGTCGATGCGGTAAGTAATTATTCCTAAAATTCGAAAGAGGCATGCTTGGTTGAGAAATAATCTACAAGATGCTCAAGGACATGCTCTAAAGGGGACCTTACAAAAAATTAAAAAGACCGAAAAATGTATTCTAGATATGCGAGCATATATGAAGATACTCATTGATTTTGAACCTTCCTCCTATGAAGATGCAACTAAGCATCAAGAGTGGGAGGGAATGTGATGCAAGAAGAATATCAGAAATTATGAATAATGATTTACGTGAAATCATTCCTATACTAAGTGACAAACGAATAGTTGCTTCAAAATGGATATATAAGATAAATCGTGTTTTAGATGGGAGAATTGGTAAATACAAAGCAAGTTTTGTAGCAAGAGGCTTCTCATAGAAAGGAAGTATTGATCATGATGATACCTTTTCTCCTAAAAATATATATACAATAATTAATTACTTATTTCTTTGGATACTACTATGGATGGAACACCCATAAAATGGATGTTAAGAATTTTTTTTCTAAATGGGACTATTGATGGAGAGGTTTACAATGAGAAACCTTAAGGATTTGAAATAAATTAGAGGGAGACTGATGTCTACAAACTGAATAAATCTATATATGGATTAAAGAAAGCACCTAGAGCTTGGTATGCAAGAATGGATGCATGCCTATTGAGGCTTGGTTTGCCAAGAGTTTTGTAGATCCTAACCTATACATCAAGTTAGTCCAAAGTGAACCAATGATCGAAACTAAACAATGGTCAAACAATGGAGTATAATAATATTGCAAAGCTGCAATGCCAAATCGGTGCTACCAACGAGTTCCTAATGGTGAAGGTAGCAATGAATACAATGGCATGGATTGATACTATGTAGCTCGAGATTTATGGCATACAAACGACACAGATTATGTGGCACAGAAGTGGTGTGGTTATGTGGCATGGATTTCTAGCAAAATACCACCGCCGTAGTTTGTTACATTATTTACTATATATTCCAACCTAATACCCATTCGAATATGATATTTAATAAATACAAAGCACCATTTTAAAATCCAATATGTTATAGGGTTATACCATATGAAATATATATGCGCCAATACCATATAGTCATAACTATTGCACTATGTGTATAATGTTAATTGCGCCAAAACACAACAATATGCCTTTTTTTCCAAGAAGGTATGAGCGACCCGCAATTTTGACCCCACAGGGACCTTCCCTGTGACACTATAAAATGCTTACCAATGTGTTAGAAGCCAGAGATATGTATAGTGAGCCTGAAAGCTATGTTTTATTTCTCCGTACAAATGCTCTTTTGAGCATAACTTTTCCATCCTTGGGCCTTTTTGAGAATGGAGAGTTGCATTGGAGAGAAGAGGTTGAGGCCTACATGTTGAAAATAGCCATGAGTGTCTGCGTGCAAAGTCATATTGGTGAGAATGTTTGTAAACATCCTTTTTGAGCATTCCTAATATGGCAGATGCCCATTAGAAGCAGATCTGGAGACGTATTCCACGAGGTACGAACTTTGCCATCAATGTTTGTTGTGTTTGTGTATGTTATTGTTGTTATTCATGCTTGTGTTTCAATTATGGAGTTTATGTTTAAGGCACTTTAATAATTCAATATCTCTCATTCATTTACATAAAAGGAAACTTAATTAATGTTCAAAAATTTTGGTGCAAATAATCAATCCTATGTGTTTTCGGATCATATTTTGGTATCATATTAGGTTGATAATGTATAAGTAGGATATTTTCTAATATGGATGTTGACGAGATCCAGGTAGCGACGTGGGGAAGGGAAAAATTAAAGAGACAAATCCCGAGATTGCAAAGAGGAAAGTCACTTGAAAGATGGCGGTCAAAATGAAGTAGAAGCTCCTGATCTGAATACCGATGAGAAATTTCACCAAATGTTCCTTAATATGAAATAGATGATTGCAGAGCTTTATGAAGACAAGAATACTAGAGATGTAGCTTCATCTTCTAAAGGCCCGAAGTAGAAGAAGGGTGAAATTAAAGCTAGTGCCGCAGTCAAACAAGATTTGGGTTCTTACTCTGGAGACGAAATGAATATAACCGCTATGGTTCTGACGGGTAATACTTTTGAATCTATTTCTAGTTCTACCTTTTCTACATCCTCTTCAAAATACAATAATGTGGTTGAGGAAAATAAGAGAATTGAACTTTTTTTCATAAGGATAATATCCAATCACACTAAAATTGAAACATTATTTAAAAATGGATCACAAGAATACTTAATATCTAAAAATTAGTAAGGAAATTTGGATGGAAAACTAAATATCATCCAAAACCTTACCCTTTAGGATGGTTAAAGGAAAACGCTCAGATGCATGTCAAAAAATAGTGTCGATTAAGGTTTGCAATCACAACTAATTGCATTGATGAAGTTGATTTAGACATGATTCCTTTGGATATATGTGGAGTTGTGTTGGGTATTCCTTATCTTTATGATCGAGATTCCATAATTTATAGAAAGGAGAATAAGTAGTATCTCTTTAAATATGAAATTGAATATTTTTGTCATGGCACACAAACATAAAACAAATTTGGATTTAATCAATGTTAGTCAACTGGAAAGACTCATAAGTTCAAGTAAAAATTATTTTCTCATGTTTCTTAAGGAAAAACCTAAAGATAAGTACGATTCTTTTCAAGGATGTGATTCTCAGTTTAAGGACAAATTGGTTGAAATAGTAGATTCCTATACAAAATTGTTTAAAGAACCAAAAATTCTACCTCAAAAACGAGAAATACAACATGACATTCAATTACAATATGATTCTCCACTTTCAAACATTGGAATGTATCGCATGTTGGTCATAGAAAATGAAGAAATTAAGAAACAAATTCAGGAATTGGTTTATAAAGGCTTTATTTGACCTAGTTCTTCTCTATGTGGATCATTGATCATTTTAGTGCCTAAGAAAGACAAAACTTGGAGAATGTGTGTTGATTTTAGAGCTTTAAATAGAATCACCATTAAGAATAGGTATCATCTTCCAAGAATATATGATTTTCTTGATTAGTTAAAGAATGTTTTTTACTTTACAAAATTGGATTTAAGAAGTGGTTATCATGAGATTTTTGTTGCTTTATGAATGATTGGTTATGTCATTTGATTTATGCAATGCTCCAACAACTTTTATGAGAGTGATGAATTATTTTTTTCATCTTTTTATTGATAAGTTGTTCATAGTCTATCTAGATGATAAAATAAAAATGAGAAATTAAATTCCTCCAATACTGAACTCCACCCATGAAACTTCTAACTTCCGTTACATTTTGTGGCCTTGTCCACTTAACAATCACATAAATCTTAGTTGGATATATTTTAAGATGACCAACTTCAACTACGTAACAAAGATAAACTAAGGAATTTCTTCCAAATCCACACTTAGAAAGCATGAGATACAATTTCTCTCTTTGAAAAACATCAAAAAATAGTTTAACATGCTTTATATGTTCTTCCAAAATTGAACTAAAAATCAGAATTCCATCGAGATAGACTATGACAAACTTATCAATAAAAGGACGAAAATCATCATTCATCACTCTCATAAAAGTTGTTGGAACATTGCATAAACCAAACGACATAACTAACCATTCATAAATCCCATGTCTAGTCTTAAATGTAGTTTTCCAGATATCATCCTCTGCAATACGAATCTGATGATAACCATTTCTTAAATCCAGTTTTGTAAAGTAAAAAACATTCTTTAACTGATCAAGAAAATTATCTATTCTTGGAAGAGGATACATGTTATTAATGGTGACTTTCCTTAAAGCTCTAAAATCAACACACATTCTCCAAGTTTTATATTTCTTAGGCATTAAAATGATCGGTGATCCACGTGGAGAAGAACTAGTTCAAATAAAGCCTTTATCAACCAATTCCTAAATTTGTTTCTTAATTTTTTCATTTTCTATGACCAACATATGATACATGACAATGTTTAGAAGAGGATCATCATATTGTATTTGAATCTCATGTTGTATTTCTCGTTTTGGAGGTAGACTTCTTGGTTCTTTAAAAATTTATGTATAGGAATCTACTCATACTTGTCTTTAGGTTTTTCCTTAACAAACATGAGAACATACTTTTTACTTCAACTTATGAGTCTTTTCAGTTTACTAACATTGATTAAATCCAAGTTTGTATTCAGTTTGTGCGCCCTGACAAAATATTCAATTCCATGTTTAAAGAGATGACACTTATGCTCCTTTCTATAAAATATGGCATCTCAATCATTAAGATAAGGACTACACAACAGAACTCCACAAATATCAAAAGGAATCACATCTAAATTAACTTCATCAACACAGTTAGCTGTGATTGCAAACGATAATCGACACTATATTTTGACATGCATATGAGTGTTTTCCTTTAACCATCCTAAAGGGTAAGGTTTTGGATTATCTTTAGTTTCCAATCCCAATTTCCTTACTAATTGCTTAGATATTAAATGTGCTTGTGATCCACTCTCAAATAATGTATCAATTTTAGTGTGCTTGGATATTATCCTTATGTGAAAAAACTCAATTCTATTCTTTTCCTCAACCAAATTATTATATTTTGAAGAAGATGTAGAACAAGTAGAACTAAAACTAGCCTCACAAGGATTACCTCTCAGAACCATAGAGGTTATCTTCGTTTCGTGTCCAGAGTAAGATTCCAAATCTTGTTGGACTGTAGCACTAGCTTTCATTTCACCCTTCTTCTTAAGGTAATTCTTTGGGTTGAGTTCCAGATGAAGCTTCCAACACTTGGAGTCATCATGTCCAAACCTCTGACAATTTTCACAAGTAGGCCTTTCTCCTTCCTTCTTGGTTGTTGTCAATTTCTTCACCTTTGATTTGCTTTTCCCTTTGTTGTCTTTAAATCCTTTTTTTTCTAAATTCTTCAATGGATTCTTTGAAAACTTAAAAGGTCTGCCACTTGATTCAACATGAATGGCTTGCACACATACTTCATCAGAGTCAATTGCATTAGACATAGGCAATGTATGTTGAAAATAAGAATGAAAACTTCCAATATACTTTAACAAAGTTTCATGTGTGTTCAATGGAATGTTAAGTGCTAATGCCTTCTTCGTAAATTCCTGTGTAAACTCTTGCAAACTATGTCCTTTACTTTGCCTTAAATGCTTATCAATTACAACATCGTTAGAAATATCTCCCTGAGTACTACGGGATTTTTGGCATGACCTTGTCTACGGCTACAGAAGTGTTGCAGACCTAAAAAAACCGTCATTTAGGGGTTCAAAATTGCTAAAAATAGTAAATGCTGCTATAAACAAGGAAAATGATGAAACCAATTGGAGGTCTAGGTGGCATAGGTAGGTGGCCACCAATATCCACTTGGAACATTCCTCCCCCCTTAAGAAGCAATGGTCCCCATTGGTACAGAGCCTCCATGAGGTGAGGAAATTTATGTTGAATCTAGTCCTTGGTGAACCACTTTCCCTAGTGAAGGAGTTGGCTTGCTCTAGCAACTCGATATAGATGGATCCTCTATTGGTGGGTGTTCATAATTCGTGTCCATGATCCTATAAGTTGGGGCATGTTCCATGGAGTTTGGGTTTAACTCTGTTGGCGTGAGTTGTTCTACAATGTTGAATGTGTCTAGCAATGGTGGAAACTAATATCGAAGGGGGGACATTTTTGTACATTAGGTTCAATGCTCCCCATGTGTTTCGGGACATGGAATAACCACCTCTCATGGATCCTAAATCTGGCGATTGTAGTGGAGACTAATGCCTGCGGGTTTTGGTCTAACAGCAATCGTGATTCCAACAAACATTGGATGCACACCAAGGAATAGTGGAATATTGAAATCAAATGAATTTCTCCCTAGAGACTTGGTGATAGTAAATGGCCTGTATTGGAGTGAGTGATGCTTGCGGTGGGGCCCAACAAGGTGCTCCTTCTCAAAATGTAGCCAAACTTTGTCATTCACTTAGAACTTGCGTGACACTTGATGTTGATCATGTCGCTATTTGTACTTATCATTCTCTCTGTCCAATATTTCATGGACATGTTGGCAAATGTGCTAAATTCACTCAATGAAGTTGTTCACCTTGTCGGATTTTGAGTGGAGATGAGCCATATCTACCTAAGTAGCTTAAAATGGTATGGCCACATCAATGGGACATAGTGGCTAGAATCCCAAGCCCACATAAAAGGGGCTATGGCTAGTTGAGCTACAGAGATCTCGTTTATAGTTGTGCTCAACATAGGGAACACTTTCATCCCATGTGCATGGATGCCTCGAGTTTTAAATGTGAAAAATGTGTATGATCATCCTGTTGACAGCCTATGTTTAGCCATTAGTTTGGGGGTGGAAATTTGTGGACTTAGTGAGCTTGGTGTCCAGCATCGATCAGAGACTTTCCCAAAATGTACTGAGGAAAATACTATCCCAATCTGAGATAATGGATTGTGGGATCCCAAAGTGTACCCACTTTTTTTCAAAAAAGAGTTTAGTAGTGGCTTCTGCTGTGATATTCTTCTTTCAGGATGCCATAATGGCCATCTTAGAGAATCTGTCAACAACCAAAAAAACACAGCCATTTCTGTGCTTGGTAGAAGGAAGACCCGATATGTAATCCATGGAGATGGATTCCCACAGCAGACTAGGGGTAGGCAGTGAAGTGTATAGGCCTTGATTCTTGATGGTCAGTTTGGAAATCACACAGAAATTTCAAGTTCTAATTTACTTCACAACATCATGTCAAAGGTTCAACCAATAGAAAAATGATTCCTTATGGTACAAATATCACTTATGTCTTTGTAATAATTCCCAAATAAAACAAAATATTCTTTTGGAATTGCACACTTCTCCTTTAGGAGGACACAGGATTTTCAAAAAATTATCAGAGGGTGAAGATTTTTTTTTTTTGATTTCCTTAAATTTGATATTCAAAAGTTTGTTGTAGAATGTTTGGTTTTCTAGCAAAATCAATTTGAGACAATTAAGACCCCGGGTCTTCTACAACCTTTATTCATTCCAAGTCAAAATTGGGAGGAGATTTCAATGGATTTTATCACAGGTTTACCTAAGTCCGAAGGAAAGAGTGTCATCATGGTGGTAGTTGATAGACTTACCAAGTATGTACACTTTTGTGCATTATCTCATCCATTTAAAGCAAGTATAGTTACTATTGCATTTATGGAAAGAATTCAAAAGCTACATGGAAACCCAAAGATTATGGTAAGCGATAGAGATCCCATTTTTACTAGAAAATTTTGCAGGGAATTATTTTCTTGTTTCGGTACTCAAGTAGCTCATAGATCATCTTATCATCCTCAATCCGATGGAAAAAAATGAGATAGTGAACAAATGTTTGGACATATATCTTAGTTTTTTTGTATCTAATAAACAAACACAATGGTTCAAGTGTTTACCTCTAGTTAAATGGTGGTGTTGGTATGAATAAATGCTCTATTTTTACCCCCTTCCTATTAAAAAAACATAATCATTAACCTTTTCTTTATCTCCATAAACCTCCTCATTCCTGCACTAATCCAATATCACTATCTATTCTTACACAAAATTCATATTTCATGTTTAAGGTTTAATTAGTTCTTAATTAATCATTTTAAATATATTTCCTTCCTTTAATATTTCTTTTAACTTATGTTTACTCTCCTAAATTATTTGATAAGCTAAAGTATTAATCATTATATAAGCTTGATCTAGTGCAGGTAAATTCCTGCATTGTTGGCAACTACTCGTTCCATGATCTCCGCAACAGCTCGATCACTTCATGCGGTCATCTTGGTCCATTACGTCTAGTTCAGTTGCGGTCATCTGAAGTTGAACTCAAGCGAAGGATAGCCAACATGTGGTCGAGGATAAGGTATAAGGCCAGCGATTAGTTCACACCCTATTATAGCTGCTGGCTTAATTTTGTAATTTTGTTTGCTATTCCGTTCAGCCAAAAGGCTCGATTTGGAGCGACTGTGTAATTTTCTATTATGGCCATAGGTCGAAGGGATGTATAAAGCATAAATCTTAGATAGAACTAGTTTAGCAATTGAAAATACAACTATAATTTTGGTTTATTTGTAATCACATTGTCGCCCTCATTCTAGGCTAGACTTGAACTTAAAATGTATATTTGCTGATCAAAGTTAATACAAGGAGTCGTGCCATGATTTTCTCACTCTGTGTTTTATTTTTCATTGATTTTTTGCTAAAAGTGTTGAAGAGTTTCATTTCCTAAAATGGGAAACGAGTTGGTTGGCTAGGGCCCAGCCAACCCAGCTCGTTTACCCTCGTGCTTTCATTATCGTAAAAGTGTGAGTTAAATTTTTTTATTTGTAGAGTGTGGTTTAAATATTAATTTCATTCTTGATTAAGAATTCTGATTTTCTTCATTGAATAGTCAAAGTGTGAATGGATCCATTATGTGGAATTCAAATTGAATTTATTTATTTCCTGCAATTTCTTTCCTGGTTCACTTTTGCTTAGATCATGCAGAGAGATCATTCCTGCACCAATGCATGTAGGATCCTACTCTCCGGTTTGCTAGTTTATTTACAGCAAAGGTTTTATTATTTTTCCTTCATACGATTTAATCTATTATTGTAAGTAAGCATTTACTATTAGAAGGAAGCATCTAGAATATTAAAAACCGAACTCTTGAAGATTAAGAATGACTTCGTGAAATGGAAAATAATGTTGTTTCAATATCCTAATTCATATATGCATCTCATAATTTAAGGAGAAGGATTAAAATTAATCTAGAATATTACAAGTAAAAAATTTTGAGTTAGTTTTGCTCGCATGCAAAACCCCTTTGACTAAAGAAGGTCTACTTTAACTTTTGAAGATTGTTTTCCTCTTAAATTTTATTTCTATTACAAGGTTCAGTTGATTGAAGCATTCTTTTTCATGAGTAGGTCATTTTGGAATTTTTGCTCACATTTTCAATTATTTTTATAGTTAACACACCTTTTGTTTTTCAAAAGTAAATGGAAAACTTGGTGAAGGGAATCTCTGTTCCAGTACAAGAACTGGTGTCTTGTTATAGGAACAGAACGCTCCAAGCCTTAAGGCTTATAACCCCTACATGAATATATAAGTCTTCAATATAAGTATAAAATGTATTTCTCACATAAATTTTTGTACTTGTACTAGTGCAAGTAGATTGTAGCAGTACAAGAACAATAGCTTAGTGTGAGAACGAAAATAATTTAGAAGGAAGATCCTTTTAAGGGCCCACATGGCACACTGCGATTACCTATACTGAGGATAAACACGGAATTCTTGTTTTGTCATTTTTTTTTTTTGAAATGAATGCCTAAAAGAGGTAGGGGTATAAAGCCAACTAAGGGACGAGGAAATACTGGTAAATCTGAAAACAATTCTCATATTGGACCTTCTTTCGCAGGCAGGAAATACAAACAAAACCAAACTCATCACGCAGGAATTGTCCACTTGGATTCTGGCAACAACAGTCTAGGAGTGACACAGCTCACGAAGGGGAAGAAGGAGACTATCAGAACCCACAGTCTGCCTTCCCAGCCTGTTGAGAGTAGTTCGATTGGAGTAATAACAATGGCAGATCACGAGGACCATGTCGAGGGATCTGGCGAAAATCAGGTAAATGAGGAACAATCCACTTTTGGATTCCCAATTGTGGATCCGGATGTAACTATGCAAATGAAGAATATACCACCATCATATCTTCCTCATTTCTATGGTAAGGTACATGAAGACCCAGAATATTTCCTATTCGAGTTTGATATTTTGTGTAGAAGCTATGATTATTCATCTTATGCTCAGAAATTAAAGTTTTTTTCTGCAACTCTCAAGGATGCAGCATTACGCTAGTTCATGGGACTAGGGGGGAACACTATAGCTTCTTGGGAACAGATGAAGAGAGTATTCTTGTTGAAATATTAGGAATATTTTAAAATGAGAGATATTCAAGATGAAATATTTACTATTGTGCAAAATTATGATGAGACCCTAGAGGACTACTTAGAGAGATTCCTGTATATCCTTCAAAGGTCAAAACACAAATTTGATCTAAGTACCATTAGAACCTTGTTCTTATGGGGGCTTACTGATGATGCTAGAAATAATTTGAATTTTTTAGGACAAGGGGATATTGCGCAGAAATATTTTGATCAAATCTGTGACTTGTGCAGGAAATTGTCCAGTAACCAATATAGATTTCGTAAAGGAATTCGAAACCGAAATAAGAAAACAAAATCTACTGATACTATTATTTTCAGATTGGAGAAAAAAATGGGAAATATGAAAATTTAAATAACGAATATTGTTAGCAAAAAAATAGACTCTTTGAAATTTCAGCAAAAACTTGTCGAAGAACAAGATTCGTTGTCTATTTTTTGTCCAAAATGTAGGAAAAAGCATCTTTTAAGATAATTTCCTCTTCATATTAAATGAACTAATAAATGTGAAATTGGTGCATAGAACCATGCCACAGAAAAAATTTCCCTCCATACCTCGGCTGAAAGCGGTATTTGAAGGAGGGAAAACTGAATCTGAATAATTTCATGCTATGGGAGCACAAAGAAACTGGCCTCAGGTAATTGTAGGTATGGATATACTGTGCATCCACATTTTTTTGGTTATAATGCACATCCATATTCCTATCCTAACACTAGTCACTCTCAACATTGGCAACAAGGGAACCAATATCATTATTGACAACCCTCCCAATATTGGAAACGGGGATGGAGAGGGCCAAACCATTCACACCATTCCTATCCTGCACCTATGCAGTCATATCCACCTACATATGCACCTTACCCAATGCCACAACCATTATTACCTCAGTTGAGTCAACCAATGCTACCATTGCCTTTAGCTACACCATTTTGGCCTCCTCAACTACCTACCCAACCCATACCAAATTCCATTAACAAAGTAATATAAATGATTCATTCTATGAACCTGCTTTTCCCATCTAAATACTAGTCAATTCCAGTTGGAGTCAATGATCTCCAATTGATATCGGGGAATATAGTAATCTCAGAAAAGAAAAATAAACCTATGGTGATTATTGAAGAGAAAGGGGAGGAAAAAACTTCAAACCATTATACGAAATGTGTCACCATTAAGCCTATCACCATACCTTCAAAACATTTTCCATCTTCTTCTAACTGGCCTCCCTATCCAGAGAGTCTAGTTGTGGAGATGAATGACCTCATTCCCGAGTCTAGCTTGGCTTCTGAAATTAGGAACCTTTTCATAAATGTACCTTTTCTACAAGTTATCAAAGAGATCCCCATCTGTACAAAAAACATTAGGTAACTCTACGAAAAAAAATTCAAACCATTCTACAAAATGTGTCACCATTAAGCCTATCACCATACCTTCAAAACATTTTCCTTCTTCTTCTAACTGGCCTCCCTATCCAGAGAGTCTAGTTGTGGAGATGAATGACCTCATTCCTGAGTCTAGCTTGGGTTTTGAAATTAGGAACCTTTTCATAAATGTACCTTTTCTACAGGTTATCAAAGACATCCCCATCTGTACAAAAATAATTAGGTAACTCTGCCCCAAGAAGCCAAGAAATAAAATATTGGAACTCCAAACCATTCAATTTTTCGATAGAGCAGCAGAGTTAATGATGGGGTGTATTCACATCAAGAAATATACTGGCCCCGGAAACCCTCTTGTCTCTATTCAAATAGGTGATTTCCTTGTCTCTAATGTACTTATAGACCTGGGGGCGGCATTAATGTTATGACCAATCAAACCATGGATCAACTTGTACTACTCCATATTCGTCCTACTCCCACTGTGTTTAATTGGCAGATAGATCTAAAATCAAGCCAGAAAGGGTGTTGGATGATGTGGTTGTTTCATTATATTCTTGGGAATATCTCACATATTTCATTGTGCTTCAGCTAAATAATCCTATGGGAGGACATCCCTTGACCTTGGGATTACCATGGCTTGATACAGCTGATGCTTATATTGGATGTCGTTCTTGTGACATGTATATTTCCCATGGATATTCTAGGAAGAAGGTCACCTTGTATCCACCCGCTATATCCATTCAAGAGCTTTGAGACACCTTGTGGTTAGACTACAGTAGTGATTAGGAGACCCAGTATGTTTCCATGATACATCAGTATGTTAAGTCCTCACAAGAGGGTGATATTCAAGACTTCTTGAATAATCTAGACACTATGCCCAATTTCAAATCATTGAGTGATATTTTTAGTCTATATTTTAAGGAAATCACAACCCTCTACCTCCCTCACCACTATTTCTAGCAACACCTCTATGTACTCTTGAGCCTGATACCACTCTTATTGAGATTATTTTGGGCAAATATTTTCATATTAGTTCATACTTGGATTCATCCAAGCAAGATCAGTTTGTGAATTTGTTGCAAAACCATCTTGATGCCTTTGCATGGGGCTATGAAGATAAGAAAGGCATCCCTATTGAAACTTGTACCCACCATATCTATATTCAGGATGGAGCCCCACCTGTACGACAACCCCAATGGCGTATGAACCTAGCTCTAAGAGATGTTGTAAAGGAATAATTTCAAAAACTCTTGGATGTTGATTTTGTCTCTCCTATTTCTCATTACCAGTGGGTCTCCCCATTGGTATTAGTCCCGAAAATAAATGGGAGATGGCACATTTGCATTGACTACAGAGAATTGAACAAAGAAACTCTTAAGGATTACTTCTCCCTTCCTTTCATCGATCAGGTACTTGATACCCTTGTTGGTAAGAAGTACTTTTCTTTTCTAGATGGCTTTAGTGTTTATATACAGATACAAATTGCACCCGAGGATCAAGACAAAACCACCTTCACATTTCGAACTCATGAGGGTCATTATGATTTTTTGGTCATGCCTTTTGGCCTTACCAATGCACCTTCGACATTTCAAGGGTCGATGAATTCCATTTTCAAATCCTTCCTTAGAAAATTTGTGTTAGTACTTTTTGATGATATACTAACCTACAGCAGGTCTTGGGAGGATCATGTTCAACATGTTGACAAGGTGCTCAAACTATTGGAGGAGACACAATGATATGAAAAAACCTCCAAATATTTCTTTAGAGTAAAAGAGGTGGAATATCTAGGTCATATTGTATCTCACGAGAGTGTTAAGGTAGACCCTAACAAAATTAAATCCATTAAGGAATGGAATGTTCCCTCAACCATAAATCAGTTGCAAGGATTTCTTGGTTTAACATGGTATTATCGCAATTTTTTTAATAATTATGGGAGGATAGTAGCACCTCTAACAAAATTATTTAAGAAAGATGAATTTTCATGGACTCCTGAAGAAACTAAGGCCTTTGAACATCTTAAAGAGGCAATGTGCCTAGCACCAGTCTTAGCTATGACAGACTTCATAAAAACCTTTATTGTAGAATGTGATGCCTCGGGAAATGGAATTTATGTTGTTTTAGTCCAAGAAGGAAGACCCGTTTCTTTTGAAAGTCGTCCAATCAAAGGAAAATATTTATAGAAAGTTATTTACGAGAAGGAAATGTTGGAAATACTGCATGCATGAAAGAAATGGCGACCTTACCTAATGGGAAGACACTTCAAGGTAAAAATTGATCATGGTAGTCTTAAAAAAAATTTGGAACAAATATTATCTTCAAATGAGGAGAAAAAATGGGTCACAAAGATGTTGGGTTATGACTTTGAAATCATCTACAAAAAATGGAAGCTAACTTTTTTTGCAGATGCACTCGCAATAAAGGATGAAGAGTTAGAAGCATTGCTTTGTGCCATTTCTATTATCCAACTAGATTGGATAACTGAAGCAAGGGATGAATGGAAGAAGGATGAAGAAGTGTGGACACTCATTCAAAAGTGTCAGCAAGATCCTAGTACATATGATATATTTAGTTGGAAAAATGATTCCTTATGGTACAAAGGTCGCTTATGTCTTTGTAAGAATTCCCAAATAAAACAAAAGATTCTTTTGGAATTGCACACTTCTCCTTTAGAAGGACACTCGGGATTTTCAAAAACTTACCAAAGGGTGAAGAAAGAATTTTTATTTGATTTCCTTAAATCTGATATTCAAAATTTTGTTGTGGAATGTTTGGTTTGCCAGCAAAATCAATTTGAAACAATTAATATCCCAAGTCTTCTACAACCTTTATTCATTCCAAGTCAACATTGGGGGGAGATTTCAATGGATTTTATCATAGGTTTACTTAAGTCCGAAGGAAAGAGTGTCATCATGGTGGTAGTTGATAGACTTACTAAGTATGTACACTTTTGTGCATTATCTCATCCATTTAAAGCAAGTACAGTTACTACTGCATTTATGGAAACAATTCAAAAGCTACATGGAAACCCAAAGATTATGGTAAGCGACAGAGATCCCATTTTTCCTGGAAAATTTTGGACGGAATTATTTTCTTTTTTGGGTACTCAACTAGCTCATAGCTCATCTTATCATCCTCAATCCGATGGAAAATTATGAGATAGTGAACAAATGTTTGGAAGGATATCTTAGTTTTTCTATATCTAATAAACAAACACAATGGGTCAAGTGGTTACCTATGGCTAAATGGTGGTGTTGGTATGAAGAAATGCTCTATTTTTACCCCCTTCCTATTAAAAAAACATAGTCATTAACCTTTGTTTTATCTCCATAAACCTCCTCATTCATGCACTAATCCAAGATCGTTGTCTATTCCTAAAAAAAACTTTATATTTCATGTTTAAGGTTTAATTAGTGCTTAATCAATCATTTTAAATAGATTTCCTTCCTTTAATATTTCTTTTAACTTATTTTTACTTTCCTAAATTATTTGATAAGCTAAATTATTAATCATTATATAAGCTTGATCTAGTGTAGGTAGATTCCTGCATTGTTGGCAACTACTCATTCCATCATCTCCGCGACACCTCGATCACTTCACGCGGGCATCTAGGTCCATTACGTCTATTTCAGTTATGGACATCTGAAGTTGAACTCAAGCGAAGGATAGCCAAGATGTGTTCGAGGATAAGGTCTAATGCCAGCAATTAGTTTGCACCCTATTATAGTTGTTGGCTTAATTTTGTAATTTTATTTTCTATTCCGTTCAGCCGAAAGGCTCGATTTGGAGCAACTGTGTAATTTTTTATTATGGCCATAGGCCGAAGGGATGTATAAAGCATAGCTCTTATATAGAACTAGTTTAGCAATAGCAATTACAACTGTAATTTTGGTTTATTTGTAATCGCACTGTCGCCCTCATTCTAGGTTGGACTTGAACTTAAAATGTATATTTGTTGATCAAAGTTAATACAAGGAGTCATGCCATGATTTTCTCACTCTGTGTTTGATTTTTCATTGATTTTCTGCTAAAAGTGTTGAAGAGTTTTGTTTCCTAAAATGGGAAACGAGTTGGTTGGCTAGGGCCCAACCAACCCAACTTGTTTACCCTCGTGATTTCGTTATCGTAAAAGTGTGAGTTAAATTTTTTTATTTGCAGAGTGTGGTTTAAATATTAATTTTATTTTTGATTAAGAATTCTAATTTTCTTTGTTGAATAGTCAAAGTGTGAGCAGATCCATTGTGTGGAAGTCTAATTGAATTTATTTATTTTCTGCAATTTATTTCCTGGATTGCTTTTTCTTAGATCGAGTAGAGAGATCATTCCTACACCAATGCATGTAGGATCCTGCACTCTGGTTTGCTAGTTTATTTACAGGAAAGGTTTTATTCTTTTGCCTTCATACGCTTTAATCTATTCTTAAAAGTAAGCATTTACTATCAGAAGGAAGCATCTAGAATATTAAAAACCGAACTCTCGAAGATTAAGAATGACTTCATGAAATGGAAAAGAACGTTGTTTCAATATCCTATTTCATATATGCATCTCATAATTTAAGGAGAAGGATTAAAAGTAATGTGGAATATTACAAGTAAACCTTTTTGAGTTAGGTCTACTCGCATGCAAAACCCCTTTGACTAAAGAAGGCCTACTTTAACTTTTGAATATTGTTTTCCTCTTAAAGTTTATTTCTATTACAAGGTTCAGTTGATTGAAGCATTCTTTTTCATGAGTAAGTCATTTCAGAATTTCTGCTCACATTTTCAATTCTTTTTATAGTTAACACACCTTTTGTTGTTCAAAAGTAAATGGAAAACTTGGTGAAGGAAATCTCTGTTCCGGTACAAGAACCAGTGTCTTTTTATAGGAACAGAGCGCTCCAAGCCTTAAGGCTTATAACCCCTACATGAATATATAAGTCTTCAATATAAGTGTAAAATATACTTCTCACATAAAGTTTTGTACCTATACTAGTGCAAGCAGGTTGTAGGAGTACAGGAACAATAGCTTAGTGTGAGAAGGAAAATAATTTAGAAGGAAGATCCTTTTAAGGGCCCACATGATAAACTGCCATTACCTATACTGAGGATAAACACGGAATTCTTGTTTTGTCATTTATTTTTTGAAATGAATGCCTAAAAGAGGTAGGGGTATAAAGCCAACTAAGGGCTCAGGAAATACTGGTAAATCTGAAAACAATTCTCATATTGGACCTTCTTTCGCAGGCAGGAAGTCCAAACAAAACCAGACTCATCACGTAGGAACTGTCCACTTGGATTCTGGCAACAGTAGTCTAGGAGTGACACAGCTCACAAAGGGGAAGAAGGAGACTATCAGAACCCACATTTTTCCTTCCCAGCCTATTGAGAGTAGTTCAATTGGAGGAACAACAATGGAAAATCATGAAGACCATGTCGAGGGATCTGGCGAAAATCAGGTAAATGGGGAACAATCCACTTTTGGATTCTCAATTGTGGATCCAGATGTAACTGTGCAAATGAATAATATACCACCATCATCTCTTCCTCATTTCTATGATAAGGTACATGAAGACCCAGACTCTTTCCTATTCGAGTTTGATATTTTGTGTAGAAGTTATGATTATTCATCTTATGCTCAGAAATTAAAGTTTTTTTCTACAACTCTCAAGGATGCAGCATTACGCTAGTTCATGGGACTAGGGGGGAACACTATAGCTTCTTGGGAACAGATGAAGAGAGTGTTATTTTCGAAATATTAGGAATATTTTAAAACGAGAGATATTCAAGATGAAATCTTTACTATTGTGAAAAATGATGATGAGACCCTAGAGGACTACTTAGAGAGATTCCTGTATATCCTTCAAAGGTCAAAACACAAATTTGATCTAAGTACCATTAGAACCTTGTTCTTATGGGGGCTTACTGATGATGCAAGAAATAATTTGAATTTGTTAGGACAAGGGGATATTGCCTAGAAATATTTTTATCAAATCTGTGAATTGTGCAGGAAATTCTCCAGGAACCAATATAGATTTGGTAAAGGAATTCAAAACCGAAATAAGAAAACCAAATATATTGATGCTATTATTTTCAGATTGGAGAAAAAATGGGAAATGTGAAAATTGAAATAATGAATATTGTTAGCAAAAAAATAGACTCTTTGAAATTTCAGCAAAAACTTGTCGAAGAACAAGAGTCGTTGTCTATTTTTTGTCCAAAATGTAGGAAAAAGAATCTTTTAAGATAATTTCCTCTTGATATTAAAGGAACTAATAAATGTGTAATTTGTGCATAGAACCATGCCATAGAAAAATTTCCCTCCATACCTCGGCTGAAAGCGGTATTTGAAGGAGGGAAAACTGAATCCAAATAATTGCATGCTATGGGGGCACAAAGAAACTGGCCTCAGGTAATTGTAGGTATGGATATAATGCACATCCACATTTTTTTGGTTATAATGCACATCCATATTCCTATCCTAACACTAGTCAATCTCAACATTGGCAACATGGGAACCAATATCATTATGGACAACCCTCCCAATATTGGCAACGGGGATGGAGAGGGCCAAACCATTCACACCATTCCTATCTTGCACCTATGCAGTCATATCCACCTACATATGCACCTTACCCAATGCCACAACCATCATTGCCTCAGTTGAGCCAACCAACGCTACCATTGCCTTTACCTACACCATTTCGGCCTCCTCAACTGCCTACCCAACCCATACCAAATTCCATTAACAAAGCAGTACAAATGATTTATTCTATGAACCCGCTTTTCCAATCTAAATACCAGTCAATGCCAGTTAGAGTCAATGATCTCCAATTGATATCGTGGAATATAGTAACCTCAGAAAAGAAAAAGCAATGTATGGTGATTATTGAAGAGAAAGGGGAGGAGAAAACTTCATACCATTCTACGAAATGTGTCACCATTCAGCCTATCACCATACCTTTATAACATTTTCCATCTTCTTCAAACCGAACTCCCTACCCAGAGAGTCTAGTTGTGGAGATGAATGACCTCATTCCTGAGTCTAGCTTGGCTTCTAAAATTAGGAACTTTTTCATAAAGGTACATTTTCTACAAGTTATCAAAGAGATCCCCATCTGTACAAAAATCATTAGGTAACTCTGACTCAAGAATCCAAGAAAGAAAATATTGGAACTTCAAACCATTCAATTTGTCGGTAGAGCAGCAAAGTTAATGATGGGGTGTATGCACATAGAGAAATATACTGGCCTCGGAAACCATGTTGTCTCTATTTAGATAGGTGATTTCCTAGTGTCTAATGTACTTATAGACCTAGGGGTGGCATTAATGTTATGACCAATCAAACCATGGATCAACCCTTATTGCTCCATATTCGTCCTACTCCCACTATGCTTGAATTGGAAGATAGATCTAAAATCAAGCTAGAAAGGGTGTTGGATGATGTGTTGTTTCATTATATTCCTGGGAATATCTCGCAGATTTCATTGTGCTTCAGCCAAATAATCCCATGGGAGGACATCCCTTGACCTTGGGATTACCATGGCTTGATACAGTTGATGCTTATATTGGATGTTGTTCTGGTGACATGTATATTTCCCATGGATATTATAGGAAGAAGGTCACCTTGTATCCACCCACTATATCCATTCAGGAGCTCTGAGACACCTTGTGGTTAGACTACAGTAGTGATGAGGGGACCCAATATGTTTCCATGCTGCATCAGTATGTTGAGTCCTCACAGGAGGGTGAGATTAAAGACTTCTTGAATAATCTAGACATGATGCCCAATTTCGAATCATTGAGTGATATTTTTAGTCTATATTTTAAGGAAAGTCACAACCCTATACCTCCCTCACCACTATCTCTAGCAACACCTCTATGTACTCTTGAGCCTAATACCACTCTTATTGAGATTATTCTGGGAAAATATTTGCATATCAGTTCAGACTTGGATTCATCCAATCAAGAGCAGCTTGTGAATTTGTTGCAAAACCATCTTGATGCCTTTTCATGGGGCTATGAAGATAGGAAAGGCATCCCTCCTAAAACTTGTACCCACCATTTATATATTCAGGATGGAGCCCGACCTGTACCACAACCCCAATGGCGTATGAACCTAGCTCTAAGAGATGTTGTAAAGGAAGAATCTCAAAAAATCTTGGATGCTGATTTTATCTGTCCTATTTCTGATAGCCAGTGGGTCTCTCCATTTGCATTAGTCTCGAAAATAAATGGGAGATGGTGCATTTGCATTGACTACAGAGAATTGAACAAAGCCACTCTTAAGGATTACTTCTCCCTTCCTTTCATCGATCAGGTACTTGATACCCTTGTTGGTAAGAAGTACTTTTATTTTCTGGATGGATTTAGTGTTTATAACCAGATACAAATTGCACCTGAGGATCAGGACAAAACCACCTTCACATACCCATGGGATACATTTTCTTACCGATTACTTCCCTTTAGGCTATGTAATGCCCCGGCTACCTTTCAAAGGGAAGCCTTGGCCATTTTTGTTAACCTTGAGTGTGTGGAAATCTATATGGATGAATTTTATATGTTTGGTGATTCATTTTAGGAAGCCCTCATAAATGTAGAAAAGGCGCTTCTTCGTTGCCAAGAAGCTCATATTTCCTTGAGTGAAAAAAAGTGTAGATTAATGTGCAAGGTAAGAGTAGTTCTTGGCCATCTTATTTCTGAAAAATGTATTATTATAGGTCAATTTGGGCATCATTCTCAATGTCCTAGTTAAACCGGAAATTATCCCCAGAACCAATGAAATAGGGTCTATCATCCCCTATCATTTCAGTTGCTACATGCCCTAAGACAAGAACAAGAACAAATCATCCATGACTTCCTTTGCAAGGTTTCCAATATTTGAAGTACTTTTTATATCACCTATGAGCTCACCAACGCAGCCTCTCAAGGGACTACCTGCTTTTCATATGCAATTACCTCCATTCAAGGGTGCTTTGTAAAGCACTTCCCAACATTCAATAGTGCGTTGGTCAAATGGGAGTGAAATTCTCATTTTTCCAGAATCTCCACATGGCCAGTGCCTTCTATAAGAGTCCATGTGTGTCAAATTTTGAATCCATGTGTCCATCTAACACCTCTGAGCTTGGGAACATGTCTTGCCTATTATTATAAAGTCATTGATTGATAAAGAACCTTCAGTTTCCCTATAAATTTAGCACAGATCCTAGTGCTAAGAAGGGAAGAAATTTGGTAAATAAATGTTTTTGGTTTCTCAATTGAGTGTTTGATAAGAGTGATATGCTTCTGGTGAGATGTTTATTGTGATGAGCCTGGGATGAATGCTAGAGATGGTGACATCAAATCGATCATTGTTTGTAACCTCCCCCTTCTATCCATTATCAAATATTGTTGCTCATTTTCCCACATATGTATCTGTTTATGTTTCTACTTTTCATATCATGGATTCTTAGCTAATATATATGTTTCATATTTCATTGATTTAACTGATTAAGAAAAATAGGCATCTCTATATTGCAATCTCTTTGTTTTTTAGTGTTTATAGTTGCAGGAACTAGTCTGGCGATCAAAGTTTGATTGGAAGCTATAGTAAGAGTGACATAAGGAGAATAGGAAGCGCTTGGATCATAAGTAAGTTCCTCTATCATTCTATTTTTTTATTTACTCTTAGTGAAAGTGTTTGCAATGTCTTTGATCTATTGTTCTAAATGCATAGCACCACATTTAGGGAATGTGTTTTATCCGTAATTCATAATTCCGCATAACAAATTGGCGACTCTGCTGGGGAGTTTCCCTTCATTCTTGGTGTTTTTTCCTCTGCTTATCCACCTAGTAGCATCTACTGTCAATTATTAGACTTTTGAAATAAAGAATTGCATTAGAAGTGTGTTTAGTAGCTTGAATTTTGACTCTCTATTGCACCCAATGCACTATTGTTCAAGACATAGTGCTTTGCATAGCACTATCTCCCACTTAGGGGTGCTTTGCAACACACTGTCTCCCCTTAGAGACTGTGTTTCCCCCTAATCCAACCAAATTCCCTTTGAATTTTTAATTTCCATCACTTTCATCCTTTTGTTTGTTGTGTTTTCAATTGTCTAATACCTTATAGAGACCAGTGAATTTGCTTGATTCTTCCTCCTTTGAAAAGTCAGTTTTTTCAATGTTTATTTAAGTGTTTTTCTTTATCATTGACAAATCAAATTTAAATTATTTTATTTCTGCATTAGATCCATTTGTTTTTGTAAAGGAAAATTTTGTTAAATTATTTGTTTCCTGTAGGAAAAATTGTAGTTCCATTCTTTTTTTTCCTAAAAGAGAAACTTTTGTTAAATTCATCGCTTCTCAAAGAAGAAAGCATTTTGTTTTTTGTTGATTTGATGCATATAGTTTCCTTTTTTGCATTCACATTAAGGGGACTGAAAAGAAAAACATGCATTTGCATGTAGTGAATTGCGTGTTTTTCATAGTAAAAAATTAGGAAAGTTGCATATTAGTTTGCGCTCTTTGTTGTTTTCTCTCAAAACCGATTGCTCGTTCCCCTTACTAGCTAAGATTTTCATTAAAAAAGCTAAAATTGAAAAATTTTCTTATCATTTTAGTTTGCATTTTAGGAATTTCCATCACATCATCATGGTGAAATTTGAAATGAAAATTGATAAACAAGATCAACTTAAAATTTACATCAATTTACCTAAAAAAGCATTGGAACCATAACGATAACGTTTAGAAGGTCTAGGCTAGAGACGTGTTCCTGCATCGTAAAACATAACAGTTTTTGTTAATTTTCTGCGATACATTCCAAGTGTGATACCTTACTCCACGTATGTAATTATATCGTAGCTCGTCCACGTACCTTATGGTATATCGGGTGGTGTTATAGTACGAAAAGTATAAAGGGGTGCTCTCACTGTGCAATTTCTCATTAGACAGCGCTAATACATACTTGGGCCTCCATGTACCTTCGGGTATATTTGGGAGGAAAAATTTAGGTTTTTATCCATCCATAGTGAACCAAGTTGGCCGCCTTGTAAATTTTGATACACCAAATACAACATTCGGGGCGATTGTCTGCTCGTACTTCTTGGTTTGCCAGGAGGTATTCTACAGTTCACAATTTCTTGGTAAACCTTTTACCTAGAATTACCCTTTTATTTGTTTTATTTTTTTTTGGTCATAAAATAAATCATTCATCTTGGAAGAATAAAATCCCTTTCCTCATTGTTCACGTAGACTTTCTGTTGTGTAACCAGCTCCAAAAATAGAAGAAAAGAGATATAAACACCTTAGAAATGAGCCACTTCGAGGGGCAACCTCCAATACATTACATAAATGAACAATTCTTGGATGATACAATTTAAAAAACCTCCTTTATATATATAGGAGTCCATGTGGCCATAATGTAATCCTAGTGGGCCACAATGTAATCCTAGCCTACCTAACAATAATAATTTAGGGGCACAATAATAACAAAATGGGGGTTACAAGGGTACAATAATAACAATAAAGGGGTTACACTAATAAAAATAAGGGACTATACTGGTAATATAGGGACCTAACATTCCCCTCTCCTTCAAAAAAGTGTTGTCCTCAACGCTTTAGTAGCTCTGGGTGCTTATGTATACACTTCTCATCCTCCCATGTAGAATCTTCAGTGGGTAAGTTCTTCCACTTGATGAGATACTCTGAAATTGATCGATTCCGTAGCTGTCGAGTTCTTGTTTCCGTGACCGCTTTAGGTTCCAATATGACTTTTCCTTCCTCATCAAGTTCTGGCAATATTGTTTGAACTGGAATATTTTCACCTATAAGATTTTTTAAGCATGAAACATGGAAAACTGGATGCACTTGCGAAGAAGCAGGAAGCTCCAATTTGTATGCCATAGTACCAATCTTTTGTAACACCTTGTAAGGACCATAGTACTTTGGCGATAATTTATTATCCTTCTTAGCTTGCTTGAGGGACATTTGTTTGTATGGTTGTAGCCGTAAAAATACCCAATCTCCTACATCAAAGCTTCTCTCACTGCGATGTTGATATGCCTGTTGTTTCATTCGATTTTGTGCCAAATTCAGGTTATCCTTTAAGAGTTGGAGAACTTCTTGCTGATGCTCGATGTGATCTTCCACTGCTTGAACCTTAGAAATTTTCCTCAAAGATGATGTGATGGATGGTGGATGATATCCATAAAGTGCCATAAATGGGGTCATTTTTGCTGCAGTATGGAAGGAAGTGTTATACCACCATTCAGCAAGAGGTAACCACTTGACCCATTGTGTTTGTTTATCAGATACAAAACAACGTAGATATCCTTCCAAACATTTATTTACTATCTCAGTTTGACCATCAGATTGAGGATGATAAGATGAGCTATGAGCTAATTGAGTACCCAAACAAGAAAATAACTCCGTCCAAAAATTTCCAGTAAAAATGGGATCTCTGTCACTCACAATAACCCTTGGTCTTCCATGTAGCTTTTGAATTTTGTCCATAAATGTAGTAGCAACTGCACTTGCTTTAAATGGATGAGATAATACAAAAAAGTGTGCATACTTGGTAAGTCTATCAACTACCACCATGATGACACTCTTTCCTTCGGACTTAGAAAAACCTATGATAAAATCCATTGAAATCTCCTCCCAATGTTGAATTGGAATGGATAAAGGTTGTAGAAGTCTCGGGGTCTTAATTGTCTCAACTTTATTTTGCTGACAAACCAAACATTCCGCCACAAAATTTTGAATATTAGATTTAAGGCCATCCCAAAAAAATTCTTTCTTCACCCTGTGGTAAGTTTTTAAAAATCCTAAGTGTCCTCCTAAAGGAGAAGTGTGCAATTCCATAAGAATATTTTGTTTTAGTTGGGAATTCTTACAAAGATATAAGTGATATTTGTACCATAAGGAATCATTTTTTCAACTAAATGTATTAGATGTACTAGGATCTTGCTGCAACTTTTGAATGAGTGACCATACATCTTTGTCCTTCTTCCATTCATCTCTTTTTTCGGTTATCTAATCTAGTTGGATAATAAAAACGGCATAAAGAAATGCTTCCACCTCTTCATTATTTCTTGAGAGTGCATCTGCAACAACATTAATCTTTCCTTTTTTGTAGATTATTTCAAAGTCATAACCCAACATCTTTGTGACCCATTTTTGTTGCTCTTCTGAAGATAGTCTTTGTTCCAAAAAGTGTTTAAGACTATCATGATCATTTTTTACCTTGAAGTGTCTTCCCATTAGGTAAGTTCGCCATTTCTTTAGTGCATGCAGTATTGCTAACATTTTCTTCTCATAAATAGGTTTCTGTAAATACTTTCCTTTGATTGGACGACTTTCAAAAGCAATGGGTCTTCCTTCCTGCATTAAAACTGCACCAATTCCATTTCCTGAGGCATCACATTCCACGATAAAGGTTTTTGTGAAGTCTGGCGTAGCTAAGACCGGTGCTAGGCACATTGTCTCTTTAAGATCTTCAAAGGCCTTAGTTGCTTCAGGAGTCCATGAAAATGCATCTTTCTTCAATAATGTTGTTAGAGGTGCTGCTATTCTCCCATAATTCTTAACAAACTTGCGATAATACCCTGTTAACCCGAGAAATCCTCGCAACTGCTTTATGGTTGTGAGGACTTTCCATTCCTTAATGGCTTTAATTTTGTTAGGGTCTACTTTAACACCCTCGTGAGATACAATATGACCCAGATATTCCACCTCTTATACTCCAAAGAAACATTTGGATATTTTTTCATATAATTGTTTCTCCTGCAATAGTTTGAGCACCCTGTCAACATGTTCAACATGATCCTTCCAAGACCTGCTATAGATTAGTATATCATCAAAAAATACCGGCACAAATTTTCTAAGGAAGGGTTTGAAAATGGAATTCATCAACCCTTGAAATGTAGAAGGTGCATTGGTAAGGCCAAAAGGCATGACCAAAAATTCATAATGACCCTCATGAGTTCGAAATCTTGTTTTTGGAATATCTTCAGTCTTCATTCTAATTTGATGATATCCTGAACGAAGATCCAACTTGGTAAAATAAATTGCTCCATGTAATTCATCCAATAATTCATCGATCACAGGAATGGGAAATTTGTCTTTAATGGTGAGCTTATTGAGCTCCCTATAATCCGGACACATTCGCCATGATCCATCCTTCTTGTGTACCAATACTACAGGAGCAGAGAAAGAACTTTGACTAGGTTGAATTATACCTGCCTCTAACATTTCTGCAATCATACGTTCAATTTCGCTCTTTTGGATGTAAGGATATCTATAAGGCCTGATGTTTGGAGGAACACTTAATAGAATCAAATGAATAGCATGATCATGATCACGAATAGGTGGGAGTCCTTTGGGAGTTTAAAACACCTTGGAATGATTGTCCAAGACTTGTTGGAGATCTGCATAAATAGATGATTTTGATGTTGGAACTTCTAGTGAGCATAATTGTGCAATTACACCTCGTTTTTCTTTCTTTAGAAGCTTTGTCATGACATTAGAGCTTATTATCTTTCTCGGCTTCCTTGCAATACCCTGTAATTCGACTTCCTTTCCTTCTGAAAAAAATTTCAAGAAAAGTTCTTGAAAATTAAAAGCTATCGTCCCCAAAGATTGTAACCATTGTACTCCTAGTACAACATCAGCACCTCCCATAGGAATGGAAAGAATTGGACTAGTCAATACATATTCCCCCATGGTTAGCTTGATATTATGGCATTTCCCAGAGCAATTTATAGTTCCTCCATTTGCAACCATCACTTGACATTCTGGTGCTGGGTATAGGAAACAATTTAATTCCTTGGCTACCTTACAATGAATAAAATTATAGGTGCTACCTGAATCAATCAACACTATTACCTTTTTCTTCTTGATATGTCCTTCTATCTTGAGAGTTTGAGGAGTGGTAATTCCTGCCAGTGCATTACACGATATGGTCGGATTCATTTCTTCCTCTTCTAGGGGTGGTTCCTGGTGTATATCCTCTTCTTGTTCATTTTCTTCTTCTTCTTCACAATCTGTGTAAAATAATTTCTTCTCAGCACACTTATGACCTTTAGTGTATTTTCTATCACAACTATAGCAAAGCCCTTTTTCTCTTTTTTCTTCCAATTGTTGTGGTGTCAACCTTGTAGGTTGTGGAAATCTAGGCGTAGCAACACTTCCTTCTTTATAGAAGTGAGTGGTAGGCTTCCTTGTCGCCATAATTTTACATTCAATTTTTGTTGCCAACCTGAATGCCTTCTCCAATGAATCAGGTTCCAAAATGCGAACTTCATGTTGGATGTTATCCTTTAAAGTACCTATGAAGAGATCAATCCTGTGTTCCTCTGGAATATCAGTTACCCTTATATTCAATTTTTGGAAGTCCTCAATGTGCTCCCCCACTAAACCCTTTTTTTGAGATTTATCAATTGGCTAAAGAAGGTGTTGCTCTTTGTATCCTCATAATGTGCTATCATTTCCTCCATAAAAATTGACCAAGTGACAATTTTTTTACGGGAGCAAAGCCATCGATACCATACAAATGTATTTTGTTCTAAATGTAAAGTTGCGATGCGTACCTTTTGTGTGTTTTGCACATTATGGAGATCAAAATATTGCTCCATCTGTAGTATCCATGTTACAGGATCCTTTCCATCAAGCTTCCTCATATCCATTTTTTGGAATATGGTGGTTCTTCCCGCCAACATTAGAGTTTATGAAATCACGATTAACATTTATTTTTGTTCTCATCATGAGTTTCCTCTACTATCTTTTCACCATTAGGAAACATTTCTTGTATCAACTTTGTCAAACCTTCTATGTCTACTTTTAGATCATTCTTCATGTTTTCCATTTTAGATTCCATGCTGACTTCCATGTCATCTATCTTAGATTCCATGTCTTTCTTCAAACCATCCATATTATTCTTCACACCATCCATCTTTTTGCTTCCACGCCTTTTCTTTCAAAACTTCCATTTTCATTTTTTGTCGCTTCTTTGCAGGAGCGAAATTTGGTGCACTTTGCTCTTGTAATTTTGATAGATCATGTTGCAAATTCTTCATCTTCATGGTTCATAGTAGAGCCTTCTAAAGGCTTAATGGGTGTTGAATTATTTTTACGGGGCATTTTTTAGAACCCAATACTGATATCTATTCTACAATATGCCTTTGGAATCAATTCAAATTGATTCTTCAAACAAGACTTATGCAATTCGGAAAAAAAAATACACACCTTTTTCTTGCTTTTGAGGAGCTCGATATTGAAATTGGATTATCTTTGTGATTGCAGCACTTCAATATTTGAAATTCAGCTATGAAATACCCCTCTGAATTATCTTTTGAATGCCACAGGTCTAACCTGATTTGGATTCTCCAAGACAAAGTTGTGTCCAATCTCCCACAATGACCTAATTATGGACTGGTTCAGTAGAGCGAACTTGTACGACTTGCCACGTGTCACTGTTTCATCCTTTGTCTCTGAAATTGATAGCCAAGAAACTATAGTCTGTGTACTTGCGACCAATTTTTATGGCACTCCAATCCAATGCCCAGAGAGAGAGTTATTGAACTTTTCCCACGATCACCTCTTTGAGATGCAATTCAAGAGCCTAAAAAAGCACTACCTTCCACAGATCATATCTCCAAAAATATTGCGAACCAAGCTCTGAAATTTTTTGACGAATTTCCTCAGGATTTCAGCTTCGCACCATATGAATTTCAGATTCTGAAACTTCGTAGAAAAAAAATTTATAGCGAAAATGCCACGATGACCTGTTTAGGAGCTTGAAAAAAGACCTAACTTCCTGAGATCATGGATCCTTATCTCCGAAAATATTACGAACCAAGATCGAAATTTTAGAAGATCTTCCTCGGGATTTCGACTTCACACCTAAAAATTTCGGCTTACGGAAACACTAATGAAAAACAAACATAACGAAAATTCCACGATGACCTTTTGGAGCAACGAAACAAAACAATCAAAGCTCGATACCAAATGTTTGACAACAAACTCAAAAAATAGAAGAAAAGAGATATCAACGCCTTAGAAATAAGCCACTTCAAGGGGGCAACCTCCAATACATTACATAAATGAACAATTCTTGGATGACACAATTTACAAAACCTCCTTTCTATATATAGGAGTCCATGTGGCCATAATGTAATCCTAGTGGGCCACAATGTAATCCTAGCTGACCTAACAATAATAATTTAAGGGCACAATAATAACAAAATGGGGGTTACAAGGGTACAATAATAACAAAAAAGGGGTTACACTAATAACAATAAGGGACTATACTGGTAATATAGGGACCTAACACTTTCATTGAAACCACCTTTACCATCGGAAGTCACTTCTGGTCAGTGAAGGTGACATTGCTCTACCGAGACCAATACCATCAGTACCTCTGGTGAAGCATCATCTTCACACATACCAAAGTTAGCACAAGTTTTTTCTACAAATCCTATTTCATCTAATTTTTTCGAGATGGAGTCCTCATAGTTACCCATGGTCATGATCCATCCAATCAGTGAGACCATACCTCCCGAACCCAACATTGTTCAACTGGAAGTTGATCTAGATCCTGTCTCTTTTTTTCCAAAACATCTATATCCCGAAGTCAAATGACCGGAAGTTTTTCCTGTATCAGTCACCCCACAATCTATTGTATCCATTGAGTCTCCCATATTGTGCATTCAACCTCTTGAAATATAGTTTGGGCCTGATGGTGAAATCCTTCCACCTGGTTTAGTTTCGATTGAAGAAATACCACAAGACGAAACACCTTTAACTCTAACCCATTTTGGGGATGATCTTTACATGTACGAGTCTTTTCCTCAATCACCTCCCTCTGCTTTTTTTAATCCTGTGCCTATTCAAGTTCCTATCGATTCAAAAGGGTATACATTTGGTCAAGTAACCATGACTGAACCAACATCTTCGGTTGGACCATATGTTCCAATTGCATCAGCAGCCGCTCTCGCTACCCCATCGATGTTCACAACTTCACTAGAGTCATATTTACATGGTGGCCTTATGGTCCCATTAGGTTATAAATATTTATCTAGAATTTTCTTTGGTGCATCTTCAAATCCATGGACTTCACCATTTTCATCGTCTGGTATTTTAACTGTTAAACCTATAGTGAGTACTGAATGGCTTGATCCTTTATATCCATCATCAGGGCAATATCAAGTCGGTCCTTCTCGGTCTATTCCATATAGTACAATCTCAACTGGACTCCTTGCATTTGGAGAACAATATTTTTTGTCTTATTATACTACTCATGTTGGGGGGAAACCTATGTTCACCCACTTTGATAGTACTCCATCATTTTTTGGTCAACCTAATGTCGAAATGAATGTTTGTCAATGGCAGCCCACTCTACCTATCCAACCACAAACGGTGTTACACTCGTATCAAACGGTTCAACCTATTATACCCACATCAAATCCACTTGTTAATACATATTTACCCCTGTTACAGACTCAACTGTTGTACATCAATCATCTCAGGTGGGTCTTTCAACTCAATACTATCAAGTAGTGGGTCCTCAGACTCCAACTCCTTCGGCTAGTTTACAACACCACATGTACCCGAAACCATGTATTCACAAGCTAGATTACCATATTATTGGATTTCATAGCCACAACCAGTTATACCTATCCTCAAATGAATCTAAGTTATTATAATTTGGGTTATAACATTGGTGGACATACCCCTTGGTAGCCACAGGTGAAAATGCCACAACCTTCATTTCAACAAGTATCATACCTAGGATTTGGTCAACAGGATCCTTAAGCATTTTCCTATCAAAACAACCCCTATCTAGGTTACCAGAAACATATTCCTTATGCTAGTGCTCAAAGGCCTATTGCCCAAGCAATTCCATCATACCCTGACTATGCTCAACCTGACCTCAATCGACAGTTTCCTTTTGTTGCAACTTTAGAGTTACCAGATTTAAATCGACTCACCAATGACCTAATCAAATATTCTCCTTGGTGACCAGTGATACCTCATAAATTACCCTCGGATATTCTTAAGTTAAATGGAAACCCTAGGGAAAACTCATCGACTCATGTTATGACTTATCATTTTTTGTGTTCATCAAACTCCCTGAATGATGACTCTATTTGACTACATATTTTCCAGCGTACGCTCACTGGTCCGGCTGCAAAATGGTACATTGAGTTACCTAGAGCTTCTTTTGATAATTTCACTGCCCTGGCTACTATATTTTTGAATCACTTCCAGTTACCCAAACGATATAAAACTGGAATGGAACTCTTGAATAATTTTAAATAGACTAATGCTACTCACATTTCTGATCATATTCATGAGTGGCGTCGTCATCATAGAATGGTTAAGGAATTTGTTCTTGATCAGCTCCTTACTGAGTGGTTCATTAAGTCCCTATTACCATCTATAACTAAGGATGTGGCTAAGGGTGGCGTCATCACTGAAGGGTAGGCTATTTCTCATGCCCAATATTTAGACTTGATTTATACTCAGTATGGCACGCTCTATGAGAAAATTCGTAACGCGCTGCGATATAATTTTACTATTCCTCCTCCTTCAAAGGAATCTCATGTCGAAGACGGTATGCTCAGTATTACAATCACACATCATAATACTACATATGATCTTGTGCCTTCTTCCAAATTAATTCCATGTCATTTTACAAATGAAAAAGTGACAAGCAACCCAAAAGTAATAAAAAGGGTAAATCAAAGAAAAATAAAACTTCTACTCCGCAATAAATATTATCTGATCAATCATATGGAAATTGGAAAACTCATTATCCATGCATAATCTGTAATGAGGAAAACTTTGTTATAGATTTTCCTCACTGCACTGAAGTTTCAAAAAAGGTTAAGACTTCACATGTGTCAGTTGTGTTGACAAATCCGTTTCTCAATTTGGACAAAAATTTGGTTGCTATGGATCCGGATTCTATATCCCAAGTGCTTATGTTATCTGTCACAAAGCCATTGACAAGTGTTTTTGTGTCAACACATAATAAAGATTACGCTATTCAGGCCACTAATCAACCTACTACCTCGACCATGAATCCAACTACGAATCGGTACTGCCAATTGTTGTTCCTGAATTGACAATCAATCCATCGAAGGGAGTCATTCATAAATCGAGATTTAATTCTCAAGTGAGATCTGCTCAAAATTATAATATAGTTGAAGATTTGACTCAATCCTCTTTAGCTATGTCAGTGCTTGAGGTGATACAAAATTGTCTCTCCCATAAATAGGCTTTGCTATTAGCAATTGGTGGAATCGATCTGACTAATTATAATCTCGTAGTCTTTAATCATATGGGCTATGTGCCACAATTATGAGCAGAATTGGCATTCTCCATCCAAGGAAATGTTCTCAATCACCTTTTTCATCATACTATTATTGATGAGGGAGCATCTTCGTGCATTATGTCTCTAAACTGTTGGAAGTCACTTGGCTCTCCATGCTTATCTCAATCATCAACGATGTTGAAGGCTTTCGACAGACGTACATATAAGCCTTGTGGTATTATCAATAACCTGCATGTTGAACTAGGGGGGGGAATAGTGAATGTTGAAGTTGAGGTTGTTGACGGACCCCTTGACTACAATATTTTACTTGGAAGACCATGGGTATATGCTATTACTGCAATTGCTTCTACATATTTTAGAATGATCATCTTTCCACATGAAGGTGTTATCAAAGTCATCAATCAACTATCCTTCTTTTCCTTTATTTCCCAGGTAGCTGGAAGTTTTATGTTAGTTCGCATACCCCAACTCGCACTTTAGAAAATTGGTGTAGGAATATTAAAGGATTCCACTCTCATGGGAACCTTTGCATTACCGCCGCTTGCGACGCCGGTAGAAATTGCAAGTATAGAGACTTGCTACATCATCTCTTCAAATCCATCTGGCTTAAGGAAGAGTATGGGTGATTCTGAATTTTTTACGTTGGATGAGTTTTTTCTGCCCAGCCCTATTGAGCTAGCATGGAAATCAACCTATCTGGCTTGGGCGGCGAATTCGAAATATTCATCATCATTTGTTTGGGTTGATCATTCATTAGATTTCGGTACTCCATCTGATCCTTTTTCCTAAAATTTCTTGACAAATGAGAATATTTTGGAAACCATGATGTCAGAAGGAGAACCATGGGAAGAGTATCATCATCGTTCCCATATTCCTAATTATGAAGAAAATAATCTTAGTGAAATATATCACCCATCGATCAAAAATTCCTTTTCGAATTCTTTTCCTATCAATGTAATTGATTCTAAGCGAAATTTTTCAAATATTGAATAAAAAATTTCTATCGATATTTCAACCAAACCTGACATTGTAGAAAACATTCATGTCGGCATGTCTTGTTCTCCATCAGAACCCGAAACATATTTCTCTCTCTTTCGTGAATTCTATGATGTATTTGCTTGGTCTTACAAGGAAATTCCAGGCATAGATACTGGTATTGTTGAACACACTATTAATATGTACCCTGATGTTAAGAAGGTACGTCAATGCCTTCGTCCTGTTCATCCGAAGAAGACCACTACCATTAAAGTAGAAGTTGAAATTTTTTTGCGTGCTGGTTTCATTGAACCTGTTCCGCTAACTGAGTGGGTTTGCAAGATCGTTCCTGTTATGAAAAAAAAGGAACCATCATAGTGTGTGTGGATTATCTGGATGCCAATATTGCTTGTCCAAAAGACAATTATCCTACTCCCTTTATCGACCATATTATTGACGATTGTGCTGGATGCGAAACATTTTCATCCATGGATGGATTTTCTAGCTAAAATAAATAAATATCCACCGAAAGGATCAATATAAGATAACATTCATCTGTCCCTGGGGCACATTCACTTATAAGGAACTCCCATTTTGTTTAAAGAACGTTGGGGAAAATTTTCAGAAAGCAATGGATTATGCTTTCAATGACATCAAGCACATTGTTCAACCCTATCAAGATTATTTACCCGCGCATTCACGAAATCGGATTGATCACCCAATGCATTTGAGAGATCTTTTTACACTGCCAACACTACAAAATATGCCTCAATCCATATAAATGTGTGTTTTGTGTTGGTTTTGGTCATTTTCTTGGATTCATTGTCTGAAAAGAAGGAATTTAGATAGACCCATTGAAGGTCCAGGCTAATATTGATTTTCCTGCTCCATCAAATTTACTTCAGTTACAGGAACTTCAAGGAAAGGATAACTTCTTAATGAGGTTCATACCTAACTATGCTGAAATGGCTAAAATATTTACTTGGATCTGGAAAAAGGGGATTCCCTTTCATTGGAACCAAGTTGTGCAAGCTTCTTTTGATGTTGTCAAGGATACTCTTGTTCGGGCGTCATTAATGTATCCCCCCAATTATCAGAGTGATTATTTCTTATATATCGCTACAACTGATATGACCATTGATATGGTATTGGTCCAAGTATAAAATGGGATAGAACATCCAATCTATTATTTGAGTTATAATCTCAATGATACGGAAGTGAAGTATTCGTACGTAGAAAATCTTGCCTTAGCAGTTGTTCCAGTTGTCCAAATATTTCACCACTATATCCTATTCTGGAAGACCATTGTCATTTCGGATTGCAACCCATAACTTATATATTATCATGTCAATTGCTGTGGGGAAAGTATTCAAAATGGATTTTCATTTTGCAGGAATTTGATTTGGAATTCATCAAATCCAAGTCAAAGAATTCCTATAGTTTTGGATAAGCTTATCTGTGACCTTCCCTCTGATAGTACTGCTACTATGTTGGAACCATCTATTCCTGATGAGTCTTTGTTTCTGATCAGGTCATCTGATCCTCGGTATAGGGATTTTATCATTGATCTCCAGACCCATAATTTTTGGCCTGATACCTCTCACTCTAACTAGCGACATATTCGATACCAAGTCAAATATTATCTGATTGTCGGCGATACACTTTATCGTCATGGTGTCGATACAATTTTAAGAAGGTGCCTCACTCATGAGGAGGTCGAAAAGGTTTTAAATTACTATCATGTTGGGTCTTATGGTGGAAATTTTTCTGGATATGCTATAGTGCAGAAGATACTATGCATCGGTTACTTTTGGCCTACCATATTTTATGACTTCATCCTCGTGGTCAGAATTTGTCATGCATGCCAGATATTTGATTGTAAAATTTGCAAAATGCCAGTGCTAATGCATCCTCTTATCTCTATGGGGCCATTTTAAAAATGGGGCATTGAATTCATGACCTGTAACCCTCGTTTTTCCGAGGGGCATGGTTATATTATTTTCACAGTAAAACACTTTACCAAGTGGGCCGAAGTGATGCCTACATTCAACAACATAGGACAAACATTTGCATTGTTTTTCTTTAATCATGTCATTGCATGGTTTGGGGTCCCACATGCTATAGTCACAGATCATGGTAAGAATTTATGTAATCACATGATGACTGAATTGACTGCCAATTTAGCATTGTCACATGATAATTCTACTCCTTATTATCCACAATTAAATGGACAAGTTGAGGCTATTAATAAGATTCTTAAACGAATGCTTCAATGAATGATAGGAGTTCGTAAACGAAACTGGAATTTGATCATGTACTCTGCCTTTTGGGTGTACCAAACCTCAGTGAGAAACGCAACCGGATTTACCCCGTTTTCATTGGTGTATGGTCTCGAAACTATCTTTCCAATCCAATGTGAAATACCATTGTTGAAACTCGCAATCAACTTGTTACCTCACACCTCATATGAAGAAGCACGTCTTTTTAACCTCATCCATATTGATGAAACACGTCATGAAGCCCAATTGGCCAACGAAGCGCATAAGAGACGTATAAAGGTGCAATACGACAAAAATGTCCAACCTCACATTTTCTCAGAGGACGACTTGGTCCTTATTTATGATCAAGAAGTTGATGTAATAGGTACAAGGAAATTTGAGCCATTATGGCATAGCCCCTATATTTTCAAAAGAGTTCTTGCTAAGGGTGCCTAGGAGTTGGTGGATTACGATGGAATTTCATTGGCGCAGCCCCAAAATGGGTTGTATCTCAAAGTTACTATGCTTAATCATGAGCGTAGTAATTTTTTTTATTACATTGTATATATACGTTGTTGATTTGCATTCACTATCTTAGTTTGGTTTTTAGAGTTTTCTTGACATTAGTAATCCGCTTTACATTTCATTGCAGATGTCTAAATTTTTAGAACCATTTTTTGGATATGTTGATGGTGCTAGTCATAGTAAAAAAAATATATCCTCTACGGCGTGGGCTATTTTCGTTCCAAACAGCGAGTTAGTGAGTTTTCAAGGGATTTGTATCGGTATATCGACAAACAATATCATTGAGTATAGCACGTTGATCAAAATTCTCTCTGATTCCATTTCATTGGTATTAATTGCATCATCATAAGGTTAGACTCACAACTTGTGGTATTACAACTTACTAGTGTTTATACTGTTAGAAATCCAACACTGCATCGTTTGTTCCTAAGAGTTCGACTTTTGGAAAGAAACTTTGATTTTATTCAATATCAACACATTTCCAGAAACTTGAACACATTGGTTGATTCTTTAGAAAATTATATTATAAATAGAAATTTTCAACACATGCAAATATGAATTCACATAATTGAATAGGATTATGCAATAAACATAGGAAAACACTGAAATCAAATAGATATATAGTTATAATTTTTTACAAAATTTTGTGCCCAAGAAACATTGGTCATCTGACCTCAAAATGTATGCAACATGTCAGAAGTAAACTAGTGATGTTCATGGTAACATGTTATAGATCTAGCTATCCTAATTAGTAACCACATCCAGCAGTTAGGAACGCCAATAGTGTGGTGCTACAATCGCATGGGTAACTCTTCGATCCGGAAATCCGGAATCTGGAAGGTCAACCCCTCTATGTGTTGTCGAAGCTCAGACAAAGTCTTAGTCATGTCTAAATCCTGAAGAACTGCTCTCTTGACAACCCTCTCTATTGGCTCATCCGCTCCATGCTCTAGTTTCTCCACTGATTGAACTCGACCAACATCTGCATTGCATTAAAACTTTATTTTAGTCTTGGGAAAAACTAAAAATACAAAAACATGTATAAACCTTATAAAAATTAAAAAACATGGTCAAAACATTGTCACTGATTTCACCCCACTGAGCGCCTTCTGGTAAAGCTAAGTTTGGATCTCCCCGAAAATCGATGCCTGCATATGCATACTCATCGATGGCGATAGCCTGTCACCTGAACCAAGTGAAGAATGCAGTCGAGAACACGATGTACGATTGGCTTGCATGCCTAGTCATCAGTTCTACCCATCTCTGCATCCTCAGATCTCTAGGGTTAGACACACCTAGCATCACATGCTGAGGCTATATTAGTGGAATCCACTTTGAGTTAAAATAAATGAGGATTGAACCATAACTGAATTTTTTCTTCCTTTCTCCCTTTGCCTTGTTCAGTTCTTCTTTTATTTTAGAAATTACAGCATCATATCAATTGAAATTTTTTTGCTCCATGTACTCTATCGCATACTGCATATAAGATCTATTCGCTACATGTAGTGTAACGGTGCTAACAATATTTGTGATCATGAATAGAATGGTTCTCAAAGGAAAATCAAGAATTTCATGGATGTTTATTTTCCCATCCTTGCTCGGCTCTTCCTCTACATAGAAATACTATAAAACATCGTCTCTCACTGTCTCCCCTCCAAGAGAAAACCCAAAGAGAGAAATGGGAAGCCTGTCAGAAAATACACATCCTCCACTATAATAGGAACCACTTTGTTCATAATGTGAAATGCCTCAATTGTCAAAACGAACTAGGAACTCCAAAAGTTTTATTTGTTGCCTCATACCTGACAAGTGAAAGTACTTTAATAACCCACAATCTCTTAGGGCCCTTACAGTATCTGGATCATTAAAGGAAATCATATTTTTTTCTTCATGCTATCTTTCTCTCCAAGTAATCATCATTATAGTCTGTTGAATCCTTGAAACATAACCATAAGACTCATTAGACTCCTTTTCATATAAAAAATTAGGCAAAATTTGGGTACAATGCAAAAATCAAGAATGTGAATTGCTCCCAATGCAGTCTTGATCAATAAACAGTGTGTTGTATATGCCCCTAGGCTTCATTTTAGGGGCTCCACAATACATTTTTCGATGCTCAAGGGTGTGTTCCCCTCTTTGGAAAAATAATTTACCCTAAGGGGCCCAAATACCTAAAAATTTGCAATGAAATTACTATTGAAAGAATGAGAGGGTTTATGGCACCAACCTAGATCAAAAGGTAATGAAACCCATCCACAAAATCGATCGCAATCAATGGCTGAAGTTCGAGGGAAAAAATAGGTTCAGAGCTCCAAAATGAAAATCGTAACTTTCAAATGGTAAAGATGAATAGTAAAACTCTTTTAATTAGTCATTTGATTATTTGAAATTCATATTTTTTGCTGTGACTATGGTTTTATTCAATTTTTATCATGAAATGAGTATTTTTAATCCATTTGATGTTGTTCTAAAATTTTTTGCAACTGATGAGTAGATTAGTCAAGTAGATTTATTTCAAGAACGATTTGACCACAAAGCATACTTTTATCCTTATTTTTCTAGCTTTGCTAAAAATGAAAAAGTACTTAAAGCGCACTCTTATCTCTTGTTTGAGCTTCGATAACATCGAAAAAGGAACCCTTGGAGTCTTCTTCTAGCTCTTTTCAGACTCTGATAATGTGAAAATATTGTGGAGCATTTTTCTTTTTGAGCTCGTGAAATTAAATGAATTGATATCTACTCAGTATAAGTTTAACCCTTTTCCAGACTGAGATAGATTATTTACGAAAAATGAATGCCTTAGTAAAAAATGGCTAGGAGGTTCTCTCAGATATTATTTTACACTTTTCAGATCTGAGCAACAACTTTACGAAAAATTACTTATGGAGTTTTCTTTCGTCCTCTTTTTCAAACTCTCTAAATATGAAAAAGGATCGAGATTTCACTGTTGTTAGGCTCGTTAAAACATAAAATAGTGACAGGATTTTCGATCATGGCAATAATTGAGTTTCATTCATTGCTAGACTCGTTAAATTATTAAATATCAATACATTATTCGCCCGAAGGGTTGAATTATAGATCAAGCATATGCTATCCTCCTCAATATTGTTAAAAAATAAAGAGGTACTGGTTGACAAATGACTGGGGAAAATTTGGGAAAGTGAACAGAACTTTTACAGTAGGTGAGGTTGCTCTTCAACATGACACTTCACTCCATCATCATGACTATTCGGGTTGGGTAATATTCTTGATGGTTCATGCATACCTATGGTTCATCATACCTTCACTTCGGTTTTGGGTCAATGTTTCCAACTCATCTCAGTTTCATCGATATGTTCAAGAGAATTCATCCAGTGAATACTCATCCTTCTACAATACTCATAAACCTTCATTCTCATGACAGTCATCCTTGAACATTGCTATATCAAGTCACAATTTTTCTCCGAAATCAGTAACTCTCATTTCACAATAAAGTGACTTCTTGTTGACGTCAAATGATCATCCAGGAAGTTCACTTAGAAACATCATCTTCCAGTACCATGAGGCTTGTTACAACATCAACAAGATCCTCGCTTCCAAACTTTTGGCCCAAAATTTCTTTCTGGCGTTCAACATCAAATCATCTATTCACACCTTACGAAAGGAACTGCAGTACCTTGAGGACCATTAACATCAATGGTGGTTCTCTCGCATTTTTTAACAACTCACATTACTGGCTAGTAATCAAACAATTTCTTACCATGTTCAACCACAAATCATATATTCACATGGCTAGACTTGTACCTGAATGATCGAGTGAACGAGATAAGAAGATCCTGGATCTAGTTTTAGCCATCCAGGCTATGATTGCAGGATTGTTGTACACATCATCTGTACAGTGACCTTACATAAATATAATCATCCGAACATGGGCCTATATCTGTAGGCATGTCTGTATTGGGTAACATTCCAATGTAAAAAACTTTCTACAATATGTACATGTTATTAGATAGTTTATGTGCTGAGCATGGGAATTCCTTCCCTCAACAATTCGTGATCAAGAGGATATATCATGATGTAATTTATTGTAAGATTGATGCAGGTCGCCACTCTGCTTCAGTTCCATCCCATCACATCGTAAGTCATCTCATTCAAAAAATATTTTTATTATTCTGACTTAATGCTTTAGGGGGCATCTATTATAATTCAAATTGGGAATCATTCCCAATGACCTGGTTAAAATGGACATTATCCCCATAAAAAATAAATATGGTCTATCATCCCCTATCATTCAATTGCTACATGTCGTAAGACAAGAACAAGAACACATCATCCATGACTTCCATTGCAAGGCTTCCAAGATTTGAAGTACATGTTATATCACCTATGAGCTCACCAACGCAGCCTCTCAAGGGACTAACTGATTTTCATATGCAGTTGCCTCCATTCAAGGGTGCTCTGCAAAGCACTTCCCGACGTTCAAGAGTGTGTTGGTCAAATGGGAAAAAAATTCTCATTTTTCTGAAATCTCCACATGGCCAGTGCCTTCTAGAAGAGTTCATATGTGTCAAACTTCAAATCCATGTGTCCATCTAACACCTCTGAGCTTGGGAACATGTATTACCTATTATTATAAATTCATTGATAGAGAAACTACCTTCAGTTGCCCTATAAATTGAGCATGGATCCTAGTGCTAAGAAGGGAAGAAATTTCGTAAATAAATGTTGTTGGTTTGTCAATTGAGTGTTTGATAAGAGTGATATGTTGTTGGTGAGATGTTAATTGTAATGAGGCTAGGATGAATGCTAGATATGGTGACATCAAATTGATCGTTGGTTGTAACCTCCCCATCCTATCCATTCATAAATATCGTTGCTCATTTGTTTATGTTTTACTTTTCATATCATGGATTCTTAATTGATATATATGTTTCATGTTTCATTGATTTAACTGATTAAGACAAATAGGCATATGTATACTCCAATCTCTTTGATGTTTAGTGTTTATACTTGCAGGAACTAGTTTGGAGATCAAAGTTGGATTGGAAGCTACAGCAAAAGCGACAAAAGGAGAAAAGGAAGCGCTTGGGTTACAAGTAAGTTCCTCTATCATTTTTTGTGTTTATTTACTCTTATTTAATGTGTCTGTAAAGTCTTTGATCTGTTGTTATAAATGCATAGCACCACATTTATGGAATGTGTTTTATCCGTAATTCATAATTCCATACAATAGGTATCCAGGTTGACCCTGTGAAGATATAAATTATTGTGAGTCTTCCTGTACCCAAAACTCAAAGGCAAGTGAGAGGTTTTTTGGACATGCGGGATACTATAGGAGATTCATTGAGAATTTATCTATGATAGCTACACCCCTTTTCCGACTTTTGGCTAAGGATATTGAGTTTTCTTAGTCCACAGCTTGCCAATAGACCTTTGAGACATTGAAGGAAAAACTAGTTCAGGCACCAGTTTTGAGAGGACCAAAATAGTCCCTACCATTTCATATTTCCTTTGATGCCTCAAATACTTCTATTGGCACAGCTTTAGGATAGGAATAAGACAAACAATCCTATGTTATTTACTTCATCAGTAAAACCTTGTCACCTGCCAAATTAAACTACACAGTTATTGAGAAAGATTTTTTAGCTGTAATTTTAGCTATTAACAAATTCAGAAAGTACATTAAAGGGTATGAAGTCTTTGTGCATACTAATCATTCCTCAATAAAATATTTGATGAATAAACTAGCGATTAAGTGACAAGGTGGTTATTATTGTTGCAGGAATTTAACATTGCTATTGTCGATAGACCAGGAAAATCTAATGTGGTAGAAGATTTTCTTTCAAGATTAAATCATCCTGGTGAAGCAATTCTTGTTGATGATGATTTTCTTGATGAACATCTTTCTGCTGTGTCGACAGAACCCCCGTGGTTCGCTGACATAGCTAACTATTTAGTCACTAGAAAAACACCACCACACTTATCCGCTCGTGAAAAGTGGAGTATTATACAGAAAAGTGTTGCTTATTATTGGGTTCAAGGAGACCTCTTTTACACTAGACCAGATATTATTATTCGTAGATGTGTAAGGGAGGAAGAAGTTCTTGATATCTTAAAATCTTCTCATGAAGAACCTTGCAGAGGTCACTTCGTTGGTAAGCGGACTACATATAAAATTTTATGAATTGGAAATTTTTTTCCCTCCTTGTTTAAGGATGCCAAACAATATGTCAAGCGATGTGATAGTTGTCAGCGAGTGGGAAAACCTAATCAAACCAATGAAATGCCTTTATGTCCTTAGGTTATGATTTAGCCTTTTGAAAAATGGGCCATTGATTTTTTAAGACCAATAAATCCAACATCATTAAATAAAAAGAATATTTTGGTTTGTACATATTTCGTTACAAAATGGGTAGAAGCTAAGGTTGTTTCTTTTGCTACTAAAAAAGTTGTTGTTTATTTTGATTTACTGAAATCTTTACTATATCTGGTGTGCGTAGAGAGATTGTTTCTGACAATGTTCTTCATTTTATTTCTAATCTTGTACAGGGAGTGATGGAGCAGTATAAAATCTGACACAAGAAATCTACACCATATCACTAGCAAGAAAATGGTCAGGTAGAGTCCACAAACAAGGTGATTGAGTCCATCCTCACAAAGACAGTAAATATCCATAAAAAGGATTGGGCTATCAAATTACCATAATCCTTGTGGGCATACCAAACCACTTGGAGGAAGAGCATGAGACACACACCATATGAGCTGGTGTACGGGAAACAAGTCCTTCTACCGATAGAGTTCCAAATCAAAACTTTCGGGATTGCAATCCAACAAGGATTAGATCTCTCTGAAGCACAATAGCAATTTATTCTACAGTTGAATGAATTAGATGAATTTCGAAGGGATTTTGTTCAACGGGAACATGTTGGTTCAACAACAACTCAAAAAGTGGCATGATAATTCCATCTGAAAGAAGTAGTTCCAACTAGGTGATTGGGTACTCCTTTACGATTCTAGATTTAAATATTTTAAAGGGAAATTCCATACACACTGGATGGGACCTTATGAAGTATTCAAAGTGTTTGAGAATGGAGTGATTGAAATCAAAACTATTGATGGATGGAATTTTGTGTTCCTGGTAAATGGGAATAGATTAAAGGTGTATTTTCAGCCCCTTACTAAAGGAGATTTTATGGAGCAAGTCCAAGAGCAATCTGAAAAGGAGATGGTAGGTGGAAAAACCGACCCGTTGAAGATCTGATTCTTTCTTTTCCTCATATAATAAAATAAAATAAAATGACAAAAAAATAAAAAATAAATCATATAAAAGAATTTTTTTTTCCTGTAATTAGGAAAATCAGTTGACTAACATAATTGCAAAAGGATTGACCTAAAAACTAGCATGCTAGCAGGGAGATAAAAATTTCAATAAAAAGGGAATATTGTTTGATTTTTGGATATGTTGGTTTTCACCAAGAAGAAGTAGGTTCATATGGTAACCAAGCCCTTACAAAATTTTGGGATAGCTAGCATGGAAATTTTTATCCAAACAACACTCATTTCCCACTGCATTTACTTTTTCTGGCACCAGTGCAGGCAGATCTTGAAGGTAAAATTATGCCTTCCTTCTATTTCCCGTTTCATAATTCCCAATATTTTTCTTTTATTAATCCCATTATGAATTAACCTCCTCTTTCTTCTAAGAAACTATCCCTACCTGGTTTCGTAAAATCCCTCTTTTCCCCTTGAATTTTTTCCAATCTCATTTTCGTTTACCCCCCTTGATAGTATTATTCTTTGAATCCCTGCTATAGTATTCCTTCCCATTATGGAATTTACCCCTTTTACCACTTCTTTGTTCCCTCATGGATCAATTGTAGGACCTAATGTAGTCAGATAAGAAGGTATGCTTGTGAAACACCAAAGAATGGCGAATAAAACTTCTCTTGTATAATCAGGAAAAAAAATTTTAGTCCAGCCAAAGAACTGTGTTCTATCAGAATTTTTTTATCCCCTCTTTCTTTGATGTGACAAAAATTCTTTGTGTAGGAATGTACATGATCTGTGAAGGCAGGTTCAGTACAAGCACATTGTAGTGCAGGCAGGTTTAGTGCAAGCACGTTGCAATGCAAGCAGGTTCAGTGCAAGCACACGCCTGACTGTGAAAGCATAGTGCAAATTTTTTTAACATGATATGCTATCACTTAAAAAATTCAAAACATCATTATGACAAGATTACTTATGATCATTGGTCAAAATAGGGCCTTAAGAGTCATTTCTTGAGTTTAACCAAGGGAAGTGTTAAGTTTTTTAAGTTTGAGCCTACCATAGTGTTTAAATAAACTCATTTTTAAGTTCTTTCATGTCAAGTCTTTCATCATTTTAGGATTCATTTCATTTCCCAAATTTTTTATATAAAAACTGCCCAATTATCCAAGAAACCATAGTTTCATAGCGCCTCACCTTGAAAAAAGTCACTTTGCACTACGAAAGCACTGATAGTTTCATAGCGCAAACAATAAAAATTACACTACATGCGCTATGAAAGTGCGGTTTTGTAACTGTCTTGTCAGTTGAGCTGTCATTTGTCAGAAACCATTGGGAAAGGGTAGGATAGAGGCTTTTTTATTCATGTAATGATTAAATCAAAGTACACACCCACGTTTGTAGTCATCATGGTTAGTTTAGGTTATGACTGAGTCATCATTTTCAGTTATGAAAGGACATTTGAAATTCAGATTCTTTCCTAATTAGTCATTCCCATTCCTTTTGCTTTCATTCATAATATCTGAGCTCTGAGTATCGAGCCAAACTTTTGGCTGGTTCTTACAAAGGCTTATTATATCCATTTCAAGCGAGGTTGCTCACACATTTATTTAAGCGAGGCTGAGAGGTTCTCTAAAGAATATGGTAGAGGAAAGAAAAATAAATAGAGGAGCACAGTGCTTAAAGCATGAACCTAAAGACATGAAGGCAATAATTGAAGACCCAGTAGTGATGGAAGCATTCAGAAGAGTAGGTTTGTAATGTTCCTTTTTCAGGAATTTCTGCAAAAGGGTCCTCAAGGACGCTGTATAAGGAAGGAAGTGTAAAAAAAGTTAAACTGGGAATTGGATCCCTCTTTTTACCCTTCATAAATTACTCTCCCAGAAGATAAGTTCAAATAAATAAGCCTAGAGGGCTTATACAGATCTCCCCAATGTAGATCTCTCAGAAAATGCTCAAATAGAGAGCTTACAGTAATACATGAACACAACCATCAGACTCTGCAAATTTGAATGCAACATAATATGAAATATATTACAGCCATAATATACATTAATATATCAGCAACAATATATATAAATATAATGAGGAATAAACCCCTCATTCAATGAGAATCGACCTCCAATGAGTAAGAAATGAAATACAAGAGATGCAGCAACTGCATAAAATGTCGAAGAGCAGTGACAACACTATCTCTAGGAGTTTAGCTGCTGCTATAGATATGAATACATGAAATATGACTGAAATATATATAGAAATTCCCAAGAATAGAAGAATGGGCTCCAATACAAGATTTCTAGCCAATCTAGGAGAGATTGCTAGAAATGCCGGAAAATGTACAATGTGACAATTTGACTTGTCACTGCAACTGAATCAAAATATACAATGAGGCTATGGCAGATCTGAAATAGTGATTCCCTCCTCTGATAATTCTCTTTAGTAGAAGTTTTATCCCTCTACTAAATAACAATCCTCCTGATGAGCCCAAATGGCTCTCCCAGCTACTGCCTATGAAAATAATGCAGTTTTTGTCCTTGACTGCGCTGTGAGAGATGGTGAGTGTTTGGCCTAGTGCCAAAGATCTGAAATGATGCCCCGGAGTCTCCTCTACTGCTCCTCCAAAGAATATACAAGATCTCCACTGAATAATAAGCTAAATAATGACTCAATAAGTTCCTTTGTTGCTGCCCCAGCAACACAACATTAATCTGCTGCAGAAATAACACTGTAGCTACAAAGATAAGCTTGGCCAAATGCTGGAATGAGGAAATGAAGTCCAAAACCTCTCCTTCCTTGAGGATGAGGTGGGATTCCTGACCAGGAACACCCTTGGGTGAAGAACACTACAAACCCTACTAAACAGCTTGGGGATGCAAGTCTTTGCAGACCCTACGAAAATACTAAGCCAATGCATAATGAAAATGGGCTACCATCTCCTCCTTATAAAGAAAAGGAACATTTCTCACCATGGGTCCCATTAACACTTGCTTCTAGCTCAAGCAAGTGAAGCCTCCACTAAAACTGTGTTGTCCAAGTAGGTGCAATGTATCTAGACAGTTTTAGTTGACTTGGTCAAAATGACTAGATAAAGCTTGATCCAATCATGTTCACACCATGTGGTGCTCAATCTAGCTACTTTATTATTCCTCCTTTCACACAAGGAGTGTTATTTCTCCATCAAAATGGGTTAAGGTGTCTCCTTACCCATTTTATTTAACAAATAAAAATATGCTAACTATAATGTTCCTTTTAGCTTGAGGCTAAAAATTGGGAACATTACAAGGTTGCCTACAGTTTTGTGAGAAATTGCAGGGCTTTCACACACAGGTATCCAAGGAATTTGCTATGAATTTCAATGGAACAACTACTAAAGTGGGGATGCTAAGTTTGACTATCACACCAGAGGTCCTTGTTGTTGTTACAGATATTCCAAGAGGTCAAGAAACTTGGTTCAAAGGGTTCAAATTTAATATGGAGTAGTGTAAAGAGTTCATGAATCTTGAGCACATCGAGATGGATCTCAACAATGTTATCCCAAGAAATTGCATCAAAGATAATTATTCAAAACTACTGCTCAACATTCAGAAATATTTTCTTTGTGAAGGTAGATATCACAAGATTTATTCATACCATTTCAAATTGCTTCTACACTTCATTGGTAAGATTTCACTTGACTTACCTTTTTCTCTTCATAGAAGTCTTGCAAAGATGGTTGATAAGGTGAAAGAAAAGTCTAGGGGAGTGAGACATCATTATTTCATCATGGCTTAATGAAATTATTAATATTAGATGAACTTCAAAAGATAGGCAAAGATTGGCCATCATTATTGTTTGTAAATGGTTTTGAGTTGGAAACCCCTACTCCTGTAAGAAACCATAAAGCTAAAGGATTTCAATCATTACTAGCAGTAGAAAAAAGTCAACTATGGTTCAAAAACCAAAAGAACCTGCAAAAATAAAGCCAATAAAGCAAACAGAGAAAAGGCCATATCAAATGCAAATGCTTGGTACACCAACTCTCCCACCTGAAAAATAGAATCAAAGGTTGTCAAAGATGCAAAACAGGAACAAGCTCTCAGCAAACAGGGGACCAAAAGAATAACTAGAAGCCAAGAAGTGGTTTTGAAATGAAAGACAACTGCTATAGAAGATATCTCAATAACAAAGGGGAGTCTAGAGGATATTCTTCATGTCATTGACATAGAAGAAACACCTATTGTCCAAGATGAATTTATTGTAAGATATGATCAGAATTTGAAGAAGGTCAAGTCTACAAAGAGATTAGATTTTGAGGGGGAAGATGCAGGTTTCATTTTTCAAGAAAGAAAGCATATAACAAGGCATGCTAGGAAATTAATGGAAGGCAGCAAAGAAGTTCAAAAACCCACTGAGACAGCTAAATCACCTAAATAGATTGTTGATCTCTCCTTCACCCACAGTGAAGGATACAATCAACAAATTAAAAAAGGGAAAAGAGAAAGTGACAGAGAAAACAGAGTTTTAGCACCTTGAGGAAAAGTTAAAGTTGGAAAACCAGGAAATTTTTGTCATGAAAAAGAGAGCTAGAAAACACAGTGCCAAGAAAGTACAGTTTAAAAGGATGAAGGCAATGTGGGAAGGACAAGTTAATTTTGTTTCTGAAACTCTAGAAAATACAGAGCAACTTTTCAAATGGACAGTTCCAGCAATAAAAAAAGCTAAGTTTGTTAGAATAATAAACACCCATCTGAGAGCTACTAACAAAATACTGAAAGACCAGGTGAAGGATTGATAAGAGCAGATGGAGTTAATTCAGGATGAGCTACAAAGCAAAGGAATTAAAATGACAGCCATAGAAGAACCAATAGGCCAACCAATTGTACATGAAGAAGAAATGCCTCAAAGAAGCTAAAAGGAGTTTGTTTTATTGTTTGTATGGTTTGTTGATGATGAGTAAAAGTTAGATTTTTAGTTTTTGGGCAAACACAGTTTTAATTTCACAAATTTTATGAAAAATCTGCATACTCAGCAGTTTCATAGCACCTCCAAGCTTAAAAATCATAAAAGCACTACGAAACTGCTGTAGCTGCCTTTTATGCTTCTTTGGGTCAGTATTTAAGGTGTTAAAAGATGAGTTAGGAGCTGAAATTGCTATGAAGGGTGTGTTGAAAGGTGATTAAAATGATGCAAGAGGAAATAGTTAAGTTTTTGAAGAATAAAGGCTTGAAATGGCAATGCTACAGAAAGCGCTACGAAACTGTTGTATTTTCGTAGTGCAACATATTACAGCGTTTTGAACAGTTTTTGAAGTGGTTTTGGATAGTTGGAGGCTAGGAAAGAGTGATGAGATATGTTAAGCTAACTTCCAACAGCCAAGAACCACGAAATGAGATTAAATGATGGTTACAATGTTCAAAGAAGGAAAAATATTCTATGCCTAAAAAACAGGGTATTGTTTCCTATTTTTGTGGAGGTCAACAAAGTGGTCATGAAGAACTGAATATCGTTATCCAAATTTGACTATGTGATGTTACACTTGTCAATGATTTTATTTCAAATGGATAAGGTTGTTATAGATAGTAATAAGGAGTTTGAGTCCTTTTTGAAATAGGACTGTCAAGTAGGATAGGTGTCTCTTTGTAATAAATTTCATGTTTTATGGTTATGCAAGGTGTAAATGGACATAAATTCGATGTATCTAGCCTAGAGGCAGATCATCTATTGATGTAAGAGGTCTATTAAAGGCCATTGGGTCGAATTTTTGAGGGGTTGGACATTTTTGGAAAAATTGTGCTTGTTGTGAATTGACTGTTTTCAGCTAATACAAAGATCTTCTACTTGACCAACTTGAGATTCTGAAGGAGTTTTAGTGTTTTCCTATTCTATCTATATCTCTTATATATTTCATTTGCAATGGTGTTCATCTATATTACTCAAAATTCATCTATTAGATGCTCTGACTTCCTTTATAAGTGAACTGAATATTTTTTTACATGTTTCATGTGTGTGTGCCTTATCACTAAAAACTCTGATATGCCTCAACTTCCATGCTAGGTAGACTCATTGAATTTTTTTGACTCCATAATCCCAATGTATACATGTTGATGTTATTTTCAACCTACATCTATCGTTATCATTTTATTTCCTAAATAGATTTAGCCATCTATATTTTTATCCATATAATTAACCCTTGAGAGATCCCTCTCAGGCTGAGGAGGCTAAGCCTCAGTCACAAGATTAGGTTTGAAATAGTTACATGATATTGTCTGATCAAGTAGCCTATCAGGTCCAATTTTGTGATAACACGGTATACGAGCACTTGATGCAAAATGTCTATTCAAAATTTAATTTTCATTTATACAAATGAATGAATACCACAGTGATAGATCATAGCATTACATTATTTTGTTTAACACTTTGCTTTATCATTTATTGACTTAGGGAGAAATTATTAAAGTGAAAGATATTATAGATTCTGAGATCTAATATTTTTAATGAGTACCAAAGTAAATATTATGTGAATTATGAGGCAAAGCATAACATAGTAAAAATCTACTCGAAACCCCATACTTACCTCCTTTTGAAAATATCTTACATCACATTTTCATAATAACCTTACCTCATAATTCAATCATCCATGACCTTTACACCATCGTCGTAACAACCTCTGCCTCCTCCAATTATCATTACCTTCCTGTAGCGGATTGATACATGTGTGCATCCACTTGAAGGGATGATTTTAATGATTGAACGTGATTGGATGGATGGGACTAAAAATACGGTGGATGAACAGATCTCCAACATGAAATTCTCGGCAGCCTTTGGCATTCCTCAATGTGAAATTTTCCTAAGGTCGTGACACATAATTGAAGCGGATTAAAACAAAGATGGAACATGTGATAAATGAACCATCATCCGTGAAGGAGATATAACAGACCGTGGAATATCGAAACAGTCTTGCACTATTGCAAGAATCGGGATTTCTCTCGTTTTTGCATAAATTTGATGGGTTTGATATGGTCGTGTCTCTGGAATTTGCAAAGACATTTGAGGGAAACCGAACTAAGGTAGGCTCATTAGAGTTTGAGTTCATGGAAGAATCTATAATTTCAGTTATAGGCTTGTCAACCACAGGGGAACAATGGTTTAAAACGGAGAGGATAAAAAAGAAGAGATGGCACTAATTTGTGGTCGACTAAAAGCTCAAAGTCGATTGGAAAAAAGAGCTTCTGCGTAGCGCCATGATTGTAAAATGGCAAGAACTCCTATATATATTACAAAATTTCCTGACCTATGAAGGTCATTATTCATTAAAATTCATGTATCATATCCGGTTATTGTTGCATTTTGAATCAGGGAAAAACATCAATTTCCCTTATTACCTACTCCGAACTTTAGAGAAAATGGTGAAAGGAGTGCAGAAATGGGATGCGAGCCAGGTTGCATACAACCCATACCATCACAGGCTCATTAAAATATTGGTTAAGAAATAATTGGAGGCTAAGGAAATTACCTGGCAAACATTCTTTAAATAATTTCGGGGAATAAGTGTAGGGAATTCGACTGGGAAGAGTGCAAGCAAGAAAATAAAATCAGATACCCTGAGCCCTGCCAAGAGAAAGATCAAGAAAAAATGGGTGCAAGAAGAGGAGAAGGTTGTTGAAGAAACTTCATCCTCGACAAAAAGATAAGTGACCAGGACCTAGACCAAGAAAATAACTGTCTCTTTTGGGACAAGTCGCACTCGGTCGAGCTCCCTGATTTTTATTGATGAGTCACCCTAGGCTTCACCTGGAGATCACAACCTCTTGGTTCTTGTGGATGCAGCTGCTCATAGCATGGTAAATGAAGAAAATTTAGAGAGGGAGGATGACATATCATTTTCGACCTTCCTTCATAATTTGAAGAAGAAAATAATGATGTTGAGTACAAGCAGAGACTCGCCAGAGAGAAATGCAAATGAAGAGGTGCAGCAGATAGAAACCCTCAACAATTTTGATAAATAGGGTATTGAAGCCCCTGTTGAGTTGGATGAACAGGGTACTAAAAATCCTAATGAGTTGGATGTACAAGGTACTGAAGCCCCTGATGAATTAGTTGCACAAGGTACTGAAGCCCTTGGCACAATGGAAGTGGAGGATACTGAAACCCTCGGCGACATGGAAGCTCCTGGCACAGAAACCCTTGGTGATATTATGATGCAGATGTTGGATGCCCAAGATAACTTCGATCTTAGCAACGATGGTACATGCTTTGAATCTGTTGCAGAAAAGGTGTTTGCACCAGATGAGTTGGACACAAAGACCTCTACCCTCTATCTCAATAACTGGATAGTAGAATTGGAACAACAAGTTCACGACTTGGAGGCATTGAACCAGGTCATGAAGGAGCAGAACTGACAAAAGAAAGGCAATTTAGAGTTGGCAGAAGAGGTTAAACAACAGAAACTTCAAGTGAAGGTATGGAAGTTATGGGCTTCTAAATGCTACAAGCACCTCAATAAGGTGACCAAACAACTTAAAGAATCTCGAGGTAAGAAGACGAAGGTAGTGAAAGAAGGAATCAATATCTAAGTGTAGGATTGAAAGACGGCTCCCTATTTTGAAGAATTTTTTGCAGCAGGTAAAGGTTGTGTGAGGAGAAAAAAATAATTTATGGATGGAAGGATGTTTGTATGCTGAAATTATCTATTTTTACCCCCTTCCTATTACAAAACCATAATCATTAACCTATATTTTATCTCCATAAACCTCCTCATTCCCGCACTAGTCCAAGATTATTGTATATTCCTACAAAAACTTCATATTTCATGTTTAAGGTTTAATTGGTGATTAATTAACCATTTTAAATAGATTTCATGCCTTTAATATTTCTTGTAACTTATGTTTACTTTCCTAAATTATTTGATATACTAAAGTATTAATTATTATATTAGCTTGATAGTGCATTTTGATTCTTGCACCGCCGAAAAATACTTGTTCCATGATCTCTGCAATAGCTCGATAACTTCACGTGGGCATCTTGGTCGACGACGTCCAGTTGAGTTGCGGTCATCCGAAGTTGAACTGAAGCAAAGGATAGCGAGGATGTTGTCAAGGATAATTTCTACGGCCAACGATTAGTTAGAATCCTATTATAGCCAGTGGCTTAATTTTTTAATATTGCTTGTTATTATGATCATCCGAAAGGCTCGATTTGGAGCGACAATGTAATTTTCGATTATGGCCATAGGCCGAAGGGATGTATAAATCATAGCTCTTAGATAGAACTAGTTTAGTGATAGCAATTAAAACTGTAATTTTTGTTTATTTTTGATCTCATTGTCGCCCTTGTTCTCGGCTCGACTTGAACTTAAAATGTATATTTGATGATCAAAGTTAATACAAGGATCTGTGCCATGATTTTCTCACTATGCATTTAATTTTTCATTAATGCGTTGCTAAAAGTGTTGAAGAGTTTCATTTCCTAAAACGGGAAATCAGTTGGTTAGCTAGGGCCTAGCCAACCCAACTCCTTTACCCTTGTGCTTTCATTATCATAAAAGTTTTAGTTAACTTTATTTCTTTTCAGAATGTGGTTTAAATCTTAATTTTGTTCTTTCTTGATAATTCTGATTTGCTTCGTTGAATAGTCAAAGTGTGAATGGATTTGTTTTGTGGAAGTCGAATTGAATTTATTTATTTCCTGCAAGTTCTTTCCTAGTTTTCTTTCACTTGGATCGTGCAAAGAGATCATTCTTGCACCACTACATGTAGGATCCTTCACTCTAGTTTGATAGTTTATTTACAACAATCATTTTATTATTTTCCCTTCATATGATTTAATATATTCCTGCAAGTAAGCGTTTACTATCAGAAGGAAGCATCTATAATATTAAAATCCAAACTCTTGAAGATTAAGAATGACTTCGTGAAATGGAGAAGAATGCTGTTGCAATATCTTAATTCATATCTGCATCTCGTAATTTAAGGATAAGGATTAAAAGTAATCTGGAATATTACAAGTAAACTTTTTTTAGTTAGATTTGGTTGCATGCAAAACCCCCTTGACTAAAGAAGGTATGCTTTAACTTTTGAAGATTTTTTTTCCTCTTAAAATTGATTTCTATTACAAGGTTCAGTTGATTGAAGCATTGTTTTTCATGAGTAAGTAATTTCGAAATTCTTCTCGCATTTGCAATTATTTTTATAGTTAATGTGCATTTTTTTTTTCGAAAGTAAATTGGAAAACTTGGTGTAGGGAATCACTATTCTGGTACAAGAACCAGTGTCTTGTTACAGGAAGAGCTCCAAGCCTTGAGGCTTAGAACCCCTACATTAAGACATAATTATTCAGTATAAGTGTAAAATATACTTCTCACATAATTTTTTGTTCCTGTACTTGTGCAAGTATATTGTGGGAGTATAGGAACAATCTCTTAGTGTGAGAAAGAAAATCATTTAGAAGGCATATCCTTTCGAGGGCCCACTTGATAAACTGCCATTACCTATACTGAAGATAAACATAGAATTATACTTCAATATTTAATTTTATCTACAGCAGTGTGAAATTTCCTCTATTTTATTTCTTCGCAAATCATTCTTTTACATTCCAGCACTAGAATTTCTTTGGTGTCAATTGCCTTTGAGATAATTTTTTGTTTGATTCTGCCGTATTTCAATTGAGAAGTAGAAATAGAAATAGGAAAATTTCATACCACTTCTGGAATTACTTGTGCTTCACCTCTAAAGTTATGAAACCCCCAGGTTGACAATTAAGTGTTGAAGGAGTTTGCTTAAGTGCAATTCCTGCACCCAACAAGTGGTATAACACTTCCTTCCATACTGCAGCAAAAATGACCCCATTTATGGCACTTTATGGACATCATCCACCATCCATCACATCATCTTTAAGAGAAAGTTATAAGTTTCAAGCATTGAAAGATCACATCTAGAATCAACAACAAGTTCTCTGACCCTTAAAGGATAACCTAAATTTGGCACAAAATCGAATGAAACAACAGGCTGATCAACATCGTAACGAGAGAAGTTTTGATGTAGGAGACTGGGTATTTTTACGGCTACAACCATACAAAAAAATTTCACTCAAACAAGATAAGAAAGATAATAAATTATTTCCAAAGTACTATGGTCCTTACAAGGTGTTGCAAAAGACTGGTACTATAGCATGCAAATTGGAGCTTCTTGCTTCTTGGCCAGTGCATCCAGTTTTCCATGTTTCATGCTTAAAGAAGGTTATAGATGACAAAATTATAGTTCAAAGAATATTTCAAGAACTTGATGGGTAAGGAAAAATCATATTAGAACCTGAAGCAGTCATAGAAACAAGAACTCGACAGCTACGAAATCGATCAATTTCAGAGTATCTCATCAAGCAGAAGAATTTACCCACTAAACATTCTACATGGGAGGATGATAATTTTATACAGAATCATCCAGAGCTATTCAAGTGTTGAGGACAACACTTTTTTGAAGAAGAGGGGCATGTTAGGTCCCTATACTACTAGTGTAGTCCCTTATTGTTGTTAGTGTAACCCCCTTATTGTTATTTTTGTACCCATGTAACTCCCATATTGCTAATCTTGTGCCCTTACATTATTATTGTTAGGTCGGCTAGGATTATATTGTGACCCCATGGACTCCTATATATATAAGGAGGTCTTGTCAATTGTATCTCCAAGTATTGTTCATTTATGAAATGTAAAGGAGGTTTCCCCCTCAAAGTGGCTTATTTCTAAGGCATTGATCTCTCTTTTCTTCTATTTTTGGAGTTTGTTTCATAACACCCGTTTTAGAGGGGGTTAATCTTAGGCCTAGTGCTTGCGGTACTGTGAGTTTTATGCACATTTTTTATTTTGTTCACTAACAGTAACATGATTCTTCTTTTTGTTCTTTTGCAGATAGCAACCAACTACTAAAGAGGTGCATTTTCGTACATCCTTGTAGCAAAAACACCGCCACATGAATGACAACTCCACATAATTCCTCTTCTTCACTTAATGTTTGTATTTTTTAGTTCATTCTCCAGCTCAAGTCTGTTACAAACCATCCTTTCATTATTTTTTAGATTCTCATCACATTCAGTGACTGTTCCAAACAACAGAGAGTGATTTTTTTATTATTATTGCACGAAAATGAGCATTAGCCTCTGATAGACGTCCTCTCTGCGCTTGTGTGAAGATAACCCCCACGAAAGACCAACAAGCCAAAACTTGGCATATTTTTTCCATTTTTAAGGTGATTGGAAATTCCTAATAACTTTCCATCACTATTTTTTTCATTTTACTACTCTTAGGACAGTTAGTTGCTGCACTAAAACTCAATTAGTAGGGAAATTACTTTTTTTTTTAATTTTTCACCTCTTGGTGAGCATGGACAAGAATATGAAAACTTTCCTAAGATAATTTGAACTACCATCTCCCTATATTGAAATGTATTCTAATTAGGAAAAGTGTAAGTGGCCCATAATCTGAGCGTTATTTCAAGATTTCACAAGGAACAATCATGCATAGTGTAATTATAAAATGATCGTAAAGGATCATCACATATCCAAATATCATCACACTCTTGATTGTTCACTAAAAACACACACATGAAGCATTGGTAAGTTTCAAACCAAAAGGCACCCATTTTTTGGGGACCTTTTTTATTATCTTACGTTTGCTTCACAAAATTGCACCCAAAAGAAAATTTGAGACTCCTTAAAAATAACAATAATTTGAACTCATTAAATTCTCACCATCGGGGCGAAAAAATAAATTACAGTTCAGGTTAGGACCATCGGTGGTAGGCATCCAATAAGCTTTCATGGTCATAATACATTTTGAAACATATATGTTGACATTTTACGGAGCTTTAAATTATTTCTATTCGCACACTGAACAAATACCCGAGCATTACAGAGACCCGTTTTAGAGGGGGTTAATCTTAGGTCTAATGTGTGTGGCACTTTGAGTTTTCTGTACATTGTTTATGTTTTTCACTAACAGTAACATGATTCTTCTCTATTTCTTTTGCAGATAGCAACCAGTTGTTAAAGAGTTGCATTTTGGTACATCTGTGTAGCAAAAACACCACCACAGGAATGGTGACTCCACTAAATTCCTCTTCATAAGTTAATGTTTGTATTTTGTAGGTCATTCTCCATGCTCAAGTCTGCTACAAACCATCTTCTCATTCTCTGTGAGCTTCTCAACACATTCAGTGAAAGTTCCAAGCAATAGAGAGTGATTTTTTAATTTTATTTTTGCACGACAGCATGCATTAGCCTTTGACAGACGTGCAATCTATGCTTGTGTGAATATAACCCCCACGACAGACCAGTAAGTAAAATATTGGAAAATTTTTCCATTTTTAAGTTGATTAGCAATCCCTAATAACTTTCCATCACTTTTTTTTGCGTTTTACTACTCTTAGGATAGTTAGTTGCTGCACTAAAACTCAATTAGTAGAAAAATTAGGTGTTTTTTTAATTTTAGTGAATATTTTCAAATTACACATAATTTATGTAGGAGGAAAGAAAGTGACCCTAATCCACGCATGCTTTCCAAACAAGTTATTTTCTCATATAAATATAGAACACATACCTTAATTAGTCGAAAAAGTAAGTGGTGGCCCATAAATCCATACATCTTTTACTAGCTAACTTCAATTTTTTGCATTAGATTCGGGACTAGGGTCAAAGTGTTGATAACGAAAGAAAGTAATCTATATTGTCCTTGAACCTCTTGGTGAGCCTGGAAAAGCATATGAAAACTTTCCTAAGACAATTTTCACTACCATATCCCTATAGTGCAACATAGTCTAGTTAGGAACAATCACACATAGTATAATTAGAAATGGACTGTAAAGGATCATCGCATATCCAAATATCATCAAACTATTAATTGTTCAATTCCAAACACATAAGAAGTATTGGTAATTTTCAAACCAAAAGGCACCCAGTGTTTTGGGACCTTTTTTCTTATCTTATGTTTGATTCAAAAAATCACACCTTAAAGAAAAATTGAGACTCCTTAAAAATAAAAATAATTTGAACTCATTAAATTCTCCCCACAGGGGCCACAAAATAAATTATAGTTCAGGTTAGGACCATCAGGGGTAAGCATCCAATATCTTGTCATGGTCATAATACATTTTGAAACATAGATGTTGACATTTTAGGGAGCTTTAAATCCCTCTATTCGTCTATTGAACGAATACTCAAGCATTACAAAGACCCATTTTAGAGGGGGTTAATCTTAGGCCTAGTGCGTGCGGTACTCTTTGGGGCTACCTAACCCATCTAGTACTTGGTATTAGTAACTGAAAACCAAGAAGTTCAAGACTCAAATTCTCACGTGGGACGCCGATACTTTAGTGGCCAAAACTAGGGAATCCTTCCTATATGTGATGGTGCATGCATCACTTGATCCTCATACCATTCATTACCTTGGTTGATTCCTCAACTACTCGAAGGCATTGCCAATTCTTTCGGGACATTGGCCCCAATACCCATCAGAAGATATCTTCATAAGACCCAGTTACAATGAGAGTGTAAGGACGATTAGATCTCTATAGGTTCTTGGTATCTACACAAAACAAACAAAAACCTAATTTTTTGTTTGACTAATCACATAGTTTAAAGTTTAAGAGAAAATTTACCTTTTCATTTTTTGCTTTTTTTTATGCATGTGATTTTATTATTGCTTTCATAGAAATAATATTGCCTCCCAAATCACAAATACCAAAAATATTACACTAATCGACATCATAGGGGACCCAACGGGACCCCGTTGATCTAGGCGTTTCTTAAACCTCCCCCCATTATAGGAGTGTCAGGCCTCCTTCCTTTTAGGCATAGAGGACATCACATTGCCACCATAATCAGATCATACTCTATTGGGGCATATTTGATTGGGAACCCCCAAGGGTCACCAACTACCAGATCAGTGGAAACCCCCAGAGGGTCACCACACTCAACTCCTCCTACGACCCCTCGAGGTAAAAGGATAGCTACTCCTCTAAGGAGTTAGAAAAATATCCAGTAGGGTATGCGACAAGGTAAAATTTCCCAGGCACCTCCCCTGAACCATTACATTCAAATATCTATTTCTCTACAACGTACGATGGCGCTCAATACATAGTTACCCTTCTTAGCATCACCAAATATTCCAAAACTAACAAAGTTGATAAATGACCGTATTTCACATGGCCTTGCCCTCCCCTTCCCATGCCCACGAAGCTCCCTTATGATATACCAAAATTTGAAGGGAAGCAAGCAAAAGACCCCAGAAATCACATAATGAATTTCCACCTGTGGTGTTCACTGAATAGTATCATTGATGATACCATTCAACTTAGAAAATTTCAACTCACCCTGATAGGGCCTGTGGCGAAATGGTATGTCGAGAAGCCATCTGCATCACACAGAACCTTTAGCACCCTCATTCTTTCATTCCTTACCTATTTCCAACTCCCAATTCACCATGACTCGGTTATGGAGCTTCTTATACATAAAAAAAACACCACCCATTCATATACTAGACCATCTCCACGAATGGAAGAGACGTCATAGCTCATGCAAAGCCAAACTCGATGACAGAGTTTTGTTGGAGTTATTTTTGAAAACCCTCACTACAGAGATTTCAAAAGACGTGGCAACTCAAAAACCTACCTCAGAGATAGATTCTATTAGAAAATATCAGCAACATGAACCCATTTACACCCAATCGGGATATATCTATAATGTCCTATGAAATTCCCCACTCTTGCAAACTTATAGAGAGTTACCAAGCACGTCGAATACTGTTGATGGCTTAATAGGGTCCTTAGCCCAAGGTCAAACAAACAATATTTATCAGTACCTAGGGTACTCTTACGATTATACATATAATGTATCATAGCCTGGGTACCATAAAATCCTCCCTGCACCTCTGCAGAACTTGAAAAATAGGGCAATTCCATACCATCCCATATCCTCCCTGTAATATCCCAAAGGGGACTGCTCAGCAAAACAGGCTTGAAAAACAAATTTTTCAGGGATGTGTGCTTCAGCAACCAAGATCAGCCCTTGGATCCCTTACATATGATAATTTGAGACCCAATTCCAAGAGCATATCAGAAAACAAACAAACTAGGTGAGGCAAACATGCCTCCCACACCTAGTATGGCTTGATTAATGTCCAATGAGGGACTGCAGCAATATATAAACACTATATTGGAGTATTAGAAGGCTAATAACACATGGTACATGTTAATAAACACTTTAATATCAGTAATTTATGCATCATCAAGGAAAGTTTTCTATCCCTTCAAACAAAAGTGGGGAAAAACAATGATTTAATCCCTAAAAATGTTTTTTTCAGAAATCTACGTAAAAACGGAGGAAATTGATAGTTGTATATGTTAGCTTAGGTAATTTGGGACTCCCATACCAAATTTCAGCCTAAACAAATGACTCTAGCTAGTTTAAACATATCTCCCACTCCTGAAATGGCTTAAAAACCCTGATTTCCCATGACTTAGAGTATGCTGAGATTTCTTAAGCACAGACAGCATGATTTTCTGAAGGTGTTAACTGTAATAGGGTCTGAAAATAAGTAAATTGGATCAAGGATATGGATCGAACAATATACAACAGAAAAACAGAGGTTTAACATGAATAAACCCTCAAAATAGAGGTGTTGCACCATGTATTAAGACTGAAGAATTTGACAGCGTAATTTTCAGGAGGTTGAGGAAATATTTTATTAAATTTCAGATCTATGACATATCCTTACATAAAAATATAGATCTATTATAGATCCATATGCCAAAGAGGCTCTTATTTACACTCCCCTTGGGGATCTCAGCAAAAGATGGATATCAATGAATAGATTTGAGATCTAAGCCACAAATCTGCAGTAATATTCAGAAATTTCTGAAGCATATGATACAAAACAGATCAGATCTGAAACAAAAATGGATTGGTTGGCCAATCCATGGATCACCATAGTGAAGGGAATGGTCCCTTTCACCGGAGATCTTTCCTTCAAGTTGATACAAAAAGACCCACTGCAACTCTGCCTGCAAAAAGGACACAGTCTCTTCAAGGAACTGCATAGATGGTGATGTAGAATAATTTTTCTTGATGCCAAGATGCAAACTAAATCTCAACCAATGGATGCACTCTTCTAGGAGGTTAAAAGACACACTCACTGTTGGCAAGGAAACAAGGACTCTCGCGGGCAAGACCCAGGTTCAGGGATTGGGCCAACAAGGGAGTCCGTTGTAGTCTAGCACCACGCTGGAATTTTCACCCTACTTCGAAGAGTAGAGAGTCTCACCCAAGGCATGTCGCGACCACATGAAGAAGGGGAACAGACTAGTATCAGCAGATGGATCCGCAACTCAAAGCTAACGCAGAAGATCTCTCGGAACATCATGCAGATAATAAGTAATTAAAATTTTAAAGTACTATAGAAATCATGCAACACATTCAAGACATACGAGATAGCATATTGGACAAGGTGGGGTATTCCCTTATCTCAGCCCCAATCCAATGGATTCTTGCAATAGTGGTGCATCTCCTTGTCCTAGTCTCATACCCGCCTTGTTGCCAGTCCTCCCAAGCTATTTTTGAGCCCAACTCCGAGCTTTGGACACTTCGCCAGCTTATGGAGCCAGTTGCTGTCAGGTTAATTTAATCCTCCCTTTTCCCTGCTGTCATCTGATAGAGGTTGTCCAACAGCTGAGCATATTCCCTGTTATCTACTGTCTCTGTATATGTCGGACCTTGATACGGGTCTAGAGGCTGAGTGACTCTAACTTCCCCATCTTCAAAAATCATTAACTCCTTCTTGAGATCAATGATGGCATAGTTTTCAAAATCCCAGTTGATCCCTAGCAATGCAGGGTACGGATCTTTGTCTCCCATAATATATATTACCTCGAAGTCTATGTAGGTCTTTACCCCTGCGATGTCTACCTCGACTTCTTCGAGTCTGCCGATCAGCACAATGCAATACTGGTTTTCCATCCTCAGTTTGATCGATGAATAAGTCGGCCGTGGTCACCCTAAAGCTTCCCAAGCCTTCCAAGGTAGGATATTAATGTTGGATCCCAATTCGAGCATGGTGTCCCTGATCTGGAATTCCGCAACCTACGTGTCTAACCAGAACTCTTTTCCCGTTCTTCTTTTGTTCTTCTTTACTCGCTATACATACCATGGTGTTGCTTTTGGGGATTCCCTCGCTCCTACATTACCCTGCAACACTTCCTCCAGGGTATGCTTGAGATGTTCCCGCATTGGAGCGTTGTCAACAATTTTGAGAAATAGGTGGAACCATTCCTCGATCAGAGCCCCTGTAGCGCTCTATTCTCTGGTATCTTTCTTCACAAGTAACTCAATACTTTTGTCTCCCCCCAGTTGGGAAAAAGTTTCTACAACCTCCTGAAAATATTTCCTCTACATTTCCAGCCTGATCAGTTGTTTCGGGGATGCTGGCCTGATCACCCTCATCGGATCCTTCTCATGTGCATATTCCCCCATTTTCTTTCCTCCTCACGTAACTATGGCTATGTTTTGCATTGCCAGAGTCGATGTCCCTCTAGGTTCCGCGTTCACTAGATTCATGCCTCTCTACCTTGCTCTTTCCTCCCATTTCTTGATAAGTTTAGAATAGTATTCTATCATGTGTGTGTTCACGCGGCACTGGGAACACCACCGTCTTCTGGGTAGGGGACATTCTCTAGCCACATGTCCCTCTTGATCACAGTTGTAGCATCTCAGCGGACCCCGTCCTCCTGCATGACCTCCCCTCATACTACCTCATCTGCCTCTGGGAGCCTCATTCACTCTGTAGGAGGGCCGATCTAATCGGTCTGCCAATGCATCTAGAGCTCTGCACTATTCGGCGCTGTGAGTCGTCGAAGCGCAGAACTCATAGTACACTTTGTTCGGAACATTGGAGTACTTCTATAAAATCAGACACATCCGAGGTTGATGACCCAATGTTCAGAAAATTTTGCAATACTCTGTTTTGGCTTGGGTCGGCTGATTTGGGAACCCGATATACTGTTGTTGCGGCGGATAGACCCCTTGCGATTTTATCTACACAACTCCTACGATAGGTGGAGCCCCCTGCACTGACATTGCTAAGGTCCCCATTCTCTGGCTTTGCAACCGAGGACACTCGGTCACCACGTGTCCTTCTACCAGGAAATGTGTACACTAGACATTCGGCCTGGCTAGTCTTATGGGTTGCATCTCCTTAAGTTTTTCGGTCAAATTGGAAATCTGATGTTGCAGTCCCAATAGGGATGGGTCCTGCGAGGCTAATCCTCCCCTATATTCTTGTGGGTAGCCTGCCATTGCCTCTATCTTCATATCCTGTTCCAATGCATCCTGCAGGTTGTCGATCTTTTGCTGAGTGAGGGGGGTTCGCGTCAAGGGAAGCAGAGCCTTGATGAACTAGTCCCTCTGATGATTCAGGTCGATCAGGTAGCTGAGTTTCCTAATTGCATCTTTGAACCTGCACATCAGCTCCCACGCAGTCTCTCCTTCTCTTTGCTTGATCTCCCATAGTTTGGACAGACCTTGCTAGTCCATTTGGGGTAGCTTAAACTCTCTGAAAAAGTTCCGCTTGACATCCGTAATAAATGGATTCTGGTGGGCCTCTGACCACTTTATGAACCAGCGTAATGTCCTTTCTCTCAGCGTGGTTTGGAATTCAATCAGATTTCCTAAATCTGGTGTCTTCCTAGCCCTCCATATGGCTTCACAGAGGTACCAGTGTTGTTCCACATCATCGTTACACCGCCCAGAAAATTCTGGGTACCAGGTGAATGATCCTGCCATATTCGCTTGCGGAGGTGTAACTAGAATGAACCCTCTGGGTCCTAGTTACGTAATTATACCACTGGAAATGATAATATTAACATGTGTTGCTGCTGACAACTGACTATTATTCAATCGACTCAACTCTTTTAACTTAAAAAAAATATCACTTACGGGTTTATAGAGTACTAGGGGAAGGTATGGACCCGTGCTATTCAAACTTTGGGGAGTAGAAATACTTGGAGATATGAATGCCATCCTTTCTTGTAATAACTATTGCATCATGACGTACCACTCCACATCAGAATCTTCTTCGGGGCGCGTGTCTGCATCTCCTTCGTCAGAGATCGTCTCTCTCTTCCTTTAGGATGGGCTCCCATGCACCCGCCGCACTCCCTAAATGGTCCTTACCATATCCTGGGGACCCACCCGGCCTTCCATGTCCACTATCTTCTGGGGCACCTCCTCTTTATCCTTCTGACTACTCCCCTGTCGTTCCAACTCCCTCATCACCCTCTCTCACCACCTTTCAGCGATCTGTGCCCTCCGATGTGCACGTCGCTCCCTCAACCTCCTTGCGGTTTCAACATCCATTCCCCTAATTCTCCCCCTCTTCACATTTCTTGTAGCATTTGTCCCTCGGGCCCTTCCCCCAGCACTGGAGGTTTATGCTTCCATTCCTGATTTCTAGAACTCCATCAGCCCTTCGTCCACCATCAGGGCCTTAATCCACAATGGAATTTCCTTCAGCAGCTTCCCTCTTAGTCCGGATTGGAATATATCTTCTTCTCTGGAGAAATACTGGTAGCACTTCGCTACAAACTCCACAATATACCCATCCAAGGTAGATTCTACCCAGAAATCTACAGCTCGGGTCAACTCAGTATCCAACCGATGAAGGGCCACTAGATCTTCGTGCACCCACTTGTGGTTGATCTTCTGTGATTTTTCCTTAGTCACTTTGGTTTGCAGCCTCTGCAACTAGCTATAGAGTTCGCTGGGGAACTTTCCCCAAAAGATCTCATAGGTATCGTTGGCAGAATCAGAGAACAGAACTAGATTTTTGATCGCCTTCTCTTTTTGACTTCTCAGCTCAGCTTGCTGAGTTATAAACTGGTCCAGGTGGTTATCCCACCATATTCATATTTCTCCTTTGAAGATCCTTGATACCATTATCTAGTTCCCCTAATGAATTTTATGGTCTCGGCAATAGAACCATTTGTTGTCGAGGAAACAGGTCTCACGGGCAAGACCTAGGTGCAGGGATTGGGCCAACAAGGGAGTCCACTGTAGTCTAGCACCACACCGGCATTTTCACCCTACTCCAAAGAGCAGAAAGTCTCACCTAAGGTGTGCTGCAACCACATGAAGGAGGGAAACAGACCGATATTATCAGATGGATTTGAAACTCAAAGCTAACGTAGAATCGTACACATACATAACACCGTATATAGAAGATCTCTTAGAACGTCATGCAGATAATAAGAAATTAAAATTTTAAAGTACTACAGGAATCATGCAACACATTCAAGACATACGATATACCAACAACCTTCATATATATTAAGAAACATTCAACATAATCAAGTGTTACATCACTTGATAGAATGAGCTTCTAGATTCAATTACAAAGGTCCCGCAGGACAGAGAGAGATACTACAGCAATAAGAGATCTATGGAGACACAGGAAATATAATGATGTTGAGACTAGGATAGAGCTCTCTTGTGGCATCTGCTCCTCGGCCTCGTTCTACTCTACTCTCTCTCACCTTTTGCTGCTAGGTGACGGGCTATTTATTCACCAGCTAGCACAACTGTTAGTTTCTCCTGTGTTCTCACTCTGCTGCTTTCGGCTTCTTCCTGTTGAACAGGAGTTCCACTGTCTATCCTTTGCCGCATGTTTCCTTCATCTGCACTTGTCTGTGCCAACCTCGCCACCTATCTCCTGCTCCTTCGCAACCTCGGCCGCTCTGCTGCCTACCGTTGTTGTGCCTGCCACATGCCGATCCGCAACCCAAAATCTATCTTCATGCAAAATTCAAAACAAGGGCCCCAACACTCACTAAGAAGAGGCTCCAATACAAGCTAGATCTGAACAGATCTAGTGTTCCACTTGCTGCAGCTTACAAAAGTAAGCAAACCCTCACTAGATCTATGTTGCAGTTGGAAGTAGAAGCTTGGTCTCCAACCAGATAGTGGAAAAAGTAGGACAAATCGCCTCGAAAGGAATTCCTAAACAGGAAACCCTCACAATTCTCTGTTAAACAGCCAAGAGAATTTGGATTTTTCTAAGTAGACACAATCCTCTAAAATCAGATAATAATCAACAACCTTCTTAGGCTACCCTCTCCTTCCTTTTATAAGATTAGGGTTTGCAAAACCCTAAACCACCTTCATTCATCTAACCCTTTTCACATGGAGGACCTCCTTCTAGAACTGTGCTAAGCATCCAGGAGGTTCAATGCATCTGGACTATGTTGTGATTTGGTCCTGTTGACCCAGTCAAATGGCTCAATCATGTTTCACACACAAGTGGATTTATTAAGACAGTCTTGATTTGCCTCTGTTCACATTGGGCATTGATTTATTTTGATGTTTTCAGGAGTTTACATGTCCTCATTTACATTTTATTCATCAATTAAGAAAATCAAAACAAAATGAAATATTCCTATTAGCATGGGCTAATTAGGAATATTATAGTCCCCCCCTCCAAAATGTTGCTTGTCCTCAAGCAACTCATAAGGTGAGTGCTGCAAAACTTCTCTTCCTTCTTTGGTGAAACCAACATGAGATAAGCTCCCCCCATAAGCCAAGTGTTCACCCATCCATCTATCCATGTCTTTCTCCTCCAAATTTCTCAAGAGATGTAAATAGCTCATCCCATAAGGAGACAGTAAATCATATGAAACAAACATGGTTTTCCCCATGCTCTCTCTGAACTATGAAACATAAAATACATGGAGAGTGGTCATCCCATGAGGCATGTGCCATCCTTCCTCCCTTCCTCCATACATTCCCATAAAAATTATAATTACATCATCAAGATAGGAAATCAAAATAATGTACATGAAAACAGAAAATTGTACTTATGGAGGTGGGTCATAGTCCCACATGTGAAACCAATGCAAGGCATCCCCTGCTTGCATCAAATATAGATATGGTAAGTGGTTCTCCCACCACTTACTTTCTACCCACACCATATCACCATGGCTGGAAATGTGATATATGTTTGGTGCTTTGGGGAAGCACCCATTATGTTGCAAAATCTCCCTTTTTCTCTCAAGGGAGTGGCCCAATTCAGAAATTTTTGGGGCCCAATGTTGGCCAAGAAGCTTATATGATATAACACTCCTCCTTGGAGCCATGACCTGCAAAAACATGGTGTAAGGATGCATGAATCATAATATAAAGCATGTGTAACATAATCATGTTCTTCACCAATAATCCTTCTCCTATCTAGGGAGTGGTGCAAGGATCTATTCTCTTCCTCAACAGAAGGAAGAGAGGGCTGATATAACTCTCCCTTAGAGTCATGTGACTGATCTATCTTTACATTTCTCATGCATCTTTGACAATGATGATGTAGCTCTCCTTCGAAGCCCCCACAACAATAGATCCTCAAGTTGATTTTGTTGAGCCTCATAGAAAAGGGTTGGCTGAAATATAACTCCCCCTTTTTGACTTCTTCCATGCCAAAGGTGTCATGTGGAAAGTTTCCCTTCCCATGTTTCTTTTGCCACAGCACAGAATCTGAGAAGAGATTGGGTGTAGATGATGTTGAGAGAATTCTTCTCTCCTCCTTGGGTCTACCCAAGACTCCCAGTGTTGTGCCAAACTCTCCCAAGGTCTCCACTCCTCTATCATCAATTAATGATGCTTTAACATGTGAAGCATCCATCCTCCTTTGTTGATCCAGTGGTCTCCTTAGTGAAATGTCTCCATATAGTGAGACATCCTCAACAAGAGATGACTTAATATATGAATGGAAAAAACTCTCCATGCTTCCACTGCACAATCCAATCACCTTCTTAGGTTCATCACCCTCCTGCCATGGATAGGGATGAGGTTGAATTTCTTCCCCATCTCCTCCTTGTGTCTCCATGGTTCTACACCTCATTATCAATGGCACATGCAGGTCATGAATTATGCCTTGATCTCCACACATCTCCCATTGTAGGACACCAATTTCTTCACGTCTTTGAATATATTTGCACTTCATGAAATGCTGAAGTACACCTCCAATGGGACCCCTTTATGAGACCTCCTCCTCATGCATGGCCTTCCAAAACCAATGAGGTCTTGGATCTGCTACAAGTAGAATTCTCTCTTTGAGTTGTGGCATGCTCATTGAGAGAGTGTCATCTAGAGAGGAGAAAATGTTTCTCACCTCGGGATGTCGAACTTTTGACATCTCTTTCTTCATAGCTCCCTGAATGAAGTTATCATCTAAATTTTCCCATGAGGAATGGGTTCTTCTTTCTTCACTGCTGTCTTTGGACAATGCAGTGCACCCTTGTTGCTCTAGATTAGCAATAAGTGATGATCCTAGGTCATACAACAGTAAGTTTCCATAACCCTCTAAAATATTTTCTACAATAAGAGGAAGTGGGCATACAATCATACCTTGATGGCCTTTTGGAAAACCTTGCATGGCTGCAAGAGTTCCTTCTTCCACTGTGATGGTTCCCTCAACTGATGATGTTGAAGGCTGCCCCTCCAAGGTTGTGATAGTGCTAATACAAGTCTTCTCAAGAGATGGTGAGGGCTTCTCTTCCTCTGATCTCTCTTCATCAAATATATTAATCACTTTTTGAGTGAAATCTACAAAAGAATAAAATTTTGCATGTCTCACATTGTTGAACCACCATTTGCTTGCTACCCCCTCAAGGTGCAGTGCTACAACTTCCACTGCTTCTCTCTCTACCATTGAATGCAGTAGGAAAAATGCGTTGAGTCTCCTTGCCCAAGCTTGGGCTGAAGATTTCCCATCAAAAGTGGACAATAGAAATATATTGCCCTTGATCTCCCTTTTACTACAAGATCTATTCTCTTCCTTCATCTGGATGAATTGGGGAAAAGTTAGAGTCTCCTTGAAGGCTCTAGAGTGACACTTTTACTCTTTCAAGTACCTACTTATAATATCATGTTCTAAGTGCTCTTCTTTCTCTTCACTCTCTCTATGAGAATAGGAAGTGTCTGGTTCCTCTTCTTCTTCTTGAAACCTTCTAGAGGCCTCACTGCAGCTTTCTTCTCTCTTCTGTTTAACCTCTTTGGAGAGGATCCTCTTAGATATGAAAATTGATGAGAGTAATCTCATCCTCTCCATAATTATTAACTATAATCCTTCTCTTTAGTCTTCTGATAGCTAGATCTCACAGGTTGAGCCAGAGATCATAGTCTGATACTACTGTAATATCCCAAAGGGGACTGCTTAGCAAAACAAGCCTGAAAAACACATTTTCAGGGATGTGTGATTCAGAAACCAAGATCAGCCCTTGGATCCCTTAGATCTGATAATCTAAGACCCAATTCCAAGAGGAGATCAGAAAACAAACAAACTGGGTGAGCCAAACAGGCCTCCCACAACTAGTATGGCTTGATTAATGGCCAATTAGGGACTGCAGCAATATATAAAAATTGTATTGGAGTATTAGTAGGCTAATAAAACATGGAAAATTTTAATAAACACTTTATTATCAGTAATTTATGTAGCATCAAGGAAATTTTTCTATCCCTTCAACCAAAAGTGGGGAAAAATAGTGATTTAAGCCCTAAAAAGGTTATTTTCAGATATTTGCGTAAAAATAGAGGAAAGTGACGGTTTTATATGTTATCTTAGGTCATGTGGGACTCCCATACCAAATTTCAGCATAAAAAAATGAATATAGATAGTTTAAACAAATCTCCCACTCTCGAAATGCCTTAAAAACCCTGATTTCCCATGACTTAGAGTATCCAGAGATTACTGAAGCATAGACAGTGTGATTTTCTGAAGGTGTTAACTGTAATAGGGTCTGAAAATCAGTAAATTGGATCAAGGATATGGATCAAAAAAATATACAAGAGAAAAACAGAGGTTTAACATGAATAAACCCTCAAAATAGAAGTGTTGCACCATGTATTAAGATTGAAGAACTTGACAGCGTAATTTTAAGGAGGCTGAAGAAATATTTTATTAAATTTCAGATCTAGGACAGATCCTTACATAAAAATATAGATCTATTACAGATCCATATGCCAAAGAGGCTCTTATTTACACTCCCCTTGGGGATCTCAGCAAAAGATGGATATCAATGAATAGATCTGAGATCTAAGCCACAGATCTGCAGTAATATTCAGAAATTTCTGAAGCATATGATACACAGTAGATCATATCTGAAATGACCATGGATTGTTTGGCCAATCCATGGATCACCACAGTGAAGGGAAGGGTCCCTTTCACCAGAGATCTTTCCTTCAAGCTGATACAAAAAGACCCACTGCAACTCTGCCTGCAAAAAGGATGTAGTATCTTCAAGGAACTATGTAGATGGTGATGTAGATTACTTTGGCCTAATTCCAAGATGAAAATTGAAGCTCAACCAATGGATGCACTCTTCCAGGAGGTTAAAAGACACACTCACTGAGAACAGGCTCCAATACAAGCTAGATCTGAACAGATCTAGTGTTCCACTTGCTGCAGCTTACAAAAGCAAGAAAAACCTCACTGGATATGCGTTTCAATTAGAAGTATAATCTTGGTCTCCAACCAAATAGTGGACAAAGCAGGACAAATCTCCTCCAAGAGCTACTCAATGAAGGGAAAGGAAATTTCTAAATAGGAAACCCTCACTATTCTCTGCTAAACAGACAAGAGAATTTGGATTTTTCTAAGAAGACACAATCCTCTAAAATCAGATAATAATCAACAACCTTATTAGGCTGCCGTCTCCTTCCTTTTATAATATTAGGGTTTGCAAAACCCTAAACCACCTTCATTCATTTAACCCTTTTTACATGGAGGACCTCCTTCTAGAACTACGTTGATCATCCAAGAAGTTCAAACCATCTGGACTATGTTGTGATTTGGTCCTGTTGACCCGGTCAAATGGCTCAATCCTGTTTCACACACAAGTGGATTTTATTAAGACAACCTTGATTTGCCTCTGTTCACATTGGGCATTGATTTATTTTGATGTTTTCAGGAGTTTACATGTCCTCCTTTACATTTTATTCATCAATTAAGAAAATCAAAACAAAATGAAATATTCCTATTAGCTTGGGCTAATTAGGAATATTACACTCCCTCGCAGGGGAACCAATAATCAACAATAAATTCTAATACAAAAGAGCCACCCTAACATTCATACACCAATTAGGGACAAGGGAACCAATACTCGCCTTTCCCCGTACAGAATATACCACCAACGCAAAACAATACATAGGTGAATATAGTGCAAACTTCCTAAGTTCAACAGTGAAAATATTATTACCAGGAAAATAATAATAATCCTCCAAATGCTGTAAAGAAGACACCAAAAACCAAGAAAAAGAGTGATTTTAGACAGGGGGTAGCAATCAACAATGCCCCCCAGGATCTCACACTGGGGAAAACTCCAACTAAAATCTGAACTAAGATCCAAGTAATAAATTGCAAGGTAAAAATGAGAGACCCAATCTACACACATACCATTCTTGTGCTATATGTGGGGAGTACAGTCATTACACCCACCACTGCCACGAACTTCCTGATTTGAAGAAACTCCGGGGTAACCGAGGACAAGGGGGACAAAACCAACAGCCTATAGTGATACAATAACCTTTCCCCCATCAGGGAGTGGTTAATACCCAGTATAAATAACCACCCAAAAATGATACAGGAGGAAACAACCATGTAATATATATGGCTAGAGAAGAATTATTCTTCCAACCATAGAATAGGAACTACGACACTCCCTCGGATACCAACTCGTCAGTTATAAGTATGAGTGCATCTGTCGCACCATTAACTATCTCCAAAGTACCTATTGAGCCCTTTAAATAATGATCAAAGGACCAACCAAGAACACATGACATCATTCCAAAGCTTCTCATAATTATTGCATACTGGATGACTTCGCTTAATCTCCAACAACCATGTCAGATTTGGAAAGATTACAATCATGCCCAACAGAGCGGGAGGCCTTAATTTCCCCCTTAGGCACAATCAACCCATCTGATTCTCACCTAATTTTTTCGATCTAGACGAGGCAGGCCCTAGGCTTCCTTCTCTAGTCACTTTCGAGATACCAATTTTAGTTCAAAATATCACCATACACCGATGCATTGTGGATGAAGGAGCATCCATGTACATCATGTCCAAAACAGTTTGGAAAAAGTTACGATCACCTGAATTAAAACCATGTGACATCATGCTTAGAGCGTATAACGAGCACCCATCAGCCCCCCTAGTTCTTTATCAAACTGTACCAGTAAACTTGGATGGAAAAATAGTCCTCATAGACATTGAGGTCTTAGACGCGCAATTAGACAACAATATCCTCCTCTGTCGGAGTTACATGTATGCTATGATCGTAGTTATATCCTCTATTTTTAGCGTGTTGATGTTCCCTCATGGCGATAGGATCATCACCGTCAACCAAATCACATACTATGAAAAGGAGCTTATGACTACTCTAGATGTTGTGCTACCATATGTAGATATGGCCATGGAACCACTCACAAGGTATACATAATTTGGCCCAGGAAAAATCAAACCATCTTCTATCCTATGATCATACCCAATGGACGCCCCTATCATACTAGGGGAAGCCCCATAAAGTACAAAGGCAGTGGTGTGCATGATGACCTGATCAAATATCAAAACCAGCTTGGAACTAGAAACCAGTAGCATGAATACCGAGGCCACGGGTTCAACATTACTACCTCATCCAATCTCCCAAACCCCATTTTTGTATCCCCCACCTAGTTTTATTTCGAGACAAGTCATGGAAAATCTTACATTGCCAAATATGGATTTCTATATACCAGTTTGGTTGGTTCCCCCAACTGTGTTGGGAAGTCTAGGTATTACCTCTGCAGGAAGAACTCCTATTACCCCCCAAGACACCATAATAGCCAAAGAAGCCTTTGTAGCAACACTGATGAGTGCTACCGCATGGGATAATAAGAAAGGGAAAATGGTCAACACCCCTAGGATTGAGAGGGAATTAAAACCTTGTGCATTGTGCGATATCGTAGGCCATCCTACTAACATTTTCCTGGAATTATATGAGTTAAAACATATTCTACATACCAAAATAAATGTCACGAATAGAGACACCCGTAAAAAGGAAAAGGTCGTGAATACTCAAGGAAAAATATTATGCACAAACCATGCATGTGACATAGGAAATGAATTTTGGTATTACACCCATCTCTTCCCAGAGATTCCTCAATATAGTGATGAATTACAAGCCCTAGAACAATCCAATCAAGGGGACCCCTCTATAGCTTCCATACGAATGGAGGAAGACGGGTCCAAAAACATCTTGTATGTACAAGAAGAGTCTATGACATGCTCACACTCATCCAACCCGATGGATCAAACAAGGAAAAAAGAGGCCACACAGCATGTCCCAGGTTGCACATTATGTGGTGAACCTGATCACTTGATCGTGCAATGCCCCAAATTAAGGGATTTCAACCATTGGTACCCAATACCACATGTTTCCCAAAGAAACTTATCTCGACACATAAGGCACACAAGTCACATATGTTTTAGCAACCATCATGTGTGTCGTTATCCCCACCTCAATCGCCTCTGATCAATGTTTGATTTCATGTGACATTTCATCATTGAAAATCTCGACATAACAAATTCGGAAAAAAAAGCCACAAAAACACTACAACTCAAATTACTAAAGAAACAAGGACCATATTATATATATTGGAAGAGAGACAGCCACCAAAACAACCATCTCGCCCCCATAACCTTCCTCAGCCTCAAGTCCAACTTTGTGCATTATGCGATGAACGTGATCATTTGATCATGGAATGTGCAGCTTTGGAGTTGTTTCAAAGATAGTATCTGGTCAATCCAATGTAATTCATATGATTACGACATTATCAATACTCTTTTCAGATATGTTAGGATAACCACCATCTACTCCACTGTACCGACATTCCCCAATTTCGTTTAGCATTAGATTCGTTATGCCTAGACGTAACCAATCTCGTTGATTTGGAAAGATAAGATTTAGAGTCCGTAGAAAGTTTGAAAACCTAGGAATGAAGTGACTAGGTCCATCCTCTACATATCTGAATAAAGGCATCCACCAAAAGGACATCTTCCCACCCCAAACCCCCTCCACCCCTAGTGCTAGCCTACTTATTGTATGATGAACGTGACCATTTAATCAATTAGTGCCCAGATTTAGTATCATTCTGAAAATGGTACCCAATCACCCCGGTGATCCAAAGGGATTGGAAAACAAAAGAGCATCAGTATTTTTTAATTTTCCAAGATAACCACCATGTTTGGAATTGCCTCTATGTCCCCTGATTTTTACTAATGCTAGACATAATAAACTCATTTGTCACCAATAATCCAGACGTAGCTGGTTTCGAGTTACCACAACATAGGTAGTTAGTAACAATGACGCCTACCCCCTCATTGTCACCAGCCACCTAAGAATACGAAGTAAACCCCACACCCCAGCAAGGTAAGAATCGAATCTAATGTCTCATGTGTCGTATCTGATAAAAATGACAACACGATCAATCAATTTCGGGAGCATAGTAAGTTCACTGACAGTCTTCGCATGGTCACGCCCATACCTTACATTCATCTCTCTAATCAAGAGAATATCACCTGCTACTATTGTCGTATTTTCTAGAAATTTAACCACACAATAAATTTTGAATACCTATTAAGGTTAATACTGGCTAGAGGAACGTTAGAACAAAAAAAATCCAAGAGAGAAAAATCACACGAATTCTAAGACTAAGAGATGGCAGAAACACAGAAAAGCACATTCTCATAACCATCCCCCATCAGGGTTGCAATGCCCAAAATATGTATCCATGGCTCTAGTATTGATAATGCTAAGGTGATTGAGATTTGTGAGGGGACATTACATAGACTCTTTACACCTCTATCTCAAGCCCTAGTTCACTTGGATGTGAACCCTTCTGAACTATGTCATAGAAGGTATGGACACCTCCATTAAAATATTTTGGAATCTCTAAATCAAATGGCCAATCGAATCCCATAATTTAAGAAAGAAAATGAAGGGACCTATAAGGGTTGTGCTCTAGAAAATAATGTGAAAAATACATTTACAAAATGTGCTACTAGATCTAAGGAAGTTTTGTATCTCATACACTTTGATGTGTGTGGACATATGGTAGTAAAATACCTTCTTGGGAATAAATATTATGTGGCCTTCATTGATGATTTCTCAAGGAAGACTAGGTTATGCCTCCTCAAGAATAAAGATGAGGTATTCAAAAAATTTCAAGAATTTAAGAACATGAAGTGGAGAATGTAACTGAAAGAAAGATCAAGATTTTGAGATCTGATAATGGTGGAGAATATACCTCCAAATAACTGATATAATTTTTCAAGGAAGTAGGGATTAAGAGGGAGATCATTGTTCATTATAATCCTAAACAGAATGGTGTGGTCGAAAGGAAGAATAGAACAATTGAAAATTGTGTCAGGGCCATGCTTCATGACCAATATCTCCCTTAATTCCTTAGGGGAGAAGCATGTATGAGAATTTTTTACTTGTAGAACTAAATTCGTCACAATATTATTAAAAACATGAGTCCATAAGAATAATTTACTTCGATCATCTTCGAGTAGGTTGGTGTCTAGTTTATATTCATATACTGAAGTAAAGAAGGAAGAACCTATATCTTGCTAGTATAAAGGGCATCTTTGTTGGGTATTGCCCATGCCTCCCGCACCATGCCTTCTTCACCTTATACATATCTCGTATATTCGCTTTATGCGCCAGATAACCTTGATAGTTTTATATGGAATCGACTTACAAATTCGGTATATTATCCGGCATTTAATTTCTTTTCAGTACTTATAGGCAGCGATGGAATATAAGAATTTCCATGAAGATTTTTGGCCTTGACCACCCCTCTTCTAAGTTCATCTAGTAGACTTATATAGCTATATATATTTTACTTTGTATTTCTCAGGTTTTTCTTTTCAGAGTTTATCCAATTCTAGATGATTTTCTAGGCCCTTCCTAACTTTCCAGTTTATAGGCCTTATAACATTTTAAACATTTTAAATTTTCAGCATCGAGGTATAGATGTGTGCATCCTCGCATACATCTATCTATCCTCAGTTAACCTCCATAGCTCCAACTACTTTCCCAGCAGTTTAAATGGACGGTACACAGATGCTCTGTTCCTTGTATTTTTACATATGCTTACAATCTTACTTCACACAAAATTTTATCACACACTAGATTGTTCAATAGGATTTTCCCCTTATTTTACTGTTACAACATTCAACATGTGTGACACTCTGGTACAGATTCAACTGTTCCATGTGAAAACTAGGAAACAGATCCTCTTGCTTCAATCAAATGGTGGTAGAGGAAACTGAACTGGATAGTTTAGAATTCCTAGTGTTTGATTCTCGTACTTAGTTAGGATTCAACTTCTACTTCCATATGTGTACAATTACATTTAACAGAATATTGTAAATTCTAAATTTTACAATTCTTTCCATTGTAACACAGCTGAGGGTTGTTGTTCCCTACTTTCTGTTATTGATTACAGTGAATTCTGGCCATCAGTATTGTTATGATAGATTTAATTATTTGGCACTTGATGTTCATGGGTACTGGTTTGTTAACATCTTCTGTTTATACACACAGAAATTAAATACTTCTTTAAAAGATAGCCATCTATACCTATACATAGTTATTATATTGGCTGCTCAATTGATCTATCATCTCAAACCTCATTATTACAATGTACTCATCTCTACACCCAACCCTTTTGTCTCTACTGTCAATAGCTGTAGTTGCAATTACATAAGTTACTGAACCATTAATCCATCTAACAGTTGCATAATGCAACATAACATAACAATTCATACATTCCATAATGTACTATAACATCACAATTTCATAATTTGCATAAAGGACTATAACCCCACAATATCATAAATTGCATAAAGGAATATAACATCACAACATAAAGGAATATAACATCACAATTTCATAAAACAGGGATATGTTTAACACAGACTTACAGATATCTCCAAATTTATGCATGCACACCTCTACTATGACCAGTCCTCCCAACCTTAGAATCCTCTTTATCTCCCAGGATTCACCCCCGAGCAGAGATCCTCCCTAGAACAGACTAGCCTCAATCTGTTCTGGAGCAGCTTATTTAAGTTGTGCTTTCCCCAAGCCTGTTTCCAATTCTGCGTCCAGAATTTCAGGATGCTTTATTCCTGTTTAGCCTAGGCTTCCCATTATGGGACTCTTTAAAGCTGCTTTAAGCTTTTCCTCAGCTTTTCCAGCTTTTTCTCACCTCTTCCCAACTACTCCTCTTCATTGGGGAAATTTAGATTTTTTCCTCAAAAATCTAAATTAGAAATAATTTCTTTCAAGGATTTTTGAAAGATTTGGGGAAAGTCTTTTTTTCCTTTTCCATCACCTCATGGATTAGGCATATGATCTCATTTTCTCATCTAGTCATAGTGCATACATAATATTTTATTTATTTTTCATAATTAATTAATTAACCACATCCACACAATAATCATCCACTGGGGTCCACTCCCCTTTGGATTTATGTTCAAATGTGTCATTTGAAAAGCATAGAACTTGGGGTGTTACATATTCCCCCTCTAAAAATAAACATCGTCCTCGGTGTTGACAACTATCTACTAGTTGATTTTGAACATAATTATGAATGCTTTTCCATCATCTGAGCTTCTCTTTGCCCTGTAGCTTTTTTTAGCAGTAAAGTGCTCCACTGCACCTTTATCCGAGCTACTGTTCACTTTCGCACTTTCATTTCTTCTCGCTTTCATCTTTGAAGCGACTCTGGAAGGAAATTCCTCTTCTGGTTCCACCTGGACCACATTTCAAATCAATCATGTGAGAAGCATCATGTATAAAAATTATAACTTTTCTTTTCCAACAAGGAGACATGAAATATATCAGGAAATTTAATAAGCAATGGTAGGGCTAATGTATAAGCCATTAGTTTCCAGCAGAGTACGCTCCTGCCTCCACTCTATTTACTGATGCCTTATGCAGTTGGTTTTCTTCCTACTTCTTTGCAGGAAGTCTGTATGGAAGATCTTTTATTCTGGTTTCTCTGTCCACAATTCATACCAATGTAAGTAATATCAGGTACATATAATTGATAATTCACAACCGCATTCTGCATTTCAATAACTTAAGAAATTCAGTTATAAATCAAACCGTTCAGGTTCATAATAGTTTAGTGCACTTTTTAGTACACTACTTATCCTTTCTTGTTTTTCAGTGAGATTCTTTCCTCACTCAACTTGGTCCAGTTCAGCTTTTCTTGATTTTCTAGGTGATTTATTTTTCACCTTTTTCCTCTTTGTTTCCAGAGTGCCCAATTTCCTATTACACACTTGGCTAAAAAAATTTACAACTTTTTCATTAGTACTCATAAATGAGAGAAAACAATTGTATCATATGCATGGTTATGCTTACCCTTTCTCATTTTATAGTTGTACTTCTAGTATCTTTTCATTGTTTCTTTTTGTTAACCAATTAATTTAATTAGCAATAACCAGACTCGTTAATAATGTCTATAATTCAATTCTTCTAGCCTCTTTTATGAATTGTATCCACTAGTTCAAAACTTACGTGAAGAAATTTGGATCTCATGGGTTTCCTCCACACCCAAGTCCAAATACAGCTCACCTTCTTTTCTCTTGGTTTGTAGCTGTCTGATTTCACACTATTTTCCTGTCTTTAATTTTAAGACTCAAGAAAATTAACTTTAATAAAATTTACCCAATTAAAATTTTATAGTGTGAATACATGTTTCCTTTTATAGTGATAAATGTAATTTCTATAATTCATCACATTCACAAGTATTAATACTTGATAATGTCAAAAATAAATTTGACACAGTTTCCCCTTTTTCAAAGATTCACCAGAATTTATGCATTTACTTTTAATTGTATGTTCATACTTTGCTAGTTCCCCTCTTCTATTTCTCTCATCGGCTTATATACTAAAATAGAATTAATTAAAATGAAAAAGATTTTATAAATCATAAAAGTATTCCAACTTTTTCCTGAGTCATAAAAGAATTTCTTCTTTTCTAATGCATAAAAGCATTCTACTTTTTCTAGCAAAAGCAACCCATAAATCTCTCATGCTTTTATTTTTAAATCTGTATTTGTTTTTTTTTTTTCTTATGAGAGAAATATCACTTCTCCATTTTTTTTTTCCAATTCTTTTACTCATTATTTCTAAACTTATAAAATATACCAACTGGAAGAATATAAATAAATAATTAAGAAATCATTCTTCCACTATTACAAGAATATTCTTCCTTAAGTAAATCATCAGGAAAATTTTAATTTACCCCTTCATTCATTCATGCCTAACTCAATGTACTGGTTCCACAATTACTAAATCAACCATTTAATTGAAATTAAAACTTGTACTTCAATCTTCTTTTCTTTTATAGCAGTATACATGCCTTATTTATAGGATACATCTTCCACTTATTCCTATACTACTTACCTCTCAAGCCTTGGGCAATATACATCTCATGAGCATATATATATATATCCACTAGGTTTGTATATATCATATATATTTCCAAACCTTATTGTATAAGTAAACATGATATATATATATATATATATAGCCTTGGCAATATTAATTTGATGAACATATGCATATATATATATATCCCTATATTTATATATTCATATATAAGTTCAAAGCCTTTTTGAAGATGCTACCATATATACATTACACATAATTTAAAATAATCCCTTTTATTTTTTTCTTGCTTTGACAAGTATTCATTTTCTACTAGCAACTTTTCCACTTCTAGTTAATTACAAGTTGACCCATATGATAGATTTTCAATCTCAAAGTTTCCCCCCATGCACTTATTGCATTCACTAAAGTGGAATGTAATAGATCAAATTAAAGTGCCACTTTACAAATCCTATGCATATATATATATATATATATATTTCTATATAGGTATATATATCCAATCTCATACCCATAGAAGTCTAAAATGCCTCTTTCTTAACTCCAACATATATGTCATGGTTTATCTATGCACATATATAATTATACGTATATATGTAGGCCTATACCATTCTACTCCTAACAATTTTAAAGTGCGCTGTATACCACCTCCACGTATATATCAAGGTGTATATATTTCTATATATATCTGTTCTATATATATATAACACATGGTTTAGATATATATATAAACAATATATATATCCATCTTAAATATATATATATATATAACACATCTATATATATATCCTACGTTCATATATAACACATTTATACACATTTATATCTTTTCGTTTTCCACATAGGCTAAATTGTATGTCACATGTATGACACTCATACATATCCACTACATATATATCTGTCAATTTATAAAGTTCATTTTCAAATTGCCTACAGTTATATGTAGTGAAAACCTATATATATATAAATACATATGAAACCTCTATGTATTTATTTATGTCACTTGATGTAATTATGGAAGGCGCACTCTTTTTCGCACGGCATGGTATATATTTCTATATCCATGGATCGATGCCGCTATACCTCTAGTTCAAGAAATTTTTTTTTTTCTTTATATATGTATATGGATTTCATTATGCTTCCTAAGTTTGGAAATTTGATTTCATCTCTGATTATATTTCCCTTCATTCCTTTGTTATCTCTTTTAATTAAACCAGGAAATCTCTTTTCCATTACCAAGCTTCTAATACTATCCCATATCCCTTATGTTTACATTACATCTCGGCACATAAGATTTTATACTTCTTTTTGTAGTCTTATACACAATCATCCATATATAGTTATAACATATATTAAAACACGACACCCATATATAGTTATAACATACTCATGTATATTAATATAAAATCCACATATGTACATCATGAGATAGAGTAGTTAAAATTTTCACCCACTTTTCATAACACATATATGTACATAATTACCTTCCCCCCATGCGCGGCCTATGTATTGATATGCACCACCCATATATATGATTATAGCCTATGCACGCATATGACTATATACTCCACATATATATATCATGAGCTCGAATACGTTATGGTTCGCATATCTCTTTGGCTTAATATATATAATTGTATTGAATATTTACCGTGGTCAAACAAATTGGGCGGCATACGTTAATAAATATACCACTCCTTCCGTTGAATTTTGCAAATAGTGACCGGTATTATATTGGTATATAACGCCGATGAAAATATATATAATTCTTGTGCAATTACGGTGTATTTTTCTCCGCCGAACATCGTGACACTGCTTTGTTTATGGATCTAGGTAATTTAATACACAATAACCATTCAATTTAACCCTTTTGACCCTCACATACCATCCACGTAAGTTTGTCACGGTGGCGATGTAGGGTATTCGAGCTGGTGATGTAATGCGAGATCAGCTCGTCGTTCAAACTTGGTTTTGTTTACTGGTATAACCCTAATTGTGAACTGTAATGGCGTTATGTACTTACAGATCGTCGACAGATCCGCCACCGCAAGGTTCATATGTACAGGCTGTAAATACAAGGGTTGCGTATTCCGCCATAACGCTCAGAACTGAGGTTCGACGTGACGGAGATAATATAATAATCGGATTTATTCACCTTACGGCTGTGTATCATGATGGGGTTTCTGAACCAGAGTATGGTTGATGTGATTTCATACGCTGAAAGCTCAACAAGCGTACCAGTGATGGGTTGAAAGGTCCGCATCGCACTGCACTTGATTAGATCTGAACTATCATGCGAGTTGGGTTTTTCCTGGTTCAATGTTATAGCAGGCAAGGACTACGTATCGCCCTGAGCGAGTAGTACCACTGCCAGCGTATATCGTCCTCCCCTGCACATAGTAATACAGCCTGGTACCCTCATAGCGATGTGGCGGTTTCCTGAATCAATTTCGGGATTCTCTGGAGCTCGGAGCAGGAGAGTTTAGGGTTTTGAGGTTTCCTTTTTATTTGAGGCTCTTACGCCGATTCAGTTGTCTGATTCTTCCTATCTAACTCGAGGATGCTTGCTCATAACCTGTTGTTTTGTTTCTAGCAAAGAGGGAAAGCCGTCGACCTGCCATGATGGTTTCCGAAGAACAGGAATCTGTCTCGGTTCCTAGCATGTGATGATCCGGCGGCCATCAGGGTTTCGGCCAGCGAGGGTAACTCCTCGGTGCGAACAGTAAAATCGTCCCATGCAAATGTGGGTTTGATTCGTATCAACTTGTTTCAGAACTCTCATGGTCGGTAAATCTTACTGTCAATTTCCCCTTTTCTAATCCGAGATTTGGAGTTTAAATCATCGTTCTATTCGGCGTTACGTGGGGTTACTATTCTGGCGTTCTCTCGTTTTCATATTACTGTTAGTCAAAAATTCAATTAAGAATAAGTTCGAGGCAGATCTGTTTTGTTTTTTTCTTTCTATGACTCTACCATACTACTTGATGCGTCGTTTAATGTATACCTACCGGTATTACACTAAATCCAAAACATGCGGCATTCTTTTCATAGCACTTCTCTGCAATTAGATTCGATTTATATGTATATACAAATCATAGGTAGGTTCCGTTATTATATTTTGTCTGTAGGTCATATGTATATTAGATCAGCGCTTATATCATTTGCATATTAGATAAGCTCTTAGATCAGCGCTTATATTAGATTTGCCTAGGTATATATGTATAGTTTGTTGTCGAGGGTATCCAAGCCCAAAGGACAGTTTTCTTGATACCTCAGAATATATCTATACTTGTGACTTAATTAAAATGTTTTTGATATACCTATATGTAAATATAGATATACGGTTATGCTATTGTTAATTTATCTCAAGTCTAATTTATTTCAAAGGTTATAACTAATGTTAATCATGCAAAATCTATTTAACATAGTTGAATGCCTTCCTAACCAGCGCGAATCATCTGTCTGCTTTCCATTCGTAACAGGACCTACCCTTGCCGCGTTGGATTTTTCTGCCGGTTGGCAGATTTGGTTTACTTCGTAGCACATAATATCTGCCCATGCATCTACAGAACCCTAGTTGAACGCATTAAAATCTTATTCGTAATGCACTTCATTGCAACAATATGGAAAAGCCGTGGTTTGTTTTGTTTCCTTTCAGTACTGATATGAGGATTTTATTTTCCTTGCATATACATGCATGGAAATCGAGTATCAACAATTTATGGTAGCTCTGGACACTTACCCTGCTCCTTATTTTTTTTTTCTAGACTATATATGCGAAATGTCGATAGGTTAATGCGGTTACTTGACTTTAAAGTTAATAACATGGCTACAACCTTATTTTCCAGGGTTACAAATAACATGGACGTTTAACTGTTTACCAAAGGTATCACGCTTGTATATACAATCTTTTTCCAATAGGTTCTTTTATGAATACTCTGTACATTTAAAAAGCGGCGGACGCTGTTATGCTCATTTTTCAAACACTTTTATGAATACAGGTGCATTTATAATGCCACGAAAACTATTCCACGTTCATATAATTTGTTTCAGAAATTTTTTTTTTTTAAAGGCCCTATTTAGATATTCGATGGATTGAGTAACGGTGTGCAGATTAACTTTATTGCACTAATATTTCTATCAATGGTTTAAAAGAAAGTTAAATGCAGAATACTCTACTCTGTTATAAGTGTTAAAGCTCTTCTCAAATGTGAAGTTGTTTTGTAGATTCATGAAAATTCATCATACTTGTTCTAAAGTCTTTACCCTTAACTTTGATTTTCTCGTGAGGTATATCTAGATGAAATTAATGGTATGTCACCAAAGGTTCTTAGTTACAAGTTATTTTGCTAGGATAATTGTTTTCAAGGAGTAAGGGTGAACTTGGATATGAATATCTATCCCCTCATAAATAATATCAAAAGCATGTAGAATAGAATTGTTCTTTTATGGTACCATTATATAGGTTATAATACTCGTATATCCAATACATAATTGTTTTAATTGTTATCTGTCTTATATATGCAACCTATATTTCAAGTATCTTGCTTTCTTTCTTTCTGCTACATAATGGGTATAATTCAATGCTACTATAATGTTTCTCTACTTACACATAAGTATATCATGTCAATTTTATTTCTACAGAGAATTTCATAAAATTTAAGCATCTGTAGAGACCAAGAAATATAAAATTTATAACAGTTTACTAGTTCTTTGTGAGCACATTTCTTGCCCAATTTTTGAACTTTGCTCCAATACCATTTGTCACGTCTCCCAGACCCAGCTTTCTACACCTATACATATCTCAGATATTCTCTGCTTTATGCGCCAGATAACCTTGATAGTTTTATACGGAATCGACTTACAAATTCGGTATATTATCCGGCATTTAATTTCTTTTCAGTACTTATAGGCAGCGATGGAATATAAGAATTTCCATGAAGATTTTTGGCCTTGACCACCCCTCTTCTAAGTTCATCTAGTAGACTTATATAGCTATATATATTTTACTTTGTATTTCCCAGGTTTTTCTTTTCAGAGTTTATCCAATTCTAGATGATTTGCTAGGCCCTTCCTAACTTTCCAGTTTATAGGCCTTATAAAATTTTAAACATTTTAAAGTTTCAGCATCGAGGTATAGATGTGTGCATCCTCGCATACATCTATCTATCCTCAGTTAACCTCCATAGCTCCAACTACTTTCCCAGCAGTTTAAATGGATGGTACACAGATGCTCTGTTCCGTGTATTTTTACATATGCTTACAATCTTACTTCACACACTAGATTGTTCAATAGGATTTTCCCCTAATTTTACTGTTACAACATTCAACAAGTGTGACCCTCTGGTCCAGATTCAACTGTTCCATGTGAAAACTAGGAAACAAATCCTCTTGCTTCAATCAAATGGGGGTAGAGGATACTGAACTGGATAGTTTAGAATTCCTAGTATGTGATCTTCGTCCTTATTAGGGTTCAACTTCTACTTTCATATGATTACACTTACATTTAATAGAATAGTTTTAAATTCTAACTGTTACAATTCTCTCCATTGGAACGTACATACTGAACTCCCTACGACTATCACAGGGTTATTGGTTCTTACTTTCTGTTATTGGTTACAGGGGGTTCTGTGCCATCAGTATTGTTATGACAGGATTAGTTGTTTGGAACTTGCTGTTCATGGTTACTGGTTTGTTAACATTTTCTGTTTCTACACACAGAAATTAAATACTCCTTTAAACTATAGAAAGCTATACCTATACATAGTTATTAGATTGGCTGTTCAATTGATCTACCCTCTCAAACCTCATCATTACAATGTACTCATCTCTACACCCAACCATTTGTCTCTACTGTCAATAGCGGTAGTTGCAATTACATAAGTTACTGAACCATTAATCCATCTAACAGTTGCATAATGCAACCTAACATAACAATTCATACATTCCATAATGTACTATAACATCACCACTTCATAAATTGCATAAAGGACTATAACATCACAATTTCATAAGACATAAAGGAATATAACATCATGATTTCATAAAACAGGGATATGTTTAACACAGACTTACATATATCTCCAAATTTATGCATGAAAACCTCTACTATGACCAGTCCTCCCAACCTTAGAATCCTCTTTATCTCCCAGGATTCACCCCCGAGCAGAGATCCTCCCCAGAACAGACTAGCCTCAATCTGTTCTGGAGCACGAGCGAACCGTGCTTTCCCCCGAAGCCTCGTTTCTCCACCCGTACCCGTAATTTCATAGACGTTTTACCGCTTAGCCTGGCCGGGCTCCGGGACTCTTGCTCGCTTAAGCTTCTCGCCTTTTTTCCAGCTTTTTCTCACTTCTTCCCAACTACTCCTCTTCATTGGGGAAATTTAGATTTTTCCTCAAAAATCTAAATTAGAAATAATTTCTTTCAAGGATTTTTGAAAGATTTGGGGAAAGTCTTTTTTCCTTTTCCATCACCTCATGGATTAGGCATATGATCTCATTTTCTTATCTGGTCATAGTGCATACATAATATTTTTTTTATTTTTCATAATTAATTAATTAACCACACAATAATCATCCATTGGGGTCCACTCCCCTTTGGATTTATGTTCAAATGTCTCATTTGAAAAGCATAGAACTTGGGGGTGTTACAAGGAATTAGCTAGAATATAGTTTCTCCTAGTTTAGTGTGTGGTTGAGAGTATCTCTCAACCACACTACTGTACGTCTAAGATAGAATTCCTATCTTGAGACTTTTGCTTGTATAAATATGTGTGTAATTTCTTTGATTCATAATATAGAATTTAATTTGAGTTTGCAGTGTAATATTTTATCTTGGTATAGAGAGTTTTGTTTTTATTTGTTTGTTTGTCCATCGAGCTCGGTTTTGAGGTTGTAGCGATTTGGTGAGGCTGCCTGGTTTGGAAACTGCGTGCTTTGTGCACAGTGTTGAGTCGTTTGAAATCCCATCTGGCTGATTGCTTTGTGCACAGATCGGAGGACGCTGCCAGATCCTAACGATGCAGCTTGATCAGAGGGTGTTGTTGCGTGGACTGAGCCACAATGAAGAGGCTCTCTGCCCTCTGCATAGAGACATGGATGATTCGTCGGAGATAGCTCGCTGTGCATGGAGCCATGCTTGCTCGTGTGGTGCGGTGACCAAACGGTTATATTTTTTTTCTTTCGAGTATGGACTGGAGCTGTGTCGTGTGAGTTGCAGATGTCATGGACAGCTGCGTGTGGAGAGGATTTGACAACAAAGTTTTATGAAGAAGGGTAGAGACACCGAGAACAGATATTCGGGCTGTGGATCAGGTAGACTTTATGTGTGAGCTTGATGCTGCGGGGAGTATGCACGTGTGGGAAAGGAATGCTGCCCTCTACATGCAGATCTGAAAGTTGTTTTTTATGGGCGTGAGCTCTCATTGACGACGTTGTCAAAAGGAGGTCCGATTCTGAATTACTGTTGCACAACTCGGCTGTAGGATAAGGCGAGCATTCATTTTTTTTCAGGACAATTGAGTATGGTGGCAGCAAGGAAGTCTCGTGCTCTTTGGCAACAATGGCTTTCCAGAGTAATGAATTTCGGCTTCTCAGCTTAATGTTTGCACTTCTGGCATTTATTTAATGTGTTTAATACCTTTCCATGTTTCTCAATATTTTTTGCATCATGATCGATGAAGAGTTTGAGAGCGGCCCCTGAATGGGAATAATGGCTCCTCGAACCCATAGAAATCTATGAATCTCGGTGTCTGCATGCAAAGATTGGCAATGGTGTCTGGCGTTTAATGTTTTTTATAAGGGAAAAAGTATTGAGAGTGACCCCTGTTATCTCTACAGCAGACGTGTTTGATGCAAAGCTGGAAACTTAAAATGTGGACTAGAAACTGGCAAGACCAAATCTCTCAAGGCGATGAATTGTGATATATGCTGCATCGAATTTGGTTTTTGCCGCAAATTCTCTTGTATTCTCTATGGGAAGGCTACTGATCAGAGTGTGGCAGACTACTGTTCTATCAGATGTGAGGGAAAGCTGAATGAAGAATTTGTTTGCCTCGGCATCATTACTGTTGCCAGTATTCAATATTTGAATCAAATCGTGTTTATCATCTAATATATTGTGATGGGCTTATGTTAGATGGCGTGAAGAAGGTCTTTACTAGCTGCAAGGATTTTATCTCTGGAATTCTGAATGGCCCAGAAGCGATTTTTGCAGAATGAGCTGCCTGATGCAGGTTCGCCTGAAGAAAAGCGCCACCGCCCCCCTGCATTTAACAATGCAAAAGCTGATGTTCTGAATATCTTAACAGAAAGGTTTTGTTCGGCTTTGGAGCCTTTACTTCGGAGAGTGGTAAATGAGGATATTGAGCGAGCATTAGAAAAGCATGTGCCTGCCAAAATTCAATCTTCAACAAGACAAATAAATGAATCTGCATCAAGAAACTTGCAGTTGTAGTTTAGGAACAAGCTATCTCTGCCATCTTGACCCAGTGCGTGCTCAAGCGCCCGCATACGCTGATATCCCTTGGGCTTATCACGATCATGATCGTCGGATCCGTGGCCGGAATTCTGTTCTTTTCCTATAAAATAGGGCTAGAAAGAAAAGGCGCGGTCATGTCCATCAAAGTCCATGTTTAGAAGAGCAAATATGCAGAGCGGGTGGGGCTTAAACAATGGATTAATGATAACAATATCCCAGAATTGATGGACACTTATACGGTTAAATTTTACGAGACGATTTCACAGCAGGTCGATTCGATTGCTCAGCAATACAATATGACTGAATTAGCGCAGTATTTCAAGCATTTTGTGATCAAATCCAAGCCCAACGAGACTTCAACCACTTTGTTGCTAGCAATACCGCCTAATCCCATTACGCAGAAGCTCCAGAACATCTGAGTCAAGGCACATGATAGGGATTTTCGAGCAATTTATACAGAAGTAGAAGGCATCTTCAGCGATTTGACACTTTCACCCAAGGTTTTAATGGAGAAGAGGCCGTGGATCGAAGCTGTGCCGAGGAGAGGTGTAAGCATCTCATATTGAAGAGAAAGATAGCTGGAGTGAATTTTCATATTGAAGCTTTATTTTGGTGAATTTGATGGCATGGGAAATAGTTATCCTTGGGCAGAGATAGAGAAATTAAAATTTTAAGAGTATATGATTTTATTTAGTTTCTTGTAATCATGTTTAAAGTTATTGAGCCTTATTGAGCCTAGCTAACTCAATGTAGGTAAAGTTATTTTGTTAGAATTCGCGACTCTAACAAGTGACAGGTTAAGCATGGAGTTCCAAGAATTTATTTAACAAAGACAAGGTGGCCCAAGATGTGAACTATGAGAAGATGAGTTAAAACAGCAACAACGTTTATGGTGGACAACAAAGTAGATGTTTGTTTGAGATAGTGTGGTTTGTGGAATAGACTCCCTAGCATGTTATAAGAAAGTCCAGTTGGTTGTTGTAATGGTCATTGTATATACCCAGAAACTCCAAAATTTTGAAGTATGAAATGTAAGCCTTTTAAAGGTATTTGAAAGTTCGTGGTGATCTTAAAACCACTTTGTAATGGTTTATGGTCAGCCTGAAACCATATTTTGTCACTGTAAAGGGATGGTTGGTGGTGAGCCAGAAACCATCTATAGAGCCTTTGTGGCTGGTTGCCTTTGTGGCTTGAGGTGCCTTTGTGGCCGCATGTACACGAGTGGCCGTCTGTACATGAGAGCTGTGTGCTCAGGAGAGCTTTGTGCTCATTCGAGCAGGTGGACTGCAGTAACACCTGGCTCAGTCTTAGATGATTCATCAATCTCTAAGAAGAAGGGGGTTGGTGTGCTTTCTTAGTTGAAAGTCGTGCTAAGAAGTGCAATTGGTGCAACTGTTCAGTACATACTCGTGCCAACGCGCCAAATCATGGGAATGGCGCGGAAGCGCGCGATTTTTTATTTAGGAAGACGCCAACTCAACTTCATGGGGGTCCGCGGGAAGCCTCATCTTCGTTTGACGATTTACGGAGAAGCAGATCAGAGAAGTTGCGGATCTATCTGGGAGAGGCAGATTGGAAGATCTGCGGGAAGCCTCAACTTCGCTGGACGGTTTGCAAGAGGAGCAGATCGGAGAAGTTGCAGATCTGTTCGAGAGAGGCAGATTGAGTTTTTGGAGGTTCTGCACATGCAATTCGCCTGATGGTGGTGGATTTGCAGGTACATATATGCAGTGATAACGGTCGACAGAATCATGTATGCAAAGGACATCCTACAGGACTAGCGGTTGCAGCGGTTGGTACCCATGCATTCTGGTGGATGGCTGCTCTTTTATATGGACGTCGACATATTCTTTGTTATGTTTGACCACAACCAGACTTTGTGAATCACTATCATGACAAGTAGTCATTAAGAGGGGGAGTTAGAAATAATTAATTCTTACTTGTCTATGGTTGTAATTCTCCATTTGAGGAGTTTGTTCCTACATAATAGGAATTATCTAGAATATAGTTTCTCCCAGTTTAGTGTGTGGTTGAGAGAATCTCTCAACCACACTACTGTACGTCTAAGATAGAGTTCCTATCTTGAGACTTTTGCTTGTATAAATATGTGTGTAATTTCCTTGATTCATAATATAGAATTTAATTTAAGTTTGCAGTGTGATATTTTATCTCTTAAATATTCAAAATGAGGGTCTAGTTGAATGTGAGAATTTTTATTTTATTAAAAAAAAAAACCATTTGTTGATAGAATTAATTATGCTTAGTAGAAACATGACCACAATTGAATGCTAAACTAGTACACTAATATTAGTACACAACTCTGAAAAAGTGTTATGCAAGTGCGTGGGATATAAGCTTGCTAATCGTCGAGGGATAACGGGTAATTGTCAAAGGTGGAGGTTTCGAATCACCTATTTCACTTGCTCTCTTGACAAATTAGGTAACCTTAAATTCCATATTTTCTAGTTATCAAGATGTTATCCGTAGGAATCCAATAATTGAGAATTAAAATTTAAGAACAATTGAAGGGAACCCTACTGGAAATTCAGTCAACTTGTAGTAGACTACACAAATTCCCAAGGTTCATGTATTATATAAAAAAAAAAAATTATGTTTATGAAGGTCATTAGTTTTACCTATGATTTTGATGAGGGTCGAAATAATCAGATGCCAAGTGTGTAAAATTAATATTCATCGGGTATGTAAATTGTGTAAGGAAAAGCAACAAACAATAAATGCGCAAATAGATCAGCGTTAAAATGCCTTATGTCCCTACTGTTTCTGCTGTCCACCATCAAACCCGCCCCAGCTCTGCACCATTATACACCTCTCCATCCATGCCGCCCCTTGAAAACGTATCCCCTTTCCCCTCCCCACATCATATCGAGAATGAGGTCTTATCGGACTCACTTAATGTCATTACTGCTCTTGTTGAAAACCACCAATCCTGCCCCACACCTGATCCATTATATCCCTCCCCCTCCATGCCTCCTCCCCCATCCATGCCTCCCCCCTCTCCTCCCTCTCCACATAACGAGAATGTGGACCTTTCAGACTCCCCAATAAATTCTGTGGGATGTGATATTGAATCCCTTTTAAATAACCCAAACCTTGATTTGGCTGCCCTCACCATTTTTGATAACATCCCTAGGGACCCTGATATTGTCATCTTGCCAGCTTCGGGGTGCAATATTACGGTGAGGAAAAAATCGAAATCTGCATCCAGACATTTCAGAGGGAGGCAAAAAACTAAATCCCTTTTCTGAGATGAACTTCTTGACCTCAGGGAGGTACCAATTTATTCTGCAGCTGATCACAGGGTGCTTGGTGCTGGCGACCCGCCTGGGGCCTCCAAATGACATACATTCTCCCCTTCTATATAAGAGGTCCGTTTGCTAATATGGCAAATTCCGTGGGCCATCACGACCTGGATATCCTCCTCCTGCACGCGGGCCAAATTTTATATTTGTTTTCTTTTCAGGTGCAAGCGTGCCAATTATTGGATGAACATAATATGCAAGCGAGGTTGTTTCCCTCACGTAATCCCTTCCCTGGATGTATCCTTCGGATGGGGTATATGAGCTGGTTTATCCACAGGTTTACTCTAGTTCCTAGAATTAAGTAGTGGCATTTTTATGGTGCCAAACTTTTTGATATAATTTGTGGACACATCATAATCTTTTTGCCTTCGTCGGTTTCTTTCTGCCGGTATATATGGGGCATCATATATTGTAAATGAGTGCATTATTTATGCTCTATAATTTGCGCTATTCGTACAGTGCTGCTATGCACTATATCATCATGTAATATGTACTGTTTTGCATATCTTAATATATAAAACAGCGTTTTTTTCTTTCTGAAAAAAAAAGATCAGCGTTAAAGCTAAATCAGAGCTGAAAATTCGAGTACAAAGTATATATATGTGTGTGGCGGGGGAGTGGGGGGGAGGTGTAATGATAGGATATTAAATTTAAATATTGTAGAGGATGTCGAGAGCGCTCCTACTCTCATAGTAGAGAATCAAAATAACATGATACATTTTCATCAGACGTTAAAGAAAATATCATGACCCCTGTTTACCAATGGCAGGAAGTATTAACAGACGTTATTGCGGAAAATTCCCATGTCAGTGATATAACTATAACATTTTTCCAGGATAGAAATAATATCCATTAAAATAATGTGACATAACTACGAGAGAGCACTCCTTAAGGAAATATACTACAAGTGGAGGTGGGACCCTTTAAAAGAATATCGTATAAAATAAAACTCTAGATATATTGGGTGCGAAATAGTAGTTGAATATAGAAACAAAAAATTGAAACCAAACTAGTAAATAATCTGGTTGAATAGTTAATTGATCAATTATCTCAACAGAACTCTATCATCATTCTACACTAAAACTCTCGCAGAGAAGTTAAATGAACAGAAATGTAAGGGAAATACCATAACAAATCAACGGGGAACTACTGTTGATATAGCCATCCTGAATAGATGATAAATATAATTCATCCACAAGTGAAGGGAAAGTAATTATAAGTGTTATTTATGTATTGATAATTTAACAGTATTTGAGATAAAATAGAAACATGGCAAATGTCCAAAATTTTCAAAAAAATATAACGCTACTAATCACCAATAAGTGACTGTCTTGTACCGGCTAGAGGCCGAGTTAATGTAACCCTTACCAATAATTAATACATTATTCAAAGAGTCGAATCTTCTTAAAAACACTGCAAATAAATAGTGAAATTGTTCTTAAATATTTGATATAAAGAACACCCTACAAGGAATGAACTACAGCAGAAGGAAATTATTTTAAATAGAGCGTATGACTTGGCGTCAAGCATGTGTCCGTAAAAATTGAGCAGATAACACTCAGTTGAACCATCTCTCATAGAAATCTGACACTGATGCTGACAGGTCAAACCAACCTATAGCAGAGCGAGATCGTCATAATGTGGGAAACGTTATAATCGGATCGACCAAGGAACAAAACTTCTTTACGTGCAGATAAACCATGGAAAATTGAATAAGTAATTGTAATAGATATATAAGTTGGGGAACGGTCTAATCAGATCGACCAAGGAACAAAATTTCTTTACGTGCAGATAAACCATCGAAAATTGAATAAGTCATCGCAATAGATATATTTACTAGCAGAATCACATTTACCAATATGGTTGATATAGGCGGATAGGCTTATATGAAATAGATTTACAACTATATTCACCAATGCAGTTGATATACACTAATACGCCTAATATTTTTCACCAAAATAAATATTATATATTTATGATTAAAATTACCAAAATATTTTATATATTTACTTATAATATATTAATAATATTAACTATATACATAATATATATTAACTTAAAATATACATATAAGCCTATCTCTTCAGTTTAATATATTAAACTAAAGAGATTAATAAAGCATATGAAATAATATTTAAAAATAAAAAACCTAAAAACTAATAAACCCAATGATTTAATATTATAAACCAAAGTAATTAGTGAAGCAAAGGATAAATATTAATATTATAAACCAAGAAATAAAAAACCCTAAGAATAAATAATTTAATCTCAAGAGATTAAAAAACCCGAGAAATAATACTTTAAACCAAAAAACATAAGAAAATAATAGACTCTAAGAATTAATATATTAAAATCAAGAGATTAATAAAGCATATGAAATAATATTTAAAAACAAAAAACCTAAGAAATTAATAAACCCTAACAATTAATATTTTAACCCAAAGGAAAAAATAAAACTGAAAAAATAAATTTGCATAAAAATAGATAGATATTCTTAACATTTATATCAACCTTGCTGAAAAATAGATAGATATTTTTAACATTTAAAAGTTTAAGTTGTTTAATCTATAAATTTTGAGTACCTCTCGTATTTAAGTTCAATTTTAACAAGAATAAATCATAATCTCACTTAAAATTATATTGATGAATTACTTGAAAAAAAACATGTCATTTATTAATTAGACTACACCTTTTTTATTTATACAATATAATTGTTTATTGCGCAAAAAGGTGCACTATATAGACCAATATAAGGATGGTGTGGCATTCTGTATATGTTCAATGAGTATTTGACATGTAGCTTTTTCAAATTAAAATAAATAAATATTTAGTTATTAAGAAAACAATCTCTATTGGAAAAATACATGTATATTATAAAAAATACAATTAATTTTAACACGATCACTCACCATACTCACTCAATCCATTAACACTGGGTGTAACAGCCTCATTAAGGTTAACTAGTATTAACTAGTTAAAGACTTTTATTATTTTAAATTTCTGCTAAAAAAAAAAGACTTGAAGCTTTATTGTACATTTTAAAAGAAAACACAAACAAATTATTTTATTAAGAGTAATTAAAGTAGGAGGATTAAATAATGAAAAGTAAAATATTTTAAGCTGCTGGTAAAAGTTTCCAAGAATAGGAGGTGGTTGGGAACAGTTGGAAAAACAGTTACCTAACCTCCAGGGATAAAAGGAAAACCCAGGAGAGGGGCAGGGGTTCTGTCTTTTGTCTTTTTTTTCTGAGCAAGAAGGGTGAAGTATTTTCTAGAGCTGGAGGAGGTCCAGTTGAAAATAGCTTCTGCAACCCTAGAGAGCCAGATTACCTGTTTGTGACTGGATTGGCCATCCAGAGGTCACAGCAGAAAGTTTCCATTGTTTCTCGTGGCACCATCCAGATTCTGGGCTAGGGGACAAGCGGGGGACGTAATAGCCTCCCTTGAAGGTTGGGTGGACAGCAGCTTAAGCTTCGGTGTATACAGATAAGTATTTTTGTGCATTGAATATTTATTTAATTGTAAATCTTGGAAGTAACACTATCGTGGAGGAATTGTTGGCAGTATAGTCTATTAGCTTATAATGATTTCATGCAGAAATGGTGTTATTTGAATAGAAAGTAGTGGAATCTATAGAGAACCCTATCTATTGTTTTCTTACTGAAAAATTCAGGAAATTGCTGTTATAGAATATAAATTCTGCTACCTTTCGTTTTCTACTGTTTAGTAGTCTAATATAGAATAAAGATGTTACTATGATTGATTATTACAGTATTATAAAATAAAGAAGGAGAGAGTTCCAATACAATAACAGAGAACAAAGTACTGATCATCTAAATATAGAGTGCTTCAGCCAGAAGTTAAACAATAAAATAAAACATATAAACCAACATAATGACTACATATAACTTTGTTGTATAAATAGCATAACCGGTAAGTCGTAGCCTACCGAGACTTCCACTCTGCAATAACACCAGTAGATACCAGGATAGGCAAACATGTATGCATGTAAATGATAAACTCTGACAAGAAAAACAGTACCGACAGGTTGAACACTGCCGAAGAGCGGTGAGTGGTGTACAACCTTTCCTCCTCGAAGTGATAGTACAAAGTGAAATAGAGCTACGTCAAACAAACGATTTGTGCATGCAAGACTGGAAAAGTCCAAACAGAGCTTACATATAGGAAAGTATAAATAAGGACACATTGCATAAAAACGCAGGTTGGCGGAGCTTAGAAATTCAAAACTGTTCTACTGGAAACTTCGATGAACAGTAGTAAAAAAATAGTTACAAATGAAAGTAGAGCCCTTAAGTAGGAACTGTAATAAATATAAATCGACCCCCAAATCTACTATCGTTGCCCGAGCAGGTCTCTCGAATTTGAAGTATACATGTATTAATAAAGTGTTAGGGTTATTTCGGTAACCCATCCATGAGTGGAACCCAAAAATGCATTAAGCAGATTATTTACTATATAAATAATAAAACTACAGTCGCCCATGGCATTGGAGTATCTCGAAGCCGAGAAAATAAATTTTAGCCGGTGGGTGAGCCCATGTCAAAACAAGGGCAAAGTAATTATGTGAGCTATACATTAAAACCTCAATGTGGAAAGGGCTTCGCCCATCAAAAAAAACCACAGAGTCATGTACCTATGCCAGGAAGCTAAAACTTTGTCAGCAAGACAGTCGAGGGTTTTTCCATGTTAAACTTTAGAAGCGGGAGTTCGACTCCTCGTACCTGCGGAAGAAACGGAGGAGAAACCACTAGCGAAAATAGAAGTAAGGGTTTTAAGGGTAACAATCGGCATGGCAAACCAAACTTCTTAACAATTTATTCCTGTGTAAAGATGAGAATTGCACCTATAGTAGAGAATTCGTCGGACCATCTGCATTTGGAAAATATGAAAATGATAAACTGAGTCCCGAGATTAGACCATTGAAAACGCAGAGCAAGGATATTATTTCACAAGAAAAACTCGAAATGGGGTTCGGATGAAAAGATTACCTACGGCGCTTGGGAGGTTCCTATAACTCCTAAAGGTAGTCTGCCCTGGGCTACCATGTCAAAAAAAAAATACGCACCATTATAACCAACCTGTAGAGGTAGAATGTAATGGATTGCTAAACTTTAGAGAAACCAAGGAGAACAAAAACAGCTGGTAGAAAACTAACAAGGAATCTGTAAATGGATGCAGTCGAACAAACAAACCTGGTATTATATAAGTAAAATGGCGGAGAAACCAAGTTGAGAATAACGTCCACTGGGAGCTCTAAACAGTAAGCAAATGCGCAGAACGCGTTGTGAAAACTGTCATGGGGACGCCAAATTATAGGCTCCCTGTGCGTCGACTAACAGCCGAGCCGGAAACTCTCCCCAGCTCTCAGTGAAATTGGCAAAGAGCGCCAAAGTCATTTTCCACTCCTTGGAGGGAAAAGCAGTATCCCGAGGAAATATGGACACATGTAAGCTCAGTACCTCTGGAAATATCGCACATAAATGACCGCCTTCGAAGCCAAGTGGAGAGGCATTTTCCAAGACCACCATTAAATGACAACTCATTTATTAAGACATATGGCACAAGCTCCAGGGTTCGAACCAGACAGATAGCATGAATGTGCCAATATCATATATTAGTTAAACATATGTAAGGAGCCAAACCTTAATGTATATAGTCCGAATTCATTCGTATAGCTATGTTAATCAAATTAAATTGTATGGAAAACGATTATATTAATGCACTTATTATTCTGTCCGGAAATGTGTAGTAAAGCGATGTGGTTATTCCAGTTAGGAGTATAAGAGTTAAAAAAAAATTGTGTTGGTAAAAATTTAATGTTGATAGATGTGACAAGTGGTATCAGAGCCAGTTGCTACACTGGGATCCTAAGGGTCTACTAACAGTGAAGTTGTGCATGTGTTTAGTGCACTGAGAAGAAGCACGTGACATGAGGGAAGTAGAAACGTCACAGTCACAACCGGGAGCTCCAACAATTATGAATCCAGAAATGTGTGTTCAACTAACTATTGAACAGCATCAAAAGACCAGGCAATTATTGGAGGCACATCAGCAACAAACTGCATTCTTGTTAAATACAATGCAGCAACTACAAGAAGAGATGGTGAGAGTTCGAAAATACAATTTGAGAGGTTGATGCAAGACCAAGAAAGGATCTTAAAAAGTTTGTCTGACAAACAAAATCAAGAGATGGGGCATCCCAGTGTGGAGAAAGAATTGTCTACGGAACAAGAGGAACAGCAAACTGGAAATCACACCACAGGCAGGACTGAAAAGAGTACTTCTCAAAGGAGAAAAAACAAGAACTATAATGAAGCAGAATCAGGCAATGAGTCTGACCAGCAAGGTCCTAAGAGGCAGAAAGTGGAACTGCAGGGGGAGTTTCGCAAGATCAAGCCACCAACATTTGATGGTGAGGTAGAAGAGGTGGCTGAAACATGGCTGATCAATATAAATGTATAATTTCAGGTATATGAGTACAACAACAATTTGAAGGCCAGATTGGCCATATACCAGTTACGAGAAAAAGCCACCCTGTGGTGGGAGGAGGTGAAAAACGTACGCAGCATCGATGAGTGAGATATCACATGGGAATTGTTTCAGCAATATTTTAAGGACAAATATTTGATAGAGATGTTTTATGATGACAAGGCTAAGGAGTTCCATGATCTTTTATTGGGACAGATGACCATGGATGAATATGTCATAAAATTTACTTCCTTGTTGCGTTACGTACCTTACCTTCACGAAGAAAAAGCCAAGGTTCAAAGGTTCCTAAGCAGTCTACCTGCTCATATAAGAGAGCAGATAGAATTCGTTAATCCGCAGACCATGGATGAGGCTATCCGCAAGGCAAGAATGTGTTATCAGCAAAATAAAACCAAGGGGGAAGGAGGAAAAAGCTGGCAGCAAAGGAAGAACCCGAAAAATACTTCTACCTTCAAAGGTAGTAAAAGCAGTAACTTTAAAGGTTCATCACAGAATGCCATCAACAAGCAGTTTGGTAAAAATCATCAAATAATTAAGTGGCCAGCAAAGGAGAAGCTCACGGAAGCATCCAACAAGCCAGAATGGGAGCATAATTCAAAACCTCCCCTACAGTGCTGGGGCTGTGGAGAGGCTCATTACTATAAAAATTGTCCCCAACGAAATAAAAGTGAGACAATAGCAAATCTACAAAAGGAATCTACAGTGGGAGATGTGGCGCGTAATGTTCCTTGCATAAATGCAGCCTTGGAGGATCGACAGGCTGATTTCCAGCCCACGATGATTGAACTGGAAGGTACTATACTGACTAAACCTGTTTCAATTTTAATAGATCCTGGAGCAAGCCTAATTTATGTAAGTCCTAAAGTGGTGGAGTCATGCAACTTAAAAGAGCAGAAATTCAAAAACTCCTGGTTAGTTCAATTAGCTACCAGGGCAAAGCGTAAAGTAACTGTGAAAATTCCTAACTATGTCTTAGAAATAGCAGAACAACAGTTACAAGTAGACTTAAATGTCTTACCACTGGGGTCATACGACGTGTTGTTGGGCATGGATTGGTTGAAAGGACACTGGGCCCTAGTGGACTACAAGGAAAAGGTTATTCATATCAGAATGCAAGATGGTCTGCATAAGAAAATTCAAGGAATTAAAAAACCAGTACAACTACGTCCCATAACAGCATCTCAATTGAGCAAGTGTATCTGGAAAGGATGTCAGATGTATTCCATTCAAGTAGGATATGCAGAGTCCAAGGAAAAACCTCCAATAATGGAGGATATTCCTGTGGTACAGGAATTCTTGGATGTGTTTCTAGAAAACATTCCTGGATTGCCACCCAAAAGGGATATTGATTTCTGCCAGGAGCCACTCCGGTATCAAGAGCGTCCTACAGAATGAGTGTCCCAGAGTTAACACAGCTAAAGATGCAATTACAAGAATTAATGGACAAAGGCTACATCCGCCCAAGTGTGTCTCCTTTGGGAGCACCAGGGCTTTTTGTTAAGAAGAAGGACAGAACCTTACGCATGTGCATGGACTACCAACAGCTTAATAAGTTGATGGTTAAGAACAAATACCCCTTACCAAGAATCGATGCCATGTTTGATCAAGTGAGAGGGGCTAAGGTGTTCTCTAAGATAGATTTAAGATCCGGGTATCATCAGATTCGGATCAAGGATGAGGACATATGTAAAACATCATTCTGCACATGTTATGGGCATTATGAATTCGTGGTGCTGCCCTTCGGCTTGAAAAATACACTAGCCACCTTCATGAGGTTGATGAATGGCATCTTTCATCAGTTTTTGGATAATTTTGTGCTTATTTTCATAGATGAAATACTAGCATATTCAAAAAGTGAGGAAGAACATAAAGAGCATCTAAGAATAGTTTTAGAAATGCTGAGGAAACATCAGCTTTATGCCAAGTTTAGCAAGTGTGATTTCTTTAAATCAGAAATCCAATATTTGGGACATGTTATATCAGCTGAGGGGATATCGGTAGACCTCGAGAAGATCAAAACTATTATGGAATGGTGAGTACATCAGAATGTAGAAGACATTAGATCATTTATGGGTCTAGCTGGATATTATAGAAGGTTTATAGAAGGATTTTCTAAGATTGCTTTTCCCATTACATCTTTGCAGAAAAAGGGTAAGCCTTTTAAATGGACAGAAGAATGTCAAAGAAGCTTCGAAAATCTGAAACAACTCCTAACCACGGCACCAGTGTTGAAGGTAGCTGACCCCGGAAAGGATTATGAGATTTGCACCGATGCCAGCAAGGAAGGAGTTGGTGCAATATTAACTCAGGAAGGCAGAGTGGTAACCTACGAGTCTAGGAAGTTGAAGGAACATGAATAGAGATATTCTGCCTATGACTTGGAGCTCACAGCAGTGGTGCATGCTCTCCGAGTATGGAGACATTACCTGCTAGGTAAAAGATTCATACTTAAAACAGATCATAGTAGTTTGACAAACTATTTCAAGCAGGCATATTTAAATTCTAGACAGGCAAGATGGAACGCCTTTCTGAGTGAATTTGATATGGAAATTTAGCATGTTAAGGGGAAGGAAAACTGAGTGGCAGATGCATTGAGCAGAAAACTGCATGATATTTATGCTTTATACTACAGTCAACCAGCAAGCCAACTATTGAAACAGTTAAAAGAAGAAGCACAGAAAGACCCGGAATATCAATATCTGTATCAGAAAATGGAGGATAATGTGCAGCAAGGAAAGTCCTCAGAATTTGGAAAGAACAAAGATCAGATATTAACCTTCTACAGAAGAATCTATGTACCTAACCGTACCGTTCTTAAAGAGTTAATTTTGAATGAATATCACCGCAGTAATTATGCTGGCCATCTGGGTTATCAGAAAATGCTCACTGCCATACGAAAAGTATACTATTGGACAGGTATGCGAAAGAACATTGCTGAATATCTAAGCAAATGTTTGGAATGTCAACAAGTTAAAGTGGAGCATCAGCATCCTGCCGGATTATTACAGCCCATACCCATTCCTGAGTGGAAGTGGGAGGTTATCTCCTTGTATTTTATCACCGGGCTACCATGAACGAGAAAGCAAAATGATTCCATCATGGTGGTAGTAAACAGATTAAGCAAATCTGCCCATTTCATACTGGTACAATCTACATACAAGACAGTGCAGATTGCAGATATATTTATGAAGGAAATTTTTAGGTTGCATGGCATACCTAAAACTGTAATTTCCGATCAGGATGTTAAGTTCACATCCGCATTCTAGAAAACCTTGTTTACCGGTCTGGGAACTCAGATACACTTTAGTACTGCCTATCATCCTCAGACCGATGGGCAGACAGAGCGAGTACACCATGTTCTCGAAGAAATGTTGTGCATGTATGTGATGCAGCAACTGGTTAAATGGGAGGATTACTTACATCTGGTGGAATTTTCCTACAACAATGGGTATCAGGAATCTTTAAAAATGAGTCCCTTTGAGGCATTGTACGGAAGGCAATGTCGTACACCCATAAACTGGAGCAGTCCAAAAACAAATTAATTGTTGGGACTCGAAATGTTAGCTGAAATGGAAGCTGAAGTTAAAAGGATAAAGAAGAATTTAAAGGCGGCACAGGATAGACAAAAGATGTACGTAGATAAGAAAATATTCTACCGTGAGTTCACTGTAGGAGAGCACGTATACGTAAGAGTTAAGCCCAAAAGGAGTACCATGAGATGGACCTCCTGTGCCAAATTGGCTCCCCGATATTGTGGACCTTTCCAAATAATGGAAAGGGTGGGACTAGTAGCTTATAGACTAGCCTTACCCAGTCATATTCAAGTACACAATGTATTCCATGTGTCCTTGCTGAAGCGATATGTACATGATGAAAGACATGTGATTCATGGGCAAAATATTCAGGTAGGAAAAAAAAAACGGATAGGAATCCTAACGTAAGGTTTTGAATAATTGTTGTATGCTGACTTGAAAATACTTGTTTTTCCAGGTAGAATCGGACGACGAGTTTCTGGTCGAGCCGCAATGCATACTTGACAGAAGAGAAATTGAGCTCCGCAAGCGAGCAATCATCCATGTGAAAGTGTAATGGAAGCACTTCGGACCAGATGAAGCTACTTGGGAGGATGAGAACTTTATGTGGGAAGCTTACCCAGAACTTTTCACAAGCCTAGCCTAAGACACCGAGGACGGTGTTGCTTCCACGAGGGGAGGATGTAACAACCTCATTAAGGTTAACTAGTATTAACTAGTTAGAGACTTTTATTATTTTAAATTTTTGCTAAAAAAGAAAAAGACTTGAAGCTTTATTGTACATTTTAAAAGAAAACACAAACAAATTATTTTATTAAGAGTAATTAAAGTAGGAGGATTAGATAATGAAAAGTAAAATCTTTTAAGCTGCTGGTAAAATTTTCCAAGAATAGGAGGTGGTTGGGAACAGTTGAAAAAACAATTACCTACCCTCCAAGGATAACAGGAAAACCCAGGAGAAGGGCAGTGGTTATGTCTTTTATCTTTGTTTTTTGAGCAAGAAGGGTGAAGTATTTTCTAGAGCTGGAGGAGGTCCAGTTGAAAATAGCTTCTGCAACCCTAGAGAGCCAGATTAACTGTTTGTGACTGGATTGGCCATCCAGAGGTCACAGCAAAAATTTTCCACTGTTGTGCATGGCACCATCCAGATTCTAGGCTAGGGGGCAAGCGAGGGACGTAATAGCCTCCCTTGAAGGTTGGGTGGACTGCAGCTTAAGCTTCTGTGTATACAGATAAGTATTTTTGTGCATTGAATATTTATTTAATTGTAAATCTTGGAAGTAACTTTATCATGGAGGAATTGTTGGCAGTATAGTATGTTATCTTATAATGATTTCATGCAGAAATGGTGTTATTTGAACAGAAAGTAGTGGAATCTTTAGAGAACCCTATCTATTTTTTTCTTACTAAAAAATTCAGGATATTATTGTTATAGAATATAAATTCTGCTACCTTTCGTTTTCTATTGTTTAGTAGTCTAATATAGAATAAGATGTTATTATGCTTGATGATTACAGTATTATAAAAGAAAGAAGGAGAGAGTTCCAATACAATAGTAGAGAACAAAGTACTGATAATCTAAATATAGAGTGCTTTAGCTAGAAGTTAAACAATAAATTAAAACATAGAAACCAACATAATGACTACATATAACTTTTCTGTATAAATAGCATAACCGGTAATTCGTAGCATACCGAGAATTCCACTCTGCAATAACACCAGTAGATACCAGGATAGGCAAACATGTATCCATGTAAATGATAAACTCTGACAAGAAAAATAGTACCGACAGGCTGAACACTGCCGAAGAGCGATGAGCGGTGTACAACCTTTCCTCCTCGGAGTGACAGTACAAAGTGAAATAGAGCTACGTCAAACAAACGATTTGTGCATGCAAGACTGGAAAATTCCAAACAAAGCTTACATATAGGAAAGTATAAATAAGGACACATTGCATAAAAACGCAGGTTGGTGGAGCTTAGAAATTCAAGACTGTTCTACTGGAAACTTCGATGAACAGTAGTAAAACAACAGTTACAAATGAAAGTAGAGCCCTTAAGTAGGAACTGTAATAAATATAAATCGACCCCAAAATCTACTATTGTTGGCCGAGCAAGTCTCTGGAATTTGAAGTATACATGTATTAATAAAGTGTTAGGGTTATTTCGGTAACCCGTCCATGAGTGGAACCCCAAAATGCATTAAGCATAGTATTTACTATATAAATAATAAAACTACAGTCGCCCATGGCATTGGAGTATCTTGAAGTCCAGAAAATAACTTTTAGCTAGTGGGTAAGCCCATGTCAAAACAAGGGCAAAGTAATTCTATAAGCTAGACATTAAAGCCTCGATGTGGAAAGGGCTTCGCCCATCAAAAAAAACCACAGAGTCATGTACCTGTGCCAGGAAGCGAAAACTTTGTCAGCAAGACAGCCGAGGTTTTTGCCATGTTAAACTTTAGAAGCGGGAGTTCGACTCCTCGTACCTGCGGAAGAAACGGAGGAGCAACCATTAGCGAAAATAACAGTAAGGGTTTTAAGGGTAACAATTGGCATGGAAAACAAAAATTCTGAACAACTTATTCCTGTGTAAAGATGAGAATTGCACTTGTAGTAGAGAATTCGCCGAACCATATGCGTTTGGAAAATATGAAAATGATAAACCGAGCCCCGAGATTAGACCATTGAAAATGCAGAGCAAGGATATTATTTCACGAGAAAAACTCGAAATGGGATTCAGATGCAAAGATTACCTACGGCGCTGGGGAGGTGCCTATAACTCCTTAAGGTAGTTTTCCCTAGGCTACCATATCAAAAAAAAACTAAGCACCATTATAACCAACCTGTAGAGGTAGAATGTAATGGATTGTTAAACTTTAGAGAAACCAAGGAGAACGAAAATGGTTGGCAGAAAACCAACAAGGAATCTGTAAATGGATGCAGTCGAACAAACAAACCTGGTATTATATAAGTAAAATGGCGGAGAAACCAAGTTGAGAATAACGTCCACTGGGAGCTCTAAATAGTAAGCAAATGCGGAAACTCTCCCTGTGTGTCGACTAACAGCCGAGCCGGAAACTCTCCCCAACTCTCAGTGAAACTGGCAAAGAGCACCAAAGTCATTTTCCACTCCTTGGAGGGAAAAGCAGTATCCCGAGGAAATCTGGACACATGTAAGCTCAATACCTCTGGAAAGATCGCACATAAATGACTGCCTTCGAAGCCAAGTGGAGTGGCATTTTCTAAGACCACCATTAAGTGACAACTCATTTATCAAGACAGATGGCGCAAGCTCCCGGGGTTCGAACCAGACAGATAGCATGAATGTGCCAATATCATATATTAGTTAAACATATGTAAGGAGCCAAACCTTAATGTATATAGTCCGAATTCATTCGTATAGCTATGTTAATAAAATTAAATTGTATGGAAAACGATTATATTAATGCACTTATTATTCTATCCAGAAATGTGTAGTAAAGCAATGTGGTTATTTCAGTTAGGAGTACATGAGTTAAAAAAAAATTGTGTTGGTAAAACTTTAATGTTGATAGATGTGACACTGGGTTAGCTAGATTCAGGTGGAAGTTCAATGGATTTTTTTAACTCATAGAATGGATGTTCACTTTACCAAAGTAAATTTGAATAATATTTTCAATTCATTAATAAAAGTATTAACTTTAATCAAAATTAATTTAAGTAAATTGGTTTACAACGAATTGTTTATAGTTATAACCAAACTACTTTTATTTTGGGATATGAACCTCCCAAATTCTATTATTTAATTTATAAAACAAAATATAACACAAATTATAACATAATTTCTGAGATCAATATCTTTTATATATTTTAAAAATTATTAAGTCAAGTCTTTTTTTATTTTGGGATATGAATCCTCTCAAATTTTATTATTCAATTTATAAAACAAAATATAACACAAATTATAAGACAATTAACATCTTTTATATATTTGTAGAATTATTGACTTAATATTGAAATTTGTTTATAAAACTAGGATAAAGTTTTTCTAGCTAAAATTAAGGGAAATCATTGTGATGATTTTAGAGGCAGGTTTAAATATTAATCAAATTAACATTATTCTTTTTCATAAATATGACTTTTATTTATTTTTCTTCACGTCATTAACTAAAACTAAAACTCAGAGATATGACTCTAATCAGAAATTACAATTATTTACACGTTCTTAGAGTTTGAATTTAATTGAAATGTTAGAAGAATAATGTCTAATGAGTGTGAAACATTGAATATTTGAAATTTCACACTTATTCTATAGTTCTTCCAAAATAAAATATAGAATGGACATTTCATACTCATTCCATAGTTCTTCCCCAAAAGAAATATTCAATAATAAGTACAACTGTTTTTTTATCAAACATTTAAAATTTCATGTTATTATTAAATGAAAAAATCACATCTGAAATTAAAATTATCTCCCAGTCAGAACCAAAAATATTAGCCGAATTTAAATTTTAATGGAGAATATTATTAGAGTGATTTCCGACGATTCTTTTTTACTCCCCTTTTTATTCCCCTGGAGTGAGTATTTGCATTTTAAATATAGATTAAATATTGCATTTTAAATATAGATTAAATATCTATGCAAACATCTGAAATTAAAATTATCTCCCAGTCAGAACCAAAAATATCAGCCGAATTTAAATTTTAATGGAGAATATTATTAGAGTGATTTCCGACGATTCTTTTTTACTCCCCTTTTTATTCCCCTGGAGTGAGTATTTGCATTTTAAATATAGATTAAATATCTATGCAAAGTTAAAAATATCAGTATTTTTAAAAATTCACCACGATTAATAATCATCCGAATTTGATATTGGCTCGTGAAACGATAATGTAATAAATATAACTTTCATCAATGCACTTTAGTTTATTGAACCAGAGGCTTATACAGGTATTTATATTAACTGCTAAGCTCTTCAACATAGAATTTAGGTTGCCAATGGGGTTTGGTTCGATGGTGAAGAGTGTGTTGTTAAGATACTTGTGATGAAAAAGTCGCCGGTTCCAATCTTTCTGAAGGCAAAAAAAATCCAGCCATAATAAGAGTTTGTGTGGTCGAGCCCCGCCCGAGTGTGATCCGGGTGATTTGATTTTGACCACAGTAGCGGTTTCTTAGACCATAAATTTGCGGTTGATCCGGGTGATTTTGATCGCAGTAGTAGTTTCTTAGACCATAGATTTCGGGTGAAGTCATGTAAATCATGTAAGGACTCACTCGGTTTCTTAGACCATAGATTTGGGGTGAAGTCATGTAAGGACTCATACTACCAAGCAAACAAAAAAGACGTGAAATTCAAGTTTTTTTTTCTCTTCATTTACCAAATTTATCTCTGTCACAATTATTGTCATCGGTTTCATAAACCATAAATTTGAGATGAACTTATCTAAGGATTCACACTACCAAGCAAAAAAAAACATGAAATTCAAAAAAAAAATCTCGTCATTTACCAAATTTATCTCTGCCACAATTATTGTCATCTATAAAAGCACAATAAATTTTTCCCTGATTTCAAATCAACACAAATAAATGATGCCATTTATATAACTAACCACCACACTATAGAGGGACAATCAGCTACGGCGTTAAATCAAATGGCAAATCAATTTCAATATTGCTATTTTTTTTCAAATTAAGGATAATTATATGCAAAATTATTATTATACTTGAGGTTAAAAGAAAAAGAAGTTTCACTAATGGAAGAAATTATGTTTTTATCACACTCACCATTTCATTTAAATAGCTTATTGTAAATAGAACATTTCACCGGTTAATTAGATTATGTTATTTTAAATACAATTTAAGGAATTAAAAATGAGAACATCTACATCATAAACAATTAAATTATGTCTTAGCTATTTTTTTTAATGATATTATTTATAATAATTGATAATAAAAATATAATTGATAATAAAAATTATCTATTTAAAAGAAATAAAAAAATATATATATATCAAAAATTTGGCTGACAATATCAAAGTTTTCATTATTATCTCTCACTCTGAATATATGTGGTAAACATTTTTTCTCATTCACTCTTTCACGAGATTAAATGTCAAATCCTCTTTAATGAATTCAAAGTATTAGAATTTTAATTTACATTTATTTATATTTAAAAGTGTGAAGTTCATATAAAATAATGATAATCTAAAATCTTTTAATTCTGAATCTATCATGTGTGGAGAGGGATGAAATCTCTCATTTCCAAAGTTCTACATTTCAAAACCAATGTTTTTACCTCAAGGAATTTCGACCCTCTCAAATTAAAGGAATTTCAACCATCTCAAATTAAATAAATATAAGTGTAACCCTGTGCTATTTAAAAACTTCAGGTCGATTAAATTTACTAAGGTAATTTAAAAAAAAAAAAAATATACAAACAAAATATGAAGATATTTCATAACATTTTATTTTTAATATAAATATTATGTTTTGGTTTATTTAAATAAAAATAAAAGAGGTACCTGTTAATAGAGTTGAACCCTGAGTAATTGGGACGGTTGCACAATTATAACCATCTCTCTACATATTTAAAGGAAATCTGGAGAGGGGAAAAGGTTGGATTTTATCCCTCAATTCTCCGAAGAGAAAGAGGGTCTGAGAACACACAAAGACAAAAGTCTATTAGAGGAAGTTTCTACTTGTTAGAACTCCTGGGCTGGATATATTGAGCCAGTGGAGTAATCTTTGTTTAACATTGGAGGCTGGATTGAAGTCTCATTGCCAGGGTGGAGTTGTGTAGCAATTTTATGAAATGCTCAGGAGCATCCATGGGGAGAAGTGGACATGTACACCCTTCTCATGGTTGGGAGGTTAGTGAAGCTCGTTAGGAACTGTTAGCCTGAAAACAAGTAATTATGGAAATGTTTCCTTGACTGAATGAACTATACAGATAGATGTTTAAGTAGAATCCTTTCTTAAGATTTATAAATTGAACATAAACATATAAAAATGTATATAAAACACATTTTCCTTGTTAAACTATGTTGCTCAACAAAAATACAAATACATGATTGAATTTTGTGCTCGAATAATGATGTAGGAGCATTCGACTCGAAAAATCATTGTATATTTGATTGACTTAGGGGGTCCAATGTTTGATAAGGAATTCAATTTATTAATAGGAAATTTGTATATTTTTAATGATTTTAGTGATAAATAGGTGTGTGAGGTTTTTAATGTAAATATTCTCAAATAATTGAGAATACTAGAGATATTAGAATTGTAAAGGTCTCATGAATATCTTAGGGATTAGGAGATCCTAGAATATGAAATTAGTTGATTCAAACCTAGATTAAGAGATTTTAGGAATTAGTTGAGTGATCTATGGAGAAGATTGTGGATCTAGAATAATCCATAAGTGTGTAATTGTTCCTATAAATTTAATCCTACATATGGTAAGAATATGTGGGTGTGAGTGTGTGTGAGAGTGATGAGATGTGTAGAAGGCTAAGGGTTTGATATGCCCATATATTTTTTGTATCAGGAATTTAAATTTAAATCTGTTTATAGATAGCATTGGTTTATTTTTAAATCTCTATGAAAATTGCCCATTTTATATTGTTAATGTTATGATGTGTGCCTCTACGTGATACATGATTATAAATTGGTGAATCTATGAATATAGGAGGTGGTGAAGTGAATGTATTTGTTTTTCTGTGTGGAAAAGGTAGAGTACAAAATGCATCGAATTGTGAATTTTTTTGTGAGAGGATTTCCCTGCATTGATAAATATTGAAGAGATCATTTGCTACAACATTATGAATTTTAGTCTTGTGAGATCCTTGTTTGAAGGTTTGCTTAGGAAGTAAAAGAAATCACTATGAAAAAATTGTGTGATACTCTGTGTGCGTAATTGATAGAGTGATAAGTCTTTGTATTTTTAATTTCTAAAGCATTGTGCTACCCTCCAACCAAATTGAAGGTCGATAATGGATGAATTGGCATGAAACATTTACAATAGTCAAATATTTGGACCTGAACGAGAAAGTGAACTTTGTTTCACACAGAGAAGGAGTCGAACCAAAACTAGAAAAATTTGACCTTTATTGAAAGTTTTTCAATAGAAAATTAAATATTTGTTTGGAGGAGACAAGTCACAGTGGATTTACGAAAGTATTTTTGTGTTTAATACTTCAAGGAAGCTTGAAGTGTTAAACCCAAACTCTTTTTCATTCCAATTTGATTTCTTTTTCATTGAGGTTCATCTTTTAAGGGCATTGTTCGAAGAAAAAGACACAGTTCGAACATTACAAGAATGAAATCGAATTTGATGTGGATCAAATTCTTGTTCGACATTTTCAAAGATGTGGATGAAGCTCTGTTCAAGGTTGTTGGTTGTAGCATACAGGTAACTCAAAAACTCTTGTGTAAAGTTTAATTGGAATAGAATTTAATTTCCACGGAACTCAAGAAGGGTTGCAACAAAGTTTGAATGTGACCTTGGTTTAAAAGGCATGATTTTATATGGAAGTGAAGATGATAGATTAATAGTAACCATCAACCATAGTCAGAGCGATTTCTATTTTTGATTCATATACAGAGGTTCCTACTCTCATATTTTAGTTTATGTTACAGAACCAGTGGTGCAGTTCTTGCCCCAGAAGTTAAGTTCATGTTCTAGAGTTTGATTCTTGTTTCCACCTCCAACATTCTCGGACATAAAGCTCAACTATATTTAAACAAGCGCATGGTTTTTGAGGAAGATAGTCTTGACATGCTCATGTGTTCCCTTAATCCTTCCATGTTTATGCATAATTGATATGAGAAATTCTTAAGTGAAATTAATAGACATGAGAAGGGTTGAACTCTTTTTCTTAAGACTTGTAGTGTATCTTAATGAATTAGAGCTAACTTTATTGGAGTTAAAGACCTGATAGGTCATCAATTTTTCGTATCAAAACATGATGTTAAATCATGTGTGAGGAATTCTTGTTAGCATGAAGGCATGAGATAACCCTTGCAGTGATGAGAGTACAGTAGGATATACTAAAGGAATGGCTACAAGTGAAAGAGAATGAAGACCAAAGATATGGATGGAGAATGAGGAAACGTGTCAAATGGAACCTATTGCAAAAGAAATGGAATGCCAAGCTGATAAACAAGTTTAGAAAACTCAGACAAAGACATATTTCTTTGTTGGAGAAAGAGAAACTCAAAGTAATTGAGTCACATAAAAAATGATTTGTTGAAACCCAAAAATTCCATTGTGAAATATTGGTGCTTGAATCTTCAAACGAGGCCGAAAAGGTCTTGTATTTTAAAAATGATTTTATGGATGAAGGTACAATACCAAATGATGAGTTTGTTGCTAAGAAGGAGAAGAAAAATATGACAACTAATTACCATAGAAAATATCCTGAAAGAAATTATGGTCAAGAAGAAGTACTTTGTGAACCTCAAGGTAATAGGGATGATTGCTTTTCATTCCATAAAGTTGAGATTTTAGCTCAATTATAGAAGGAAATAGAGGTAAAGGATGATCACATATGTGAACCAAAACAAAGAATAATCTTTGGAGAGAATGGAAAATATGTTGAAAGAGATTTGATGTCTGAAACATCAAATGAGGCTAGAAAGCCTTATATTTTAAAATATGATAATTTGTGTAAAGATTTTGTTACAGGTGCAGGAAAACCATCTATAACTGATATGAAGAAAAAGGAAGAAGAAAAAAATCTGAATTTTTTTCTAAAAACAGATGAAGTAAAGTATTCAAGTGCTATACTTGAGAGGTATGATGCAGAAATATATTCACTAGAAAGGTTGCTGGAAGAATCTGAGTCAAATAAAGAACCTCAGGTAAATAATGTAAGTTTTACATTTAATGATTTTGAAGATGAAATGAAATTTCTAGAATAATGTTTAGAGAGAAATGAAGATGAGGAAGACTGATTTAAGGAAAAGAAGCAGTTTGCATAACCACACAGCGATGGTACAAATGAAGATAATTTGCAAAAAATTATGAGCAACAAAAATTTTAAAATTGTTTTATATCAACAAGGAAGAAGACATTTTAAATTCTTAAATTTTTATGAAACGAAATATGATGAAGAGGAAAATAAGAATTTTGAAATTCCTATAAGTAATTTTCGACAAAACGATTATTATTTAAATGTTGAAATTGAGAAATTAAAGAAACTGATGATGAAAGTACCCATAAAAAGGCACATGAATATGAAGGAGATAAACAACAACAGAAAGAAAATGATGATAGCAGAATTGATCAATATTATGAATGGAAAGCTGCAACAAAAAATTTGGAGACCAAGAGAAAGAGAGACGACAGGAACAAAAACTTAGCAGCATGAAGAAGAAAGCTTGAAGGACTGACATCAAAACAAAGTTTGGGATCCTGGAGGTAGCAATTTATTAAGACTTGTAGCTGTCACATTACTACAAAAAAGTGATAGACCTCATAGAGAGGAGTCTATGAATTTTTTCCTACTTTGGGAGCTTGATGCAGGAGCATACAGATCGAAAAATCATTGTATATTTGGTTGACATAATGGGTGTAATGTTTAATAAGTACTTTAATTTTTTAATACAGAACTTTTATATTTTTAATGATTTTCGTGAAAATTAGGTGTGTGAGGTTTTTAATATAAATATTCTCAAATAATTTAGAATACAAGAGATATTAGACTTGTAAAGATCTCATGAATATCTTAGGGATTAGGAGATCCTAGAATAGGAAATTAGTTGAGTCAAAAGTGGATTAAGAGATTTTAGGAATTAGTTGAGTGAGAAATGGAGAATATCATGTATCTAGAATAATCCATAACTATGTAGTTGTTCCTATAAATGTAAGCCTGCATATGGGAAGAATATGTGGGTGTGAGTGTGTGTGAGAGTGACGAGATGTGTGTAAGGCTAAGGGCTCGATATGCCCATTTATATTGTATATCAGGCATTTAAATTTAAATCTTTTTATTGATAGAATTGGTTTATTTTTAAATCTCTCTTAAATTTATCTCTGTATATTGTTAATGTTATGATGTGTGCCTCTGCGTGATACATGTTTAGAAATTGGTGAATCTCTGAATCGAAGATGTGGTGAAGTGAATTTATTTGTGTTTCTACATGGAAAAGGAAAAGTATCGAATGCATCGAATTGTGAATTTTTTTTTTTTGAGGATTGCTCTACGTTGAGAAATATTGAAGAAATTACTAAAATTCTGAAGTTTTCTCTTGTGAAATCGTTGTTTGGAGCTTTTATTAGGAAGTAAAAGAAATTAGTGTGCATAAATTGTGTGATATTCTATGTGGTTAATTGATTGAATGATAAGCCTATGTGTTTTTAATTTTTGAATAATTGTGCTACCCTCCAACCAAAACATTTCCAGCAGTCAAAGATTTGGATCTGAACGAGCAAGGGAACTATATTTCACACAAAGAAGGATTCGAACCAAAACTGGAAAAATGCGACCTTTATTGAAAGTTGTTCAATTGATAATTAAATCTCTGTTTCGACGAGACGAGTCACAATGGAGTTATGGAAGGATTTTTGTGTTTAATACCTAAAGGAAGCCTGAAGTGTTAAACCTAAACTCTGTTGCATTCCGATTTCACTTCTAGTTTGTTTAGGTTTAGTTCTAAGGCCATTGTGTGAAGACAAAGATGTTGTTCGACCATTCCAGGAATGAGATCGAATTTGATGTGGATAGATGTCCTGTTCGAGATTTTAAAAGATGTCGATGAAGCTCCTATAAATATTGTTGGTGGTGGCATAGAGGTAAGTCAATAACTCTTGCCCATAGTTTAATTAGAATATAATTTAATTTCCATTGAACTTAGGAAGGGTTACAAAAAAGTTTGAATGTGACCTTGGTTTGAAAGGTGTGATTTTAAATGGAAGTGTAGATGGCGGTTTAATGGTAACCATCAACCGCAACCAGAGGGAGTTCTATTTCTGATTCAGATACAGAGATTCCCACTCTCGCAGTTTAGTTTCTATTCCTAAACTAATGGTTCAGTTATTGTCCTGAAAGTTAAGTTCTTATTCCAGAGTTTGATTCTTGCTCGTACCTCCAACATTATCATACATCAAGCTCAACTGAAGGTAAACGATAACATGGGTTTTGAGGAACAGAGTGTTGACATTCTCATGTGTTCCCTTAATCATGCTCAAGTATTGCAGACAACGCACAACTCTGAAAAATAAAGCTTCCATTTTTATGCATAATTGATATAAGCATTATTTAAATGAAATTAATAGACATGAGAAGGGTTTAAGTCTCTTTCTTGGGACTTGTATTGTAGCCTAGTGAATTAGAGCTACCTGTATTGGAGTTAAAGACCTGGTAGGTCATCAAATAATTATATGACTAGAAAAGACAAACCTATGATTTAAAATACCGTTTCTTTGTCAAACTATCTTTCTCAATAGAAAAGTACAAATATCTGATTTAATTTTGTGGTAGAATATTTGCATGACTAAAAAATACATACCAGAGATTTCATTACAGTTCTCCATGAAAATGTTGAAAACATTGCATTGGAAAGAACCCTATCTCTATGAATTAATGTGAATAAAACCACTAATGTTGGGGTACGATACCTAGAGTAACTAGGAAAGAGAACATAGATGTAATCATGGTGTTGATGCTAATGTACTTAAGCCAAATAAAATTTTGATTCTTTGTGATGTAAGAAGAAAACCTACCAAGGGAATTTAGATAGTTATCAGAGGCTAAGCCGTCATTTTTTCCCCTTGGGGTTCCTAAAACCACATGCTATGCGAGCTACAATACTAGTGCATTACAAGCCTGTTAGTACCCCATATTGAAAATAAAAGGAACAAACTGTAAAATTCTAGCTACATTGAAAAGGTTTTTAAACTGTGGAAGACCCCAGCAGTGAAACAAGAAATTACATAGCAATTATCCTTTGTTATAGAACCAACAACATGACAATAATGTAGGTTTTAACCCTGAATAGAAACTATCTACACACAAATCTTATAACAGAAAATAAACAATAGCAAGAGCATAAAACATAAAACAGATAAACACAGAGATTTTCCCCTGGATCCCAAATCGGGACGACCAGCTTGATTTTTCATTATATTCCTTTTAGTGTTACAACACATATATATAAATGCCAAAGCATACATAAACCCCAATCCATTAACCTTGGATTAGAACATAACCGTAGTTCCCTTGACCGGATGTACAAAAATACTAGGGGCCGAAAACCATCGTACCCCAAAACCATGTGCAAAACCATGCACAAAACCATGGGCGTAGACTATCCACCAGAAATTAAGGACCAAAAATTTTCACCGGGGCGCTGCCTCAGACCCCGACAGGGGGGGCTATCGCCCACCTCTTACCCCCCTGCACGTTCTTAGTCGTGGAAATAATATAACACATACCCAACATTCTCCCACTTTTTGTTTTCTTTCCGCAGGGGGCCACATGAGAGCTTAGTCATTGGCCCAGTTCTTCAACACCCATTGTTTCTCTACACCAAGAGAACTTCTGAGTGCTCACAAACTTCGTCAATGCATCTGCAACATTCTTCAAAGTTTCCACCTTTACCAGCAACACCCTTTTAGCCTCAACCATATCTCTAACAAAGTGATATTGAACATCAATGTGCTTTGTCTTTGAATGATAAGCAGGGTTCTTAGCCAAGAAAATTGCACTTTGGCTATCACATTCTATCCTTTTAGCTTGTTGTACCAACCCCATACATGAACACAATCTCTGCAACCAAACTACCTCCTTGCTTGCATGAGTGGCTGCTATGTATTCTGCCTATATAGTTCAAAGAGCCACTACACACTGTCTTTTACTCATCTAACTGACTGTGCCTCCAAATAGGCTAAACACATGCCCACTTGTAGATCTTATTTGGTCCAGATCTCCAGCCTAGTCTGCATCAATAAAACCACGAATTTCGAACATTCTTTCCAATCCTGGTCTTCCCTGGTAGCACAAGACATAATCACTAGTGCCACGTAAATATCTGAAAACCTGCTTCACTACTGTCCAATGCTCCTTCCCTGGGTTTGACATAAACCTACTCAATAATCCCACTGCATGTGCAATTTTTGGTCTAGCAAAGCCCATTGCATACATCAAGCTACCCACTACACTTGCATATGGAACATGAGAAATATCCTCCTCTTCTTCTTGTGTCTTGGGACACTGTTTAGCAGACATCTTTACACCTACAAGAATAGGAACATTCACCAGTTTACTATTCTGCATATTGAACCTCTGCAATATAGTCTCGACATACTTCCTCTGGTTTAACCAGAGCTTCCTGTTTGCCTGATCTCTCTTAATTTCCATGCCCAAAATATAGTTTGCAACACCAAGATCCTTCATGTCGAATTTGGAGAACAGTTGGGTCTTCAAATCTTGGATAATTTCTTTGTCATTTCCAATCAACAACATATCATCCACATACAAGACCGAATAAATAACACGGTCACCAATTAATTTAAAATAAACACAGTGATCCTCCTTGCTTCTGGTAAAGCCAAGTCCCCGTATATAGGTATCAAATTTCTGATACCACATCCTTGGTGACTGTTTTAACCCATACAGAGACTTCTTCAACCTGCATACCAGTTCTTTCTTACCCTTCACCATGAAGCCTTCAGGTTGCTTCATATAGATCTCCTCTTCTAGATCCCCGTGAAGAAATGCTATCTTCACATCCATCTGTTCTATCTCAAAATCAAATGCATCAGCAACAGATAAAAGTAATCTAATAGAAGTAACCTTGGCAACAGGAGAAAAAATATCACTAAAATCAATTCCCGGCACGTGGGAATAACCTTTTGCTACCAACCGAGCTTTGTATTTCTCCACCTTGCCTTCTACATTCATCTTCTTTTTAAACACCCATTTTCTCCCGATGGGCTTCCTTCCAGCCGGCAACTCCACCAGATCCCATGCCTCATTTTTGTGCAAGGATGCCATTTCATCAACCATGGCCTCCTTCCAGAGTTTTCCATCCTCTAAATCTACTGCCTCCCTGACAGTTCTGGGATCATCATCAGTTATAGTTAAGGCAAAACCTGAACAAAAAGCAGATGGACTATACCTTTCTGGTTGCCTTCTTTCCCGAGTTGATCTTCTCACAGCTGGAGTTTGTGGCTCTTCCTCTTCTGAGTCTTCTTTTGTTGTAGAGTTTGATTCATCCTCCTTTAGCTCAAACTCTATCTTCTCAGGTTCCTTTGGTATGATTTCATGTTTAACAACATCTTTCACCTCTCTAAACACCACATCTCGGCTGTACACAACCTTCCTTGTTTCCGTGTTCCAAAGCTTGTAACCTTTTAAACCATCCTTATACCCAATAAAGATGCACCTTTCAGATTTATTATCCAACTTGGTCCTTTTCTCCTTTGGAACATGTACATATGCATCACATCCAAATACCCTTAGATGTGAAAGAGAGGGTTTCTTACCAGTACATACCTCATGTGGAGTTTTATCCTCCAACGCTAATGAAGGTGGTCTGTTAACTAAGTAACATGCAGTCTCCACTGCCTCTGCCAAGAATTCTTGTCCTAACTCGGTACCACTAAGCGTGCTTCTTGGATTTTCCATCAGTGTTCCGTTCATTCTTTCTGCAACTCCATTTTGCTGAGGTGTGTATGGAGTATTCTTCTGTCCTGCTATACCACACTTCTTACATAACTCTTCAAATTCCTTCTTGCAGAACTCCCCACCATTATCTGTCCTCAGCGCCTTTATCTTCTTCTCTGTCTGGTTTTCCACCAGAGCCTTAAATTCTTTAAATATGTAAAAGAATTCAAATTTATTCCTCAAGAAATATATCCATGTATTCCTTGAGAAGTCATCTATGAATGAAACATAGTACACAAACTTTCCCAGTGAAGGAACTGACACAGGTCCAAACACATCACTGTGCACAAGTTCTAATATCTTGTTCACCCTCTTAGCACCAGAAGGAAAACTCACCTAATTCTGCTTCCCATATAAACAATGTTCACAGAAATTGAAATCCAGAGAGCAATTAGGCATACCTTCTACCATACCATTTCTATGCAGTATCCGAAGGCCCTTCTCTTCAATATGTCCAAGCCTTTCATGCCATAGCATGGTCTTTTCTCCAGAGATAGCTAGGTTTTCCGCTCCACTTTCAAGAACCATAGAACTGTTACACCCATAAATAACAATGCTACCTTGTAGCTTGTACAGAGTTCCAGTCTGAACTCCCCGCATTAATACCAATGCTCCCCGAACCATCTTGCAGGCATCTTTATCAAACACTATTTTTACACCTGCATCATCCATCTTGCTTATAGAAATCAGATTTTTGGCCAATGCATGAATATGCAGAACACCATGAAGTGTTCTAATCCTTCCACCTTGCAGCTTCAGCTTGACCTTTCCACGTCCGATGATTCTGTCCTTCCTTTCATCCCCTAGGAAGACATCACCACCATCATATTTCTCATACTCGCAGAACCACTCCCTATGGGGAGTGAAGTGAAAGGATGCACCTGATTCAATCAACCATAACTCATGATCTACATGTGTATTTGAAAAAGAAGTCAAATACACATCCCCACCTTCATCCAAGGTGGTTTTTGCCTCTGCAAAAGGAGCATCATCATATCCCTTTCCTTTCTTAGGAGCTTTAGCTCTGCAGTCCTTTTTGTAATGCCCTTCCTTTCTGCATTTCCAACACACCTTTACAAACTTTCCAGGAGATTTAGATCTCCCTCTAGATTTAGATCTCCCACTCGAAACCTTATTCTTGTTTCTGTTTTGGGACCTTCCTCGTACAGATAAGGCATATCCATTCTGACCCTCCATATTTCTCCGTCTCATTTCCTCCGATAACAAGGCTCAGACAATGTCATCAAAATTCAAGGTAGTTGTATTGCTACCTACTGTAACAACCACATCTCCTCACGAGTCCGTGAGAACACAACAAACTCATGCACTTATCTTCATCTCGAGATTTTAATACCAGATGAGAAGTAATTTGCATTTGGCGCATTGAAGGCGTTCTAAATGCTCTATCAACAAGTCTCCATCCTTCATCCTTTTATGTTTAAGGCCAGCTTCTTCCCTTTGAACAATTTATTCACCAGAGACTTAGATTGGTACAAAGTCCCTAGCTTGTCCCACAAGGTCTTCGTCGTAGCTTCCCCAAATACATTCAACAATACTGAATCTGAGACACACAATCGTATTGTGCTCTTAGCTTTTTGATCCAGTTTCTTCCATTCTTCATCTGACATTTCCGTTGGTTTAGTACCTAGATCTACCACGATCCACTGATATTTATCCACCAGCAGATCCTCCTTCTTAAGCTTCCACAACTCAAAACACTGACCATTAAATTTCTAGATCTCTATCTTTCCTCCACTCGCCATCCTCTTTCACCGAAAGAATCGATCCCGCAGATCTCCCACTGAACAGGGTCTACCTCAGGCCCAAACAAAAAACCCTCATCAGCAAAGGCATCCCCTTGAAGCCGAAACAGCTCTGATACCAAATGTAGGTTTTAACCCTGAATATAAATTATCTACACATGAATCTTATAACAGAAAATAAACAATAGCGAAAGCATAAAACATAAAACAGATAAACACAGAGATTTTCCCCTGGATCCCAAATCGGGATGACCAGCTTGATTTTTCATTATATTCCTTTTAGTGTTACAACACATATATATACATGCCGAAGCATACATAAACCTCAATCCATTAACCCTGGATTAGAACATAACCATAGTTCCCTTGACCGGATCTACAAAAATGCCAAGGGCCGAAAACCATCGTACCCAAAAACCATGTGCAAAACCATGCACAAAATCATGGGCTTGGACTACCCACCGAAAATCAAGGACCAAAAATTTTCGCCAAGGCGCTGCCCCAAACCCTAACAGGGGGGACTACTGCCCCCCCTGTGACCCCCCTGTTGAACCCAGTGCAAAGGGGGGGCTATCGCCCCCCCGCGCATGCTTAGTCGTGGAAAGAATATAACACATACCCAACAAATAATACATCAAGCGCCAACCGGGAATTTAAAGATCATAATTCATGAATGGGTAAATGCAAAAGTAGATTGTCTAGTAGGGAAATATATATATATATATATATATATATATATATTCACTCATTTGAAAAGACAGAAAATGTATTGTTGTGGAAAACTAAAAAGGAAAACGAAGTTGGGAAAATGAAGTTGTTGCTAACTTTATGCATAAACCACCATTTTAATAACAACAAAAATAAATATTAACAACATTTCCATAATCACAATATAACTGGAAATTATCTTATGTTTTCCCAAAGGGAAAGATTGGAATCAATGAAATAGCATTTCCTAAAATCACAGTCTTCAAACCAGAAAATCATAGCTTAAACATGGCACACAAGCCAAGCCAGTAAACAAAAAAGAGTATAACAGTACAGTTAAACATTTTCCTTAATACCAACAAGGAAAACCTTTCAAATCCAGATAGCTAGTCTAAGGTTAGACCTTTACATATTGCAAATATCATAAAAATTAAAACTTCGAAAGGTGGCACCAGGCCCATTAAAACTTCACAAATAGTAAACGAATTTAACTATCCTATCTACTATCGGGTTGGAAGGTGACATCTCTAGCCAGGAGGAACTCAACTGACAATTGTGAGACTACCAAAAAGGCGAAAAATAGAAACAAGCAACCTACAAAAACTAATCACAACTTGGTATGCAGGTTCTGAAAACCAAATAATAAAACACGTAGAGAAAAAACACAAGTAATTACCTGTGCTGAGACCAATGTAGAGGTCGACCATCTATCAACGAAAACCTCTGAAGACCACCATTAAAGAACCTGGCATAGGAAATAAAATGTCGGAGGAGTCAATACGAAATGGGTAAACCCTTAAATAAAAAAATAATAAAAGAAAAATATAAGCTTAAATGCATAACCAGATACCTCCCAGAATTAATGAGAGTCGAATTGACTCACCAGAACCAACTGGTTGTAGAAAAAAATGGTGAAGTGATGTGGGAAAGAGCAATCAACAAAGTAAGAGCATCCTACCCTCATTACCAGAGAAACCCCAACTTAAACCCTAGCACTGGTGGAGAAGCAAGAAAAATGTTACAAATGACAGTAGGTATCCAACATCACGAAAGTAGTTAGGGTATTTATCATCTGTGCAATCTCCACTGCTCGATGAGATGGATGGTTGGATGAACAATGTAGGAACATTAAGAGATGTGATTCAAAAATATGATGCACCTTGCCACAGTTTGGTCAAACACGCATTGAGGGCTAGGATCATTCGAGAAGGACATAAATCCGAGCGCTAGTTGATGATCAGGTGCCAAGTATAATCGCAAGGATCTGTGGTATTGAACGCCTATGGTTTGAGTGGTTGGAATCTATCCACAATTAACTCCTAACATAAATATAGACAAGATCTGTCACACATATTAACCCAAATGATAATGTATACCAAGAGTTTAATAAATTTGTGTTAAGACGTATCAAAGTATATCCAAGATGTTTAATAAATATGGTATGAGTGTGTTAATATATATAGAACATTCTTAGAACCTTAGTTCTGATATGAGGAACATTTACATGGTAGTAATGATAATGTACATGGATATGTATTCTTCTGACTTTAGTCTTGATATGTGAAACTTTTATATGATGGTAATGATAATATACATGCATATGTATAAAAAAAAAATTATTTTTGTTGGTTGTAGAGTTTACATGTTACAAGTGGCATTAGATCCACGTTCCAAAACTATGGCTATGTGGGAACTGAGAATGTGAAAGTGTGATGTATACAATAATGAGAAGAGTTAAGAGCATAAGAAGGAAGTTCACCCAAAAGCAATATGAAGAGAGGATCCAAATATTCAGGAAGACTCAAAGCATCATATGGAGAGGCTAACTCTGAAATGCGGATATAGTTGTATGAAAACTGACGGTACCACCTAATAGTATTAATGGAAGAGAAAGAACATAAAACAAGAAAATTGTTGGAAACTGTGCAACGGTTATAGAATGATATCGCGCAAATGAGGAATGATAATGTAAGTTTAATCCAAGAACAAGAAAAAATTCTAAAAATTCTCTCTGATAAACAAAATAACATGGAATACCAACCGAATCCTTATCATGATACTTAGTATGAGAGGGAGCAACAATATGTTGAAAATAACCAAGAACAGAGTCACACACAACACATTAATCACTAGGAGAGGCATTAGAGTGAATATGAGGAAGAGTAAGGTAATTCTAAAGATCCGATAATTAAAAAGAAACAACGAACATAACTACAAGGAGAGTTCCAAAAAATCAAGCCACCAACCTATGATGGAGAAAAGGAGGAGGCAGCTAAAGCCTGGATTATGGAAATGAATAAATACTTTTAGGTGTGTGAATATAACAGTAAGCTCAGAGCTCAATTAGCCATCTACTAGTTACGGGAAAAGGCCACTCTGTTGTGGGAGGAGGTAAATATTGTGCAAAAAATTGATGAACAAAGGATTAATTGGGAAAATTTGAAAAAATATTTGAAGAATAATTTTTTGACAGAGTGTTTCTATAATGAGAAATGCAGGGAATTCCATGATTTATGCCTGGGAAAAATAACCATGGACGAATTCCTTACCAATTTTAATGATTTATTGAGCTATGTACCCTATTTACATGAAGAAAGGGCTACGGTGAAGATATTCTTGAGTAGTTTACCCACCTTTGAAAGAAAGTGTTGAATTCTATAACCATAAAACAATGGATAAAGCAATTAAGAGGGAGTGAATGTGCTACCAGGAGACCAAATAAAGGGACTCTGGAAAAACCTAGAATCAAAAGAAAGCACCAAGGAGCTCCCAAAATTTTATAAATTTTAACTCAGCCCCTAAAAATCAACAGAGGGGTTCAGTAAATTGGGGGTTGGGGAAATCAAAGTCAAAATTGAAGTGGTAGTCAGGGGCTAGAATTGCATAAGCAACCAGCAAAACAGAACATGGGTAGGTGTCCAAACCTCCCTTACAGTGTTGGGGTTGTGGTGAAGCACATTATTACCAGAATTGTCCACATAAATTAATAACTAAGAAAGAAACTAATGTGCAATAGGCCTTGATCGTGGGAGATGTAGAAAGGAGTATACCTAGAATTAAAGTGGCATTGGAAGACTGACAGGAGGACTACAAGCCCTTAATGATAGAGTGAAAAATTAAGATTTCTAATGAGCCTATTTATATTTTAATTGACTGTAGTGCTAGCTTAAGTTATATCAACCCAAAAGTTATAAAACTATGTCAACTACCCAACTTTAAATTCCAAAAGCCTTTGCTGGTTGAGTTGGCTACTGGTGCCAAATGATGGGTAACTACAAAAATAGAAAGCTATTTAATTGAAATGTCAGGATAGTAGATTCATGTGAATTTGAACATGATTCCCTTGGGTTCATACAATGTATTGATTGGAATGGAATAGCTAGAAAGCCATTGGTATGTGGTGGACTATAAGAAAAAGAGTGTCATATTTCTCACCAGTGAGGGAGTGAGAAAGAAGCTGCAATTATTAAGAAAGACATCAAACTGTGACTTATCACAAGCAATCAGTTAGGAAAGTGTATCCGAAAGGGTTTCCAAATATATGTTGTGCAGGTTGGATACACAAACTCAAAGTACAAAATAGCTATACTTGAGAACCTAAAAAATATCCAAGACATTGTTGATGTATTTCCAGAGTCAATTCCTTAATTACCACCCAAGAGGGATATTGATTTTACAATTGAACTAATTCCAGGAGCAACCCCTGTATCAAGGACTTCCTACCAAATGAGTGTACGTAAATTAATGAAGCTCAAAATGCACCTACAGGAGCTGCTTGAGAAAGGGTATATTCGTCCGAGCGTGTCCCCTTAGAAACCTCCAATATTATTTGTGTGAAAGAAAGATGGGACCATGAGATTATGTATTGATTACCACTAGCTGAATAAATTGACTATTTAAAACAAATATCCATAACCACGAATCGATGATCTATTTAATCAAGTTCATGGAGCAAGTGTATTCTCAAAACTAATCCACGGTCATGATATCATCAAATCTAGATCAAGGATGAGGATATATGTAAGACTGCCTTCCGAACTCATTATGGTCACTATGAGTTTGTGGTACTCATGCCACTCAGCCTTACCAATGCTCTTGCAACCTTTATGAGTTTGATGCATGGCATATTTTAGACTTATTTATATACATTTGTACTCATATTTATTGATGATATTCTAATTTACTCTAAAAATTAGGAAGAACATGAAAAAAACCTCCAAATAGTGTTGCAAACCTTAAGGGAGAATCAAATGTACACCAAATAAAACAAGTATGGCTTCTTTAAGGATCGAATTCAGTATTCAGGGCATGTAATATCAACTGAGGGAATAGTCGCGGACACTGAAAATATCCAGAAAATTATGGAATGGATTTTTCCTAAAAACGTTCATGATATAAGATCATTCATGGGTTTGGCAGGTTACTACCACCATTTTATCAAGAAATTTTCTAAAATCATGTATCATATAAATTACCTACAAAATAAGGGAAGAGCCTTTACATGGAAAACAAAATTCCAACTAATACTTGAAGAGCTAAAACAACTATTAACCTGAGCCCCAATTTTGAAGGTGGCAGATCCCAAAAAAGAGTTTGTGATGTGCATTGACGCAAGTCAAGAAGGAGTGGGAGGATTTCTTATGGAAGAAGATAAGGTAGTGGCATATGAGTCCCGCAAGATAAAGGAGCATGAATAAAAATACCCATCTTACGATTTGGAACTCAGAATGGTAATTCATGTATTAAATATGTGGCGTTATTATTTGTTGGGGAAAAAATTTATACTACTAACGGATCATAATAGTCTGACCAGCTTCTTTGTCAGCCCACGTTGAATGCTAAACAAGCCAAATGGACTGGCTTTTTGAGTGAGTTCTATTTCGATATAAAGCACTTAAAGGGAAAATAAAATCATGTAGCTCATGCCTTAAGTAGAAAGATATAGTGTGTGTACGGAATTCAATTTCACCACCTTGAATTTGATGTGCCAGGACCACTTGCGGAGGCTGCTAGTGAAGACCCAGAATACCAACATCTGTTGCAGCACATGTAAGAGTTATAGAAAATGGGTAAAGGCCATGAGTATGAGATTAATGGCCAGGGCCAATTGACCTTCAATGGAAGGATTTATGTCCCTAGCAAAGCATCAATTAAACAATTTTTACTGGATTAGCATCACCATATTCCTTACGTAGCTAATCCAGGATATCAAAAACTATTTTCCACTTTGAAAAAGGAATATTTATGGCTGGGAATGTGCAAATATATCGAAAAATATCTATCGAAATGCTTGGAATATCAGCAGGTAAAGGTTGAGGACCAGCACCCCACAGGTTTGTTGAACCCCCTTCCCATTCGGGAATGGAAATGGGAAATGATCACGCTAGAATTTATAACTAGACTACCAAAGACCAAGAAGAAACATGATTCCATTATGGTGGTGGTTGAAAAACTAAGCAAGACTACTCACTTTACACTGGTAAAATCCACCTACAAAATAGTGGATATAGCAAACATTTTTATGAGGGACTTTTTTTTTATTGCACGGAATATCCAAGGTAGTCATCTCCGATTGGGACGTAAAGTTTCCCTATGCCTTTTGGAAATCTCCCTTTAATGGATTGGGTACTCAAATACATTTTAGCACCACTTATCATCCTTAGATGGATGGTCTAACAAAACAAGTAAATCAGTACTAGAGGACATGTTGTGCATGTACGTAATGAATCAGCCTAATAAGTCAAAAAGACTATCTGAACCTGGTAGAGTTTTCTTATAAAAATAGCTACCATGAGTCACTTGAAATGAGCCCCTAAGAAGTTTTGTATGGTAGAAAGTGTAGAACACCCACCAATTGGAGAATTCTAAAGGAAAAAATGATTTTGAGTCTAGATATGCTCAGAGAGATGAAGAAGGAAGTTAAATGGATTCAGCAGAATCTACAAGCTGTCCATAACAGACAGAAGAGTTATGTGAACATGAAAAGAACTCATAAAGAGTTCCACATGGGAGATCGCGTTTACTTAAGGATCAAACCCAAAAAAAGCACCTTGCAGTGTAATGGTTGTGCTAAGTTGGCACCTCGCTACTGTGGACCATTCCAAGTATTGGAAAGGGTGGGTCCAGAAGCCTATGAGTTAGCTCTTCCTAGTTACATAAAATTCAATAATGTGTTCCATGTTTCTCTGTTAAAGAAATACATATATGACCTTCGACATATAATTAACTGGAAATATGTACAGGTAGGAGTACCAAGTTCTTTATAAAAGATAGATATATTTAATTACAAGAATATGTATTGATAATCCTTGTAATGATTGGTAGGTAGTGGCAGATGGAGAATTCAAGGTAGAACCCCTACATATTCTCAACAGGAGAGAAGCCATGCTACGGAGGCGAGTGGTCACCCAGGTTAAAGTGCAATGGATGCACTTCAACCTAGAAGAGGCCACATGGGAAGATGAAGAGCTAATGAAACAAGCTTACCCCAATTTATTCCATAACATGGAATGAACACTGAGGATGGTGTTACACTGAGAGTGGGAATATGTAACTCTCCTGCTATTTAGAAACTGTCAGTTACTTAAATTTACTATGGTAAATAATTTTCTTTTTATACAAACAAAAGATGAGGATATGTCATAACATTTTGTTTTTAATATAAATATTTTGTTTTTTCTTCTTTCAATAAAAAAAAGGAGTTAATTGGCAAAAGAGTTGAGCCTTACGGTTGCACAATTATAACCACCTCTCCACACATTTAAATGAAATATTGAGAGGGGAAAGCGTCAAATTTTCTTCCTCAATTCTTCGAAGAGAAAGAGGGACTAAGAACAAACAAAGACATAAGTCTATTTGAGGCAGGACGCTTCGTGTGAGAACTCCTAAGCTGGAAAGGGTGAGCCATTGGAGTAATCTTTGCTCTTTGCTTAACACTGAAGGTTGTACTAAAGTATCATTGTGAGGGTGGAGTTGTTTAGAAATTTTATTCATTTCTTAGGAGTCGCAGCTCGATAGGGAGAAGTGGACGTGTTCTCCCTTATCATGGTTGGGAGGTTAGTCAAGATCGTTAGGAACTGTTAGCGTGAAAGTAGGTAAGTATGGAAATGTTTGCTTGACTGAGTTAAATATACCAACAGGTGTTTAAATACAATCTTTTCTTAAGATTTCTAAAATGAACATAAATATATAAACATGTCTGTAAAACATAATTTTCTTGTTAAACTGTCCTACTCAATAGAAATGTGCCAATACATGATGAATTCTGTGGTGGAATAATTATATGACTAGAAAAGGTAGATCTGTGATTTAAAATACCGTTTCCATGTTAAACTATCTTGCTCAATATAAAAGTACAAATATATTATTGAATTATGTGGTAGAATATTTAAATGACTAGAAAAGGCAGACCTCGGATTTCATTACAGTTCTACATTAAAATGTTGAGAATAATGCATTAGAAAAACCCCTGTCTCTAGGAATTAATGTGAATAAAACCACGAGGGTTGGGGTATGGCACCTAGACTAAATAGGAAAGAGAACACATACGTAGTCACAGTGTTGAGGCTTTTGTTCTTAAGCCAAATAAAACTTTGATTCTGTGTGATGTCAGAACAAAAACTACCAAGGGAATTTGAATAGTTAGTCGGGGCCAAGTTGTCCTGTTTTCCCCTCGGGGTTCCTAAAACCACACGCTCTGTGAGGCACAATATTAGTGCATTACGAGCCTGGTAGTACCCCCCTATTGAAAACAAAACGAACAAATAGCAAAATAATAATCACATTGAAAATGGTTTAAATTGTGGAAGACCCCAACTGCAGCGAAATAAGAAATAACATAGCAATTATCCTTTGTTATAGAACCGACAGCGCGACAACAATCACATCCAGCGCCAACCTGGAATTTAAATATTAGAATCCATGAATGAGTAAATGCAGAAGTAGGGTGCCAAGTCAGGAAACACACACATATATATATTCACTCATTTGAGAAGACAAAAAACGTATTCCTGTGGAAAACTAAAAACGAAAATGAAGTTGTTGGTAACTCTATGCATAAATGACCATTTTAATAAGAACGGAAATAAATATTAACAACATTTCCATTATCACAATATAACTGGAAATTATCTTAAGTTCGCTCGAAGAGAAATATCGAAATCGGTGAAATAACTTTTCCTAAACTCAGTCTTCAAACCCGAAATAACACACCATAAACATGGCAAACGAACCAAGCCCGTAAACCAAAAAGAGTATAACAATATAGTTAAACATTCGCCTTAAGACCAGCAAGGATATCCTTTCAAATCCAGCTAGCTAGTCTACGGTTAAACCTTTACACAATGCAAATATCATAAAAATTACAACTTCGAAAGGTGGCCCCGCACCCATTAAAACTTCACAAGTAGTAAATGAATTTAACAATGCTATATATTTTCAGGTTGGAAGACGACATCTCTAGCAAGGAGGAACTGAACTGACCATTGTGAGACTGTCGGAAGGGCGGAAAACAATGGCAAGAAACCTGCAAAAAACAAGCACAACTTGTTATGCACGTTCCCAAAACCAAATAATAAAACACGAAGAGAAAAAATGTAGGTACTTACCTGTGATGAGACCGGTGTAGAGGCTGACCATCTGTCAGTGGAAACCTGCGAAGACCACCATTGAAGAACCCGACATAGGAAATAAAATGTCGGAGGAGTCAATACGAAATGTAAACCCTTGAAGAAACAAATAAGAAAAGAAAACGATGAGCGTACATGCATAACCAGATACCTGCCAAATGGAATGAGGGTCAAATTGATTCAGCGGAACCAGCTGGTTGCAGAAAACATCGGCGAAGTTATGCGGAAAAGAGACATCGACATAGTAAGTGCATCCTGCCCTCATAACCCGAGAAATCAGAACCAATAGGAAAAATGTTGCAAATGACAGTAGATCTCCAACATCACGTAGGTAGTTAGGTTATTTCTCAATTGTGCGATCTCCACCATCTATGAGATGGACGGTCAGATGACCAACGCGGGAATATCGAGAGATTCTAGCCAAAAATACGATGCACCTTTCCACCGTTTGATCAAGCACGCATGGAGGGATGGGATCGTTCGAGAAAGACCTAAACCTAAGCGCTCGCTGACCATCGCATGCCAAGATTAATTGCAAGGATCTAGGGTACTGAATGCCTACAGTTTGAGCATTTGGAGAGTGTCCAAAATTAATTCTTAACATAAATATAGATATGATCTGTCACTACATCGATGTTAAGAGGTATCATAGTATAGCCGAGATGTTTAATCCATATGGTATGAGTCTGTCAATATATATATAGAAGATTCTTAGAACTTTAGGTATGATATGACGAACTTTTGCATGGCATTCTTGATAATGTACATGGATATGTATTCTTGTGACTTTAGGCTTGATCTGTGGAACTTATATATGATGGTAATGATAATATACGTGTATAAGGATTTTCTTTTTTTGGGTTGGTTGTACAGCTTACATGTCACAATATGTTAATAATATTATTTTAAATTTTATAAATTTTTTTAATAAAAACAATATGATGTATTTATATTAATTAAAACCAACTTTGAAAATATAAATATATTATCCTAGATTTATATTAATTATTATTAGTTTTCGAATAGATATGTTTACTTTTTTTTATATATTTTAAATATTAAAATATAAATAATCCTCTTTTATTTTTGTAAGTTTAAAGTGTTTTAATCCACAGTAAACGTTAATATTACTTAAAGCCATTAAATATATTATTATTGTACAGACAAATGTGAGCAACCACGTTTTTTTATCTCTGGTCAAATGAAGAACAATCATATTTTACATGATTTTGAATATCATACAATGACATTTCGTGTTTATGCATAATTGTATTACGTATATATCATGATATTTTCGTTCTTATAATATATATATATATATATATATATATATATATATATTCTTTTAACAATATAACCTAAACATTTTGATATATTATATTTAAACCGTTTTAATATATTATATTTAAAACATTCAATGTGATAAAATTATTCTGTAAATATTTTTTATTTTTTCATGACCGCTATAATGGAAATGTTTGTAGTTGTACAACATAATTTATAATCATATATATTATTGTCAGGATCTAGAACTTCCGTAGCTAACTCATCAACCTGTCTTGTAATTATTCACTATTTTTTTGTAATTCTTATCAATATTATTATAGTTTTGCATAATTATTGGGCTAATTATCTTAAATTGAAATATGATGAGGAAATTATTTATATATTTATTTTGTTTTTAATAATATTTATGTTAAATTGTTTTTAATAACATAATGCATCAAATCCAACAATGAAAAGATATGACAAACATAATAGATGGGTAAAGAGATCAGCAGGTGGACCTGTTTAATGGATGAATTGTACATGATTATTTGACAACAGGCTAATTGAAGTGCACTTAATAAGATTGCAGTTCCAGCAATTCCACAAAGTACAGTTCGTGCATCAAGAATAATTTTTGCATTCATTTGGAAGTCGATACATTGGCACACTTTCGGAAATCGATATGTTGCCACACTTTCGGGAAAAATTAGACATGGTTTTCGCACTAGTGATGTTTGCATGCTCCTAAGAGAGTCAAAATGCATCCATGTTGCACATGTGGATTTATGCAAAATAATAAATGCCTCAGCCCAAATTTGTAATGCATTTCAACATTCTCGAACATGGGTTTTTCATGACAAGAAAGTAGTCAGTTTTCCAAAAACTTCCATGGTCTGGGAGAGAAGAATGGTTTTTTTAAGGAAAATTTGTGAAAAAACACAATTTTCCAGAATTTTATGATCATGCCTAGATTTGTGTAAAATGCATTTTCTTGATTAGCTAATGATTGTACTAGACTTTATTGATGAAAAATGGTAGTGATTTGATTGTTAATCGAATCGTTTTTTTTAATGAGAATTTGTGAAAAAGCACAGTTTTGCAGAATTTTATGATCATGCCTAGATTTGTACAAAATGCATTTTCTTGATTAGATAATGATTGTACTCGACTTTCTTGATAAGTCAACCCAGCTCATCGTTCCCCTCTCTATTGTTTTTTACATGAGATAACTTGTAAATCTAGCATGTTGTGTGTTAATTATGTTTGGGTGTGTTGACTAGAATGGTTAATCTCATATCCAAAGGTTTTCATGCTACAAACTATTTATTCTTAGATACATATTTCCTCATCCTTACAGCAGTTTCATACTTTCAGATGCGGAGGCATTGCAATCTTAGATACTTGTTATACAATTTATATTTTTGAGTCATGGTTAAGGTTGAAATATTTCATCAATTATTAATCCAGAAGGTGTTGGATCTATCATGATCTAGGGTTCTCTAGTAATTCATAATACAAATTGCATTAAAAAAATAATGATATGGAGAATATTATAACGTTACTCTTGGGTATGCCTATGCTGGAAAAAAGTTTGTAGTGATTTTGGAATTTATGTAGCACTGTTTCATTTGCGCTGTCTTTAGAGTGCTTGACTTTCAGGATTCATGACAATGGTGGTTTGAAAAATGAATTTGTTCCGTTAGATCCCGGGATACACACTTGTACTCTATTACAACCTTCGTTGCGCATGCTCAGCTATATTGGAATCGAAGCATCGATGATCGATAATAAGGGTGCTTCGAGAATTGTTTGGAGTTAGCTTTGTGGATAGAACCAAGATGTTGGAATATTGAAAATTCCAAATGGAGAGAGTAAGCTTCTCTTCTCTAAACACAGAGAAATTAAAAATTTGACAAGGGACAGAGTTTTCAGACTGTAAACAAATTTCTATTACTTTCAAAAAAAACTGTTACAAATCTTCCTCTTAACAAAGGGATAACAAAAGAGTGACTGCTTGAGATGCAGTGCACAAGAAAACCTTCACCATTCTATCAAAAACAATACTCTTTCTTCATATAGTCAACACACTGCTGTGTATTTTCTTTTCGCGCTGCTGTGCGAAACACCAAAATATAACAATACAACATTCAACAGGCTCATTGGCCTTTTTGGCGTTTATATGCCGCATATAAAAATAAACATTACATAAAACCTTTAAGGAACTTTAAAAAAAAAAAAAAATGCACGACGTGCGAGTGGGGACCACATCGCAGTCGACGGATCGGAGATATCACACAAAAACTTGCGATTGCGATTGAAGACCCGGATGCGATGGTGCATATAAACTCCAGCCTATAATATGGATCGGGTCCGCCACTCCAATCGCAACATATTACAAAAGCGTGCGATCAACCAGAAAGTTCTGATTGCGATTAAGAACCCAGACGCGATGGACTTTATCAACTCCATTGTATAACTCCATCGGGTCTGCCAATTTCAAACTGCAATCGGTCCCAATAATTAAGAGATTTCGATTGCGATCAAGAACCGGATGCGATTGGCAATTAAACTGTGGCATATAACCGGATCGGGTCCAGACTTTATACAAACTTGCGATCAACACAAAGCTCCGATTGCGATTGAACAACCGGATGCGATTCCCCATTCAACTGTGGTATATTATATGATCGGGTCCGGCCTTTTGATCGGAACATAAAACAAAGGACCTCCGATCGAACCTTTCGATTAAGAACTTGTGATTCCATTGAGTTTCTGCCACGTGGTCGAGTGGACCCACGGGCCTCCGCTGTTGGTGGGGGAAATTTATATAAGGTTTGGTTGTATGTTTTATATACAGCCGTTCCATTGCAAAACTCTACACATCCACAAGACATTTGATTATTGCGACTGCGATTTTCGATTGTGATCGCATCGCATCGCGACTCTTCATCAACAAGACACTGCTTCAAAAATAACTTGCGATTCCGATTTAGAGCTTAAGTGGTGGGAACCACTTGTCCCGCCAAATCAGAAATAAAGGACTTCCGCCTGTTTAAACAAATTTCTCCATTTTTTGGTTGTTGAGGGCTTTAAAGCCCGAGATGACTGTCTTTAATTTACTCAGCTCCTCCGTAGAACAGATCTACGAAAATCTTCGTCCTTCCACTGTGAAGAACGACTCCGCCCATCACCTGTTAATTCTCCTCTGCAATTTGTGGCTGCAGCCCATCACATTTAATTCATCCTTACGGATTCTCCATCATTCTTCAATACAGAGTGTTGTGCACTCAAAAACTCTGCTTCTGCTGCTGTACTCTTTTTCTTCCTGTACAAAGGCACGACAGGTGACATTAATATTTCAACACTCCCCCTTAAAGTCAGCTGCTGGGTTATCCATCATACCCAGGCATTTTCTTAGAAATTCAAAGGTCTTCTGTCCCAATGGTTTAGTTAAAATATCTGCATATTGCTCCTCTATTTTACAATGCTGTAAAACAATTTCTCCATTGTTCACCAATTTTCTGATATAATGAAATTTTGTATCTATGTGCTTTGTTCTTTTATGAAACACATAATTCTTTGACAATGAAATAGCTGAGCTATTGTCACAATAAATCACAGTGCCATTTACCTGTTCTTGGCACAAACTTCTCAACATCCTTCTCATCCAAACTATTTGATAGGCTGATGTTGTAGCTGCCACATACTCTGCCTCTGCTGTAGACAATGCTACAATCAGTTGTTTCTTAGAAGCCAATGAAATGGCTCCTGAACCCATATGAAAAACATAACCGGAAGTGCTCTTCCGATCATCTACACTTCCAGCCCAATCACTTTCAGTGTATCCAACTAATTCTGAATTTTCTGAAGTAGTATATAAAATACCAAATCTTTTTGTTCCTTTCACATACCTCAGAATTCTCTTAGCTTCTTGCCAATGTGCTTCTTTTGGCTTCTCCATAAATCTGGAAATTAAACTAACAGCATGCATAATATCCAGCCTAGTTGCAGTCAAATACATGAGGTTGCCAACTATGCTTTTATACAAACTTGGATCAAAATCCTTACTGCTGTCATCTTTACTCAACTTCAATCCCATTACTGTGGGAGTAATTGTAGCTTTGCACTCCTGCATATTAAATCTTTCTAGAACTTGATTCACATACTTTGCTTGAGATATAAAAAACCCTTTCTCACCTTGCTCCAGTTCTATTCCCAAGAAGTATCTTAATAAACCCATATCAGTCATTTCAAATTCATCTTTCATGACTGTTTTAAAATTCTCAACAAGGTAATCATCATTACCTGTAAATATTAAATCATCAACATATAAAACAACAATTAACAATTTACCATCCTTTTCTTTGATGTAGAGGGTGGGTTCTCCCTCACACTTTTCAAATCCATTCTCTAATAGATAGGAGTCTATTCTGCTGTACCACACTCTTGGAGCTTTCTTCAGCCCATAAAGAGCTTTCTTCAATTTACAGACCTTATGCTCTTGGTCTTTCTTCTCATATCCGAGAGGCTGTTCCACATATACCTCTTCCATTAAAACTCCATTTAAAAATGCAGATTTTACATCCATCTGATATACTTTCCATTTGTTTTGTGCTGCTATGGACAACACTACTCTCACTGTCTCCATTCTTGCAACTGGTGCAAAGTTTTCTTCATAGTCAATCCCTTGTTTCTGTTTATAACCTTTGACAACAAGTCTGGCCTTGTGTCTCTCAATCTTTCCTCCAGCATTTCTTTTGGTCTTATAGACCCATTTAACTCCAATGACTTCCTTTCCTTCTGGGAGATCACCCAACTCCCATGTTTTGTTCTTCTCTATGGCTTTAATTTCATCATCCATAGCTTCTATAGATTTTCTATATTTAATTGCATCTTCAAAATGAATAGGATCATCAACTTGACAATACAACGCAAATAAGGAATTCATACCTTCATTTGCTGCTCCTTTCTCATAGATTTCTCTAATACTTCTAAATCTTGTTCCGCTATCACTTGGTGTAGCCATGCTTGATGAAGCACTCAATTCTGCTCCATGTGGTGTGCTTGGAGATGCACTCCCGATTCTTCTCAAGGGTGTTCTAGCTGCCGCATGAGGCGTCCCTTGCTGGCCTTGCGCTGCTGGAGGTTGTGCAACGGATGGGTTTTTAATGTCAACCACATCTCCCTCATCTTCATCATGAGATAAGCAGCTCTTAACATTGATTTTTTTCTCAATGCTTCCATCCCATGCTTCCTCTTCAATGAATTGCACATCTATGCTAATTACAAACTTCTTTGTGGATCGGTTATACAATCTGTATCCTTTGGAATCTTCACAATATCCAAGGAAAATGCACTTCTCCCCCTTACTGTGCAACTTCTTTCTCAATTTGTCTCAAATGTGTGCATATGCAACACACCCAAAAACTCTCATGTGGGTGACTCCCTGTTTTCTGCCACTCCACGCTTCTTTTGGAATTTTGTTCATCACCGCTTTTATGGGGCATCTATTCAAAATATACATAGCACAGTTTGCTGCTTCTGCCCAATACTCATTCGGCAAGCGCTTTGCCTTGAGCATTCTTCTCACCATTTCCATTATGGTTCGATTCTTTCTTTAAGCGACTCCATTCTGTTGCGGCGTGTACCTGGTGGTAAATTGCTTGTGTATGACGTTTTCTCTACAAAAACGCGGAAACTCCTTTGATATGTATTCTCCTCCTCTATCGGTTCTGAGGACTTTAATGTGCAATCCGCTCTATTTTTCTACAAGAGCTTTAAAATGGAAAATTTTCTGAAAAACTTCACTCTTATATTTCAGAAAATAAACCCACACTTTTCTTGTGAAATCATCTATGAAGGTAAGCATGTAATTGTTGCCCGAAACAGATGCTATTTGCATCGGCCCACACAAATCTGAGTGGATGATTTCCAAAGGTGCTTTCGCCCTTATGCTTTTCCCTGAAGGAAAATTTTCTCTGTGTTGCTTTCCCAAGATGCAGCCTTCACATAGGCTGTCAGGCTTCTCAATCAATGGCAAACCTCTTACCATTCCTTTTCTGTGCAGCAAATTTAATCCTCCGAAATTGAGATGTCCAAATCTCAAGTGCCATAACCAATTTTCATCCTTTCCTTCCTTCTGAAAGGCTTCTTGTGTTACAGCTGCAATGCTTTTTCCTTTTCCCTTCAAGTCAGTGTTGAGCTTGAGAGGAAACATTATATTGCTGGTCATTTTTATTTCAGCAATGATTTTCTTGCTTGGAGGTATATCCTTTATTGTGCACACATCATATTTGAAAATTACATTGTAACCTTTGTTTATGAGCTTCCCAATGCTCAAAAGATTACATTTCAAACCTGGAACATAATACACATCAGGGACAAATTTCTGCTCACCATTTCTGGCTCGAATACTTACTCTACCCTTTCCTTTGACAGAGATCTTAGTATCAGTCCCTGTGGTCACTTCAAATTTTATTTCTTCATCTAGATTGGCAAACATTGCTCTATTTCCAGTCATATGATTACTACATCCTGAATCTAAGAACCAGACATCATCTTCTCTATCTTGTGCTACATTACAAGCTAATAGCACATTACTTGGGTTCTTTTCTTCTTTTGCTACATTAGCATTCTGCTTATTTTTCATGTCATTTTGCTTCTTTCGACATTCATTTTCATAGTGCCCATATTTCTTGCAATAAGGACATTGGACATTGGATTTGTCATACCTTTGTCCATGAGCATGTTGGTGTTCATGTCCACCTTGCTGATGTCCACCTTGTTGGCTATTACTTTGGCTGTGGCTTTGACTTTGACTGTTGCCCCTTCCATGTGAATATGAAGAGCTGTTCCTTCCACCTCTATTCTGGCTTCTGCCCCTTCCTCTTCCTTTTCTTTGACCTCTTCTTCTTCCTGAAGGCATCTGGGTCTTGAAGGCATGCTCAAGAGATGAGTGTTCATCTCTGCTCAATCTCTGTTCATGAGTTATCAGCGAGGCATGAAGTTCATCCACTGTGAACTGTGAGAGATCTTTGGTCTCTTCTATGGTGGTGACAATAACATCAAACTTTGAGGGTAAGCATCTCAAAAGTTTTTCCACTATCCTTCTCTCTTCAAGAGTTTCTCCATGGGATCTTATCTGATTTACAATCCCAATCACATGTGTAAAAAATGTGTCTACACTGTCTAACTATTTCATGCAAAGAGTTTCAAAATCTCTTCTTAGCAACTGAAGTTTTGTTGTCTTAACTTTCTCCATACCTTGATAGGCTACTTTCAGAGTTTCCCATGCCTCTTTGGATCTCTTAGCTGCTGCTATCCTTGGAAACACACTCTCATTTACAGCCTGATACAATAAGGAGAGAGCTTTAGCATCTTTCTTCCTATTATTCTTCAACAGATCTTTCTCTGCTTGAGTCAAGGCATTAAAAGCCTGTTCATCAGCTGGTTCAACAAAACCATCTTCTACAAACTCCCATAAGTCTTGTGAAACAAACAAGGCTCTCATGGTAATGGCCTAATAATCATAATTCTTTCCATTAAATTGTGGAAGCTGAATATTTCCAATGTTCATTCCTGTGCTTGGTCCAACCATTGCTCTTAAACTGAACTCTACACTTAAACAAACTGTCTTTCCTTCTCTTTGAAATAACAAACTCTTTTAAACAAAAGACAACAGCACTATTATATTTGAGAAATACTTGAACTTTGACCTCTGTTGAGCTTTCAAACTGCTGGAGAAAACGCTGCAACAAGTCTTCTTCTTCTTCAGCTTCTTTGAAACCTTCAAAGAGCCTGAACTAGCTCTGATACCATGTTGGAATATTGAAAATTCCAAATGGAGAGAGTAAGCTTCTCTCCTCTAAACACAGAGAAATTAAAAATTTGACAAGGGACAGAGTTTTCAGACTATAAACAAATTTCTATTACTTTCAAAAAAAACTGTTACAAATCTTCCTCTTAACAGAGGGATAACAAAAGAGTGACTGCTTCAGACGCAGTGCATAAGAAAATCTTCACCGTTCTCTCAAAAACAATACTCTTTCTTCATACAGTCAACACACTGCTGTGTATTTTATTTTCGCGTTGCTGTGCGAAACACCAAAACAGAACAATACAACATTCAACAGGCTCACTAGCCTTTTTGGCTTTTATATGCCGCATATAAAAAAAAACATTACATAAAACCTTTACGGAACTTTTTTTTTTTTTAAATTCAAATGCACGACGTGCGAGTGGGGACCACATCGCAGTCGGTGGATCGGAGATGTCACACAAAAACTTGCGATTGCGATTGAAGACCCGGATGCGATGGCGCATATAAAATCCAGCCTATAATATGGATTGGGTCCGCCACTCCAATCGCAACATATTACAAAAGCGTGCGATCAACCGAAAAGTTCCGATTGCGATTAAGAACCCGGACGCAATGGACTTTATCAACTCCATTGTATAACTCCATCGGGTCTGCCAATTTCAAACTGCAATCGGGCCCAATACTTAAGAGCTTCCGATTGCGATCAAGAACCGGATGTGATTGGCAATTAAACTGTGGCATATAACCGGATCGGGTCCGGACTTTAAACAAACTTGCGATCAACACAAAGCTCTGATTGCGATTGAACAACCAGATGCAATTCCCCATTCAAATGTAGTATATTATATGATCAGGTCCGGCCTTTTGATCGGAACACAAAACAAAGGACCTCTGATCGAACCTTGCGATTAAGAACTTGCGATTCCATTGAGTTTCTGCCACGTGGTCAAGTGGACCCACGGGCCTCCGCTGTTGGTGGGGGCGATTTATATAAGGTTTGGTTGTATGTTTTATATACAGCCGTTCCATTGCAAAACTCTACACATCCACAAGACATTTGATTATTGCGATTGCGATTTGCGATTGCGATCGCATCGCATCACGACTCCTCATCAACAAGACACTGCTTCAAAAATAACTTGCGATTCTAATTTAGAGCTTAAGTGGTGGGAACCACTTGTCCCGCCAAATCAGAAATAAAGGACTTCCACCTGTTTAAAAAAATTTCTCCATTTTTTGGTTGTTGAGGGCTTTAAAGCCCGAGATGACTGTCTTTAATTTACTCAGCTCCTCCGTAGAACAGATCTACGAAAATCTTCGTCCTTCCACTGTGAAGAACGGCTCCGCCCATCACCTGTTAATTCTCCTCTGCAATTTGTGGCTATGGCCCATCACATTTAATTCATCCTTACGAATTCTCCATCATTCTTCAATACAGAGTGCTGTGCACTCAAAAACTCTTCTTTTTCTACTGTACTCTTTTTCTTCCTGTACAAAGGCACAGCAAGTGACTTTAATATTTCAACACAAGAATGCATTGTTATAAGGTTTTCACTGCACAAGGTTTCAGATTAATTTATGACAAGAAGCATGAGGAGTTAAGTTAATGTTTTGTGACTTCGATTGATAGTATAGAGTTGATTTATAACTCAGAATGCTGGAGAATTCTACTCTGAAATTTATATTCGTGTGTGTGTCTGAATGTATTGTTTCCAGAGTTTATTCTTAATTGGAACAGTGAACTTATTAATTTATGAAGACTTGAAAGGAGTATGAAAGTTGGGAAGGAATAGATAGATTTAGGTTTCGTCTTTTATTTTCTTTGGCTTTTGCACACAGAGTGTGTTTTATGTTGAATTGGTTTGATTGATTAGAATTCTGTGATTGAGTATGAAGAGCATTGATCTTATATTCCTTTTGACAGTAAGTGGATCGCTTAATACTCTCTCTGTCTTGCTTTTCGCTAGACATACTTAATTTAAAGTTATAGTTGGTTGTTAATTATGGTTTTTTTAGTAGTTAGGATTTATCTACCTTTCAATTATTCATAAGGGTTTTCTCTTAGTTTGATAATAATTAGGGTTTTATTTTTTAATTACCAATAACTTGGTTTCCTTTTTAATTAGGGTTTATTTCCCAATTGTTAATAATTAGGGTTTGTTTCTATTGGTTAATAATAATAGTTTGTTTCCAATTGTTGAGAGAGTGTAAGATTGGTGTTTTTAATAATTAGGGTTTCATCTTTAATGAATATTTTTTAGTGTAAGATTAAAGGAGGAGTGATTAGTGTAGAAATTCAAGTTATGAGTATTTTCTAGACAAATTGAGATTTTGTTTTACAGCTAGCTGAAATATTTTTCTAGCATTTCTAATACAACATAACCAAATCCACACAACCATATTAAAATTAAATCATATGCCCTATATTACACCTAAAAATTATCATATTCTATTACATATTTGTAAAAATGTTAATTTTAAAATGGCATATAAATTTCCTTTATTTCTTCCTTTAACAACATTTTTTTAATGTAACAGCTTCCAACTCAAAAAAATAAAAAAAAAATTACTTCCACCAAATCCATTAGAATAACTACAACTTTACCATGTGAAATATCATTTAATTGATCTTTATTACATTACCCCAATCATTACTGTGATAACATTGCAATTGACATCTAATACAAATAGCATTGGTTTTCTAATTATTCATTATATTAAAACCCTTCTATACTTTACGAATGTATTAACTTGGGGTTCTATTTATGTTTTATGACATAGAACTATTTTCAACCTTTGTTATCTTACAAATGCATTAATCAAATGTGAAATGGTACCCACATACATGAATTCGTTCGTTCAATAAATTAAATGGGACATGGAATACCACTCTGGCGGATTTATGGCAGTAGTGCTAAAAATTAATTGCTATGTGACATTTGTAATGCCACCAGAGCTACAGTCATCTCCCTTCACGTGGCCCAAATCTCCTCCATCGTTCGATCGGTGAAAGGTTAGTGATATAAAGATTTGGGAATAATCCAACCTTGGGATACTCGCAACCCTAAACCCTTTCCACCATTTTCTCCCACTTAGCTGAGTCGAGGTTGCTCCTTCTCTGTCTTCATTTCTCCTTTGTTGAAATCTGATAATGGCTCTGCTAACCACTGATACCCTTAACTGTGAGCTATGGATATGGAAATCCTTCGCATTACATCTTGTTGCTGGGATTTTGCATGATGTCAACTCCTAGCAGAGCCATCGGGTTAAAAAATACCATCGTTGCCGCTTATTCAGCTGTGCATGCAATTTGGATTCAATAGGTGGCTTTTTTCTCAGAGTTCCAATATCGTTTTAGTTCGAGTTTTGATTTTATTTTTCTATGTTAGAGATAGTATATTAAAAACTATCTTATATGTTTTATGCATAGGTTTTTGATGAAAGATGTGTTGAGCTCTCGACTTCACTAGTAAGCTCTATTAAAATTTCCGGTTCCCTAATCCTTCGTTTTCTTTTCGCATTACTATTATTTCATTGTTTGTGAATCTTACATTCCTATGAATTCTTATATGCATTTTCTTTTGCATGGTTAGGTTTTTACAGGAAGGTGAGCTCTCCTCCACGGAAATGGTTTACATTTTTATTGCTCTTCGAGGGTCGCATACCCAAGTCCGCCCATTTACTTCTCTGGTTCATTTTCTATAGGTACCAAAGGATTCAATGAATCCCATACTTAGCTTAGTGCTACCTCTCAGTTGATAAAAATAATATTTGATTCTCGCGTGTACTTGTATTGTAATGAAAACGGCCTCCTTAGAGAGGGTTTACTAGGGTCTGGATTCTTAACTGTATTTTTTTTATTTTAATTAGGCCAAAAGGTCTCTTATTAGACCGTAGTAAGACGACCGATACCAGGACCTCATGGTTTGTAAACTATAATAATTTCATTTCTCAGGATTTTTATTATTGAGAGCGATATTTACTATCTCATTGTATATATATCTCATGGACTGTTAAGTCTCTTGTCGGGTTTGAGCTGTACATTTACAGTTTCTATTTTTTTCGATTTTGTTTTGTTTAAATGAATGGGTTTTGCTAAGTTCCAGAACAGTATGGTTTTCTTTTGTAGATATTTTACTCTTATTTCTTGATAATAAAAGTTCCTCATTAGAATTTCTATCGATGAACTCTCTATATGCATATTATTCACAGTCTTACTGAATACATGTGATAATAAGAAATAGAAGGAAAAAGGAAACCTCATGTCGGTCTTTAGTCCTTAGTTTCTGAGAAAAAAAATTATATTTCTTGTAACTTATCTGTTTGAAGTTTTTATTTCGACATGCAATGACTGACTTATTTTCTAATATATATAATGTTTTTAAATGGATTTTGGAACTCGGTTCTCTCTATTTGATTTAAGAGGAAAATTCTATTTGTTTTTGTACATACTCTAGCATTTTCTTTAAGAATATTTTCCTGATATTTATTGATAATATTATCATCCTCTCATAGATAATGGTGACCAGACCACCCAGAAATGCTCCTTGTATAGCTAGATAGGATTTGAACAAAATATTTTGGGTTTCACTCTGTTACCCGGAGTTAACAGTTCAATCCAACTGCTAGGGTGTTTTCTAGTGATACATCCTCATTCATTTATCAAAATTTTATAGTATTAGAAAACTTAATCTCTCTTTACATACTACTTATAATAGAATATTAAGTTTCATCATAGAATTGAAATAATTTACCACAACACATTTATACTTCACATTCAAAATGATAATCATCAGTTATTTCAACTCTCTATCTATCTGTACTTAATAACTCTAGTATTCAGATCATATTCCAATAAATACTTATCTGCAAAATTGTATTTGTCTGGCTAATGTTCCTCCCAACCTTAAGAGTGGCAATAACGTCAAGCTCTTCCCCCGTGCTTCCACTGGAAAGCTCAGGTTGGCAATAGACACGATTCTACTATAACCTCAGGACTCGTGGTCCAGTCAAGCCATAAATATTCAGGATTTCAGAGTATTTTGCACTGGTACACCCTAGCTTAGGAAAATCTCTCCCTCTATCTAACATTCACAGAACCCCCACTCCCTCTTGGAATGACTCTCTTATCCTGAGAGGAGTGGGTAACTACTCCAAGAGCCCAACCACTTTCCAGTTCTTGGAACAACTTTATCATCAACCCTCACTATTTTTACTTTTCTCCTTGATTTCATGTTTTTTATTATTTCAAAATAACAAGATGGAAAAAATGTCTTTCCATCCATATAACAATTGTCTCAGTATTCTTTTCATTAGAAAATAATAATATAGATTACTTAACTAATTTAACCCATTAATTAGCAATAAGTGTCACATTTAACTACTTGATATAATTATTATTATATATTTTGTTGTAATTTATTATATATTAATATAAATATTATTATATTATTTAATATTTACTCCGAAACCTAAGTTAGCTAATCATTAATGTTTTTAGTGTTATAATGAAATATGACAATTTTGAAAATAGGATTAATATTCATTTCTTCCTATATTCTTTTTAAACCCTTCTTTAATGTTACAGTATAATATAATTTATTTAGGTATTGCAATTTGAGCGATATTTTATTACATATAATAACATTACCCTATTTTAGGTTAATAAAAGTTAAATTTTGAAAACATGAGATAAACAACTCTCTTTTATTGATTTTTTAATGCTGTGATGTAACGTCACACCTTCTAAAGTACTACATTTAAAACATGAAAATATTAATGAAGGTTTTTTTTGTGCTTCTTAATTATGATACTATGAAATGCTTTTCTTTAATCATATAACAACATTTTATATTGTATAATAGAATATTATGTTGTGACAATGGTCTTATTTATGAAAATAATTTCATACATATAAATTAAATTTATCATATATATAAATTACTATTCTAAATTATAAAATTACATTATTCTAAATAATTCAGATGGACACAATTAATTTTTCTATACTTCTATTTTTTCATTAAGGAAATTAGATCTATTGATCTATAATCTATTAACATGAGTCCAAATATAAAGTTTACAATAATGATCAACTGAGTTTGACAAACACATATAACCGCAAAGTAACATAAAACCAAAACACCTAATGACAAGTGTTGAAAAATCTGATGAGGTAGCCACATTAGGATGGTGTGCATTATTTCCATTAGGAAAGAAGAAGGCTTGAGTTCACATTGACAACAGCCCAATGAGCATACATAATCTCATTCACCGAAGCTATATTGCAATTTTAGTCTTACTGCTTCTCTTTTACATATATTCTTAAAATGGTTTTCAGTTCCAATGTTTGGTGACTAAGTTCATATATTCTTTCATTATTTCCATAGTATTACTAGGGTGAGGTATTCATTTAGTTACTTCCTCCATGATCTCAAAATAAGAGTATGCCTTGAAGCCAATGATAGCATAAGATTCTAGCTCACAAATTTTATCACAAATGTTTGGAGGGGTGATAGAGTGAAAACTGATTGCAACTTAAGCTTGTGCTTAGGCCTATGTATTAATTTACTAATATCTACTCCCCGTACCCCTTGATATATGGATATGATGTTCATGCATGTTGCAGAGAAAAAGGAAGATCATGGAATACAATAAATGAAAAACACTCGTCTTGATTGAAGCGAAAAGGGATATAACCAACCTGAGGCCAAATATAAGATGAGAGGAGCAGAAGAAATAAAATACCCAAGCCTATAGTAAATAAGAGTCTCATGTACCAAATATACAACAAACCACCACAGATAGAGACCCCCTCATGTCAGTGGATACTAGATAACCACTCCCATTGGACCTTGATAAGGATTGAGAAAAATACTCTATAATTAAACCCCCGTGACTAAAAAATATAACAATAAACAACATGAAAATAAGGGTAAGGATAAAAACTATAACCGATGTACCCCTTCAAAAAGGTAAACCTATAACCGATGTACCCTTTCACCAAGTTCGACTTAGTCTCTAACACAATATGAAAATAGCACACTAACTTCATCCCTAGAGTAACCTACAACGTTTCATGGTGTTGGTGTACAAAGGAACCAGATTTTATCGTAGACCTAACTTCTACTTTCACATTCAAACGATAATTCCTTCCACATACAAGGGAAAAAATGAATTGCATGTATACTAAGGCTTTTGCCACCCTAGAACTAGAGAGAATTGACCGAGACATAATAGAAGGTTGAAGGTCACACCATTTAACAACTATTTTTTGTCCTATTAATAATTTGTCACTACCACGAAAATAATCCTACTAGTAGTGAGAAGGGTGATGCAACCCAACCTAAATTCCAGATAACAATTTTTTGATATGCAAAACAAACAAACGGATTTAGATTTTGCATCTAATGGAGAAGGAAGTTAAATTTGCATCTCTTCCATGGGGTGGGAATGCGATGCCATCCCCTATAAATTCCATGGAATGAGGCAAGGTGGTGGTAGCCCCCAACATTTCCATCCACCCCAAGTGGGGATAAACAAACCCACTTAAAAATCAATAACGAGAAAAATTTATTTTATTCTTGGTTTAAATTTTTTTTTATTCTCTATGAAACTTCAATATGAAAATTAAGTAATTTCTATATTTTCTCTACCATTACAATTAACATTTATATATATGTAAACCATAATTTACTATCATATATTAACCATATTAAGTTACTTAACTAGTTATAAAAGAATTAGGCTCTATTAACATGAAACCTAAGATATGCAATATTGAATGAAAATATATCATTACCTTTCCTTTTATTAATACCTTTATTAATAATGAATATAAATATATTATTATTTTATTTTTCTTTAACAAATAAATTTATTTTTTACTTATTAATATATAAAGATGTAATATTTATAGACATACTGATTTGGATTAATCTAACTTTAGATTTATAATATACTAAATCAAATCTTTTGAAGTCCAATTATTTTCTTTTTATAAATATATGATAAATAGTGAGTTAAATGAATTTAAGATGATTCCAATTAGAAACAACAATATCACGTTATCATATTATCATTATTATCTATATATTTGAAATGAACTTCATAATTTAAATAATAAGTAAAAATTCAAATAGTATTACTTTAAAGTCATTAATGATGAAGTGAAATTTAATCTCATAAAAGAGAAAAAAATAGCATTATTTACCACATATATTCATAGTAAAACATATAATAATAAACACATTGATATTGTCAACTTAATCGACAAGATTTTTTATTATTTTTAAATAAATAGCTTTTATTATAAATTGTTATAAATATTATAGTTAATAGATTTAAATAGTTAAAATCTAGTTTAACTATTTTAATAGTTTATGAAATAGTTGTGTTATCATTTATAGTGTCTTAACTTATATTTTGAAATAGTGTAATCCAAAAATAAATGGAATGGTCTATTAACACAATAGACTATTTATATTAAATGGTCAGTGTCATGAAAAAAATAATTTCTTGTATTAGTTAAATTTCCTCTTCTTTTTTAGTTGAATTTTAATCATTAGATTGTATATAATTACCATTCTTTTAGAAAAATATCATCCATTATATTTTGATTTAATTTGAGTTTTCTTGGTATGGCGTGGTGGTGTTTTCCTGGAATAGTGTGGTGGTTGGTTACAGCTATGACATCATTTTTTTTATTGATTATAAACTAAAAGAATTTGGTTCTTATTGTTAATATTATATTATAAAATTAAACATCATTAGTTTGTGTTGATTTGAAGTTAGGATTTGAAGTTAGGGAAATCTAACTTGTGCTTATAACAGATGACTATAGTTGTGGAAAAGATAAAATGGATATATGTTAAGAATAAAAAAATTAATTCTATGCTTAAAAGTTGAGTAATAAACATAAATATTTGTATACTGCTGCAATAACAAAGTGCGTTGATGAAAGCCATCCTTATCAGAATATGGTTTTCGAGCCAGAGCCAAATTTATATTAATATTATTATTAATCTTAATAAATCTCAAACAATTCACACGTTTTTTAATCTTCATAAAAATTTAATTTAGATTTTAAATCAAAAAGTTTATTGAGTCTATTTCTTGGTGGAGTAATAAGAATGGTTGAAATTTATTGTAATAATATTTAAATTCTTTTGAATAACATGCAACTTAAAATACTAATAATTTGAAATTCATTAATGATGAAGTGGAATTTAATGAAATGAAATGTCAAAAAGTGACATTATTAACTTTATATATTCATAGTTTAAAAAATAATAATACATACTTGATATTTTCAACTTAATTTATGATATTTTTTATTTTTTTATTGTTTTTAAATATATAATTTTTATTATGAATTACTATAAATACTTGTATAAGAATATAAAGGCTTTGGTGCAATAACGAACTCATTTTTTAATCTTCTTGGATATTTACTCTAAATTTTAAATGCAAAAGTGTATTGAAGGTATTGAGATTCATATATATATATATATATATATATATATTAATGATAAACTTAAATATAATTTTGTGAAAGAGTGAATCTATACATAAAAGAAACAAGTAAACTTGTAAGTTTGATTCATCTTTTATTATTAGAATGGACACTATTTGGATTAGTTGTGTTGAGTAATTAAATATTTATGTTTTATATTTGCATATGACAAAATGAAAATGTATGTTCCATGACTCTAATATGGATGTGATACAAACAGAACTGAAATGAGAACTTGGACAGTGGGTAGGGTAGTTACTTTCCCAAACCTTCCTCAAGAATTGGTTATTAAAGGAAGGAGGCCAATAGGGTAAAGGTACCTTAGGAAGAGAAGTGAGAAAATTGTTGTTATTTTGGGCTAGTAACGAATTGATAAGTAGTGGTGTAAAATGGAAGGGCCATGTCTCGTTGGGATTACATGGCCTTAACCTTTCACCAAAACCTATTCTCATTCCCAACTGTGTAGTGGCTTGGGGGAGAGACATATTAGCGACTAGTATCATTGGTCGGGTGGTGTATCACATCTTGGTCTGATATTATGAGCCTGTAGATATAGTAACATATAAGTATGCAGAGTTATTTATGTTAGTAGGGCTATTGTGTTAGAAAAATTAGTTACGTATTAGAAATATAATGAAGGAAGATTAAGTAGTAATAGAGCTACGACTCATAAGCATGATTCTGTATAGTCAAAATTGAAATGTATGAATGCATGATTGATTCTATAGAAATGAAGCTTTATAAAAATCCACTCATAAAGTGAATTACAGTTTTAATCGAAACTACATAAGACAGACTGTATTTGCTCTATATTAGTGAAACATAGAAGTTTGGGGTAGTTAGAGAAGAGTGACCCTTTCGAAGATATGTTAGCCTGGACCTTACTAGACTAAAGCAGTCTTGATTTGATAAGAGATGTAGCCAGACTAAGGGTTTCATATAAAATAGAGCTCGAACGATAAACCCTACCAAAGAGTGAATGATCCTACACAGATAATATGCTAAGGTATTTAATAATCCATCATCTAAAATGTTGCAATAATGAAAGAAGTGAAACATAAAACTAAATTTTGCAAGAATATTGTAATAGTGTAATAACTCAAGAAATGTATTAAGTACTGAAAACGTTATGGAGACACTTGAATATTGGTGACAATTCAAGAAAAAAAATTAGCAATGAAACATTACAAAAATTGTTGTGATATTCGGAATATTTTAGAAATGAAACGAACCAGAAAACACTACAAACTACCATCATAATACCATCAATTTTTCAAACCCTCGATAAGAGGAAATATGTAATAAAATTGAATATGTACGTTTTCAACTTGAGAGTGTTGATCATTTGCACATGCATGAGTGTCGTCTTGTGTTGGTGGATTTTGTGTTGCATGCATGTCATATTGACTTGGAAGTGTTGATTTTGTCTCCAATGATGAAGAGGATATGTTGACGAAGTGTTCCATGAGATGTGAGATTCATTTTTTTTACACATGCTTATGCTTCACTTGTGAGTTAGTTGTTTCAAGAGCCATGTTTCGTCGACTTGTCATTGGTCGATGTCTTACACCAAGATGTGAGAGTACATGGCGATGTTCACATGATGTGAGATTTGTTGCTTTTTGATGCACAATAGGATATGTCATCAAGTTATGTTTCTTTCATGATGTGTTTTTGAGATTGATTATTGTTGTTTGTGAAAAGATGTCCAAGAAAATTTTAGCTTGAAAAAGTTTGCAGCCATTGTAGACCATTTATATGTTGACATCAAGAAGAGAAGGAGATGACGAATGCATCCTTCCAAATGTGGAATTTGGAAATGGGGAGGTAAAATAATGGTCATTTCTTTTCTATTTTTTATGATGTTTGAATTCATAGTTATAGTTAACTCAGATGGGCTTACTGGACAATTGGTTTCCAAAAGAAAAGCTTGCATCTCATCCATGTTTCTGAAAAGGATGAACTTGATTCTCAGTGGGAAGGCAAGTTAGCTTTCAAAGAACAGAAGGATCTCTTTGGTACAACAAAGTGTTACATTAGTCAAAAAGTGCTGGATATTTGGGGTTACAAGAAAAATAGAACAGTGGTTGAAGAGCCAAGTCATTGGCAAGGCTAGGCAAGGCATGTCAATGACCAAAGTGGTTGTCATGGATTTCTCCAAGTAGAATAAAGATGATAGAAATTGGGAAATAGAAGAGTGTTCAGCACTCATGAGATAACCAAATTTTGTGGGTGCAAGATCATGTCAATGGGAATGTGTGATCGGAATCTGAAACAGGGGCAAAAAATTGCTCAAAATTCGAAGTGTTCAAAAAGGTGTGGAACTTGAATGCCCATGACCAGCTTGTCTCCCTGATTCTGGCACAATTCGTTTCGTCAAAATCCAACTTTGTATGAGGGAGTTAGAGCCCGCTGACCACCGTGTAGAACAGGGAAAATTTGTGCAGGGCTAACAAGGATGTTGACTAGGAATCTGTACATCCCATTCAGAAAAAAGTGTATTCCAGATAATATGTCTTGTAATATTCCTAGAGTATTCCCATAGGTGGACTTCCCAGAAGATGCCAACTGTCGACATATTATTGGCTAAGGGGATTGTGTTGGACCAATAACGTCATGACACATGGCTGGCATGGAGGCTGCGACCTGCCCCTTCCAACATGGTGTTTCAAGCCATGCTTCAAGAAAATTTAATTCTTCTTTCAGTTGCATTGCTTCTTTCTAATTGCTACTAACATCTACACACTTAAAATAAATGTTAAGTTTATATGAAAAGACATCCGCATAACCATATTGATTTTATTATTTTTTCTCTTCAATGATAGATTTCTCATCAACAATTTTAATTGTTGGTTCCACCATATGATTCACTCCAATCGCAGCCTCACTATCATCAACAAGATTTGTTGTTGGATTCACTAAATCATCATCCACTTGTGGTTGTGCACAGTGAGATTCACGAGCATATATGTTCTCTTTGTTTACTTCTTATGCAAATTCTTCACGATCATCATCCACTTTTGGTTGCGCATAGTGGGATTCATGAGCATCTATGTGCTCTTTCTCTCATGTTTCTACAAATTCTTCAGCTTGATTACTCTCCCTTACGCCAAAAATCCTCTCAAGGATATCCAAATCCTCCTTTATTGTATTTGAATCTATAAAGAGGGGAAGAATATTGTCATCTACACATTCCTTTATGGATTTTAATGCCAAGCCATCTTTTTTTCTTTTTCCTTTCAACTCCTACAAATAGATCTGAAACAACTTTTGTAATTTCTTTGACTTTCTCAGCCTCTTGGCTTCTCCCATTTGTTGAGCACTCGATGAAAATGACTTAACAAACAAAGAGACCTATAGACATAGAAGCTACATACAATGAAAACATCTGGCTCATGGTCACACCTTTGTGGTGGCTTCTCTTTTGTTGAACTTCTATAAAACAATTGAGTCTACAAATTCTCTCAGCGAATGCAAATTGTCGACTAAACAAACTTGGATATCATCTCTGGATTTGAGAAAAATGGTTGTCGCTCACTATAATATTTAGCACAAATCCCTTTACGCATCAATGGTGGCTCAAGAATTCACCATCCCTTTATTAAATAATTTTCCTTTCTATAAAGATTCACCTTTCAATTTTATATCTTATGAACTTGACTTTTTGTTTTCTAGAACACATTGATGTGTCCGTTCTCCTCAACAATGAAGATATTTATGACATTTCTCATCGTTCCTTGGAGATTGAATGTCCCACATACACAAATCTAAACCGACTTGTTTCAAAAGTCATTTCTACAAAACAATTGAGTCTACAAATTCTCTCAGCGAATGGAAATTGTAGACTAAACAAACTTGGCTATCATCTCTGGATTTGAGAAAAATGGTTGTCGCTCACTGTAACAACTAGCGTAACTCCCTTTACGCATTAATGGCAACTCAAGGATACCAAATGGATTCACCATCTCTTTGATTAAAGAATTTTCCATTCTGTAAAGATGCACCTTTTAATTTTATCTCTTTTGAACTTGACTTGACTCACGAATACCAAATGGATTCACCATCTATTTGATTAAAGAATTTTCCATTCTGTAAAGATTCACCTTTTAATTTTATCCCTTATGAACTTGACTTTCTATTTTTTTAGAACACGTTGATGTGTCTGTTCTTCTCGACAATGAATATATTTATGACATTTGTCATCATTCCTTGGATATTGAATGTCCCACATACACAAACCTCAAATGACTTGTTTCAAAAGTGATTTCCAAATTGACTATGTCCCTTTGTTTTCAGGCTATCTTGAATGTTGATGTAACGGAGTTTGAAATTTTCTTGATCCCATATTATCGAATCCAATTTATGCTTTGGTCTTACACCCATCAACCCCACTTGAATCTACCTCAATGCTACAAATTTTGGTGACTTTTCATGGCCTTATTAAATTTGAGGACGTCGTACCTCTCTGAGGTTGCGATAGTTTAGGAATTTTTTGTGTGAAGTCTCTTGCATTAATATAGCACGTTCCCTTATGGTGAGTTATGATAATACCATACTTTATTTTTCTTCTTGGGTGTGATGGTCACATTGTGTTGGGCTTCTAGACTGTGATGGTCAACCCTTAAGGGTTTAAAAAATAAACATGTCATTTATCTCCTAAGTTATCACTTAGTTTTTCTCCTCAAGCTCTTATCCTCGGCTCTTTTTGTGTGAACACACAATTTTCAAATGCTGCTCTCAAGGTATCTTATGCAACCTCATGTTCTCAATTTTCATTGTTGTTCTCAAGGAGTCTTACACAACCTTGTGCTCTCAAAATTTCAATGTTTTTCCCAAAGAGCCTTATGCAAGCTCACATTCTGATACCATAACAATAATTGATACATATATAAGAGAAGACTAAGAATGGGCTCAAAAATGAAAATATATTGAAATTTTATGGAACAACTACTCTTCGCATCACTAAGCAACAACTAAATAGATAACATAGTCAGGTGAAAATGTGAAGTTGGGTTACACTTTTTGCCCTTTTTTGAGAAAAAAAATTCATTTTTTTCGGTTCTTCAACTTTATGCAAACTATAACAATTTTTCTGTTTAGAATTTCATTTTGTGATAAAAATAAAAGCTGTCAAAAATTTTGTTAGCTTTTTATTACTTATTTTTTGAAATTTTTTAATGTAGATTTGATATGTCAACTTAGCATTTCTTTGAGTGTGTTTTTCTTAACAATCAAAGGATTCATAAGAAGTCATGTTAATACGCAATGTTGTATTCATTGAAAATTTGTGTTTTTGAGAAAAAAAAATTGTTACAACAATCTACACAGAGTCTACTTCGGTTTCATCATATTACAAAGCCAATGGATGCATATCATAATTACTAGAATTTTTTGAACTGGTCCAATATGAAAAAACTGCATATTTTGGATATGTTTCGTGACGTAACAAATTTCTTAACATATAAGTTATAAAATAAAAATATAAAAGATACCCATTAGAGACGACGAACCAATGTAATGCCCCATAATTTTTTCAATTTTTTTTACAACGTATTTTGGGAGATACAGAATTTTGATTTCACTGAATCACAATGACCCTCAGAAATTGTTTGCACCCATTTTATTAGAAAATTAATTAAAAATAGTAAATGTTTATGAAATTCCACAAAAGTTATATTTCCTAAAAGTAGATTCAATTTTGAAAATTCTTGTCTTTGTTCCAACAGTTAATTCAGAATGTTTCATGGAGTTTAATCAGTCCAAAGTTGCAAAAACGTCAAGCTACGTGACTAGCGACGCACTAGTTCGGCCGAAATTTGATTAAAAGTTCAGACGAACTATTTTTTGCATCGACGACCCGTTAAATCTAACAACTTAATAGTTCGGCCAAACTATTAATCTAAGTTCGGCCGAAATTTTAATCAAAGTTCGGCCGAACTGTGATCTAATTTTCCGTCAGCCAGAAAATTTCGCAGCGCCCCTCCTAAAACACATTTCATGGCAATATAAATTCCTGCGAAATCATTCATAATTTTCGCACATTTCACACATTTGATCTGATTTTATAAAGGTCTTAGTTTGTGTTTAAAGACTTTTCTTGGAGGTTTGAGTTTAAGGGCATTTCTTGGAGGCAGACCAATTTTGCAAAGAATTATTTTGGGTTTAAGGACATTTCTTGGAGGTATGTGATATATTTTTTTGGATGTTTTTTTTTCATTTTTTTTTTAAGTATGGATTTGTGCTTAATTTCGAATTCTTGGAGACGGTCTAATTTTACAAATAATTCTTTTGGGTTTAAGGAATATTCTTGGATGTACATTCAAAGGACCATTTTTTGGAGGTATGTAATACATTTTTTTGGATGTTTTTTGTGCTTCATTTTTTTTGAAAGTATGGAGTTTGGTTTAATTTCGAAAAGACATTTTTTGAAAGTATTTTTTAAAGTGACTTTTTTTTTTTAAATTTGGAGGCATTTTTTGAAGTGGCATTTTTTTAGAGTACGTGTTTTGAGTTAAAGTAAATATTTTGAGCTTCGTTTCATTTTTATAAGAAATTTTTTTCTTGAATTTTTTAAAGTAAGTGTTTTGGATTGGAGTATGTATTTTTTGCAAAAAATTTAAAATGATTTTTTTTTTAAATTAAATATTTTGTGATGTTTTTTCTAATTGAGCTATTGTCTATTTTTTTGAAGGAAATTTTTTGAACTTCATACTCTATTATCATGGGAAATCGAAGGACTTGTGCGAGAAAATATGATAGAAAAAAGAGACCCTGAGGAACGTAGAGAAGAGACGAGACAATCTCGCAAAAAAAAGATAGAAGCCCTCTCAAATATTGAAGGGGAAAATCAACCTCAAGAAAAAATTGAAGTAGGTATGTAAATGCAAATATTATGATCTATTGATATATTTAAAATTTTCCTAGTGTAAAATGTAAAGCTTAATTTTTATTTGATGAACTAATTTGAATTTAAATATTTTTTTTAATGTAAACAGACAGATATTCCTCAAAACATTGATGATGAGATACAAAATTTTTAAAATGAAAGTGAAAGAGGTATTAAACCAATGATTGAAGATGGTGAAAATATTGAAAGAAATTCAAATGAAGAAATTGAATCACAAGGTATGTACACATATATATATATATATATATATTGACCACATGCACATATTATTGAAATTACACATATATTTATTAATTTAGTTATTTTTTGTTCATATGTAAGCTTATTATGTACTATTTTTTTGAATATGTATAGATGAAATCAGTGTCGATGATGAAATGTTAGAAAATGTTGACATTCACACATATGGAGATAAAAAACCTGACCATGTTATATGATATCATGTTAACTACATTTTTGAAAATTATTTCTTAAATGAGTGGGTGATAGTTCAATCTCAAATGTTGAAAGGTCTCCTATCGTTAAAGAAAATAAAAGAAGCTACGACAGTACTGGGTATTCGAAAATCAACCAAAGATAAAAAGAAAAAATGAAGGAAAATGTGATACAAAATATAAGTAGTACTATAAATTCAATTAAGAGATCTAGAGATAAAAATGTTTCAATTGTATGTATAGGAATACATATGGAAATGGTTTCATCAAGTACTAAAGAGAATCGTTTGGTAACATCTATGGCACGAGCATTAGGAACCTCGCGAATTTTTTTTTCACAAACATCGGAAATTTCAGCTGCAAGTAGATGTAAATGATGAACTCGCTTGTTGGAGAGCTATTTTTAGGCAACCATACAAAGATAAACTTGGAGAAAATGTTAAAAAAATAATATATGAATATTGGAAGAACAATTCACGTGCTTCGCCAACTGCAAGGCATGTGATGTGAAGAAGAATAACACGAAATCAGTACGAAGAACATGAAAAATATTTCTTGGAAACCACTCAGATAGAGTTATTCAACAAGTTCAAAGAAGAGAATCGTCAAATTCATGTTTCAATCAGTGCTTTTGTTCAACAAAAACCATGGTATGTAAAACCTATCACCTTACGCGACACTTGTTGTTGTTGCCGTTATCATGTGGAATTTGAGTTATATTATGACACATTCCTTGATTTTGGTAGAACATTATGGAAGGATTCACCTCCTCCTTCCACTATCTGTGATTTCATATCTCAAATTCTATGTGAAAGAGAAAGCGATGATCTATTTTACAAAAAGAAATGTGTTGGTGGTAGAAAATGCGATGATTGTGGAAATTTCACTAAATTTCAAAACAAATATTGTACTGATATAAATGATCAATCATTTTCCAACATGAAAGTGAAATGGAAGAGATATGAATATATCGATACATTGATTCAAGGTGAAAATAGTCTTAAAAGAATTGAATTACTAGAAGACGAAATTTTTTTCATAGACTTTCTGAGAAATTTTGAGGCAGAAATTTACAAATACACCAAGCATTCCCATAAAGCTTGATGGCAAGACTTGCAATTCAAAAAATCTCGTGAATTTTTTCCACCAGGGACCATTTTGTCAGTGATGGATTTTGCAGAAAACTACACATTTGTTCCAAAAAAAGAAATTCAGAGTGAATACTATCATTCTGGCCAAGTCTCCATGCTCGTCCATATTCTATATAGACATGCTGAACAAAACATCGATCATATAGAAAGCACGATTGAAAATCGACATATCATTAAAGAATATCACTTTTATATCAGTGACGATCGTACACATGACACATATTTTGTACAATATTGTTTTGGAAAAATTTATGATTCCTTAAAAAATTTTGGAATAACATTCAATGAACATCGGATATGGTCAGATGGATGCATAGGTCAATTCAAATCCGCACGATCATTCTTTTGGTTGTGTTGTCTTCATAAAAAAACCTGCATTAAACATTATTGGAAGTTCTTTGAAACTGGACATGTAAAAGGAGAACATGATGGTGCAGGAGCATGCATAAAATGAGCACTTCCAAGATATCAAATGAACCCTTCTGCAAGCCGACTTGTGAACGCTAAAGAATTTGTTCAATGGTGCATCACTGCTCTAAGCCATGAGACTAACCCATGAAGGGAAGTGCGAAGGTACATTCAATTTAATTTTTATTGGAAATCTAATTTTAAACATTGTGTACATTTATTGTGAAATGATTATCTTTGATTGTATTTTGATATCATATTTACAAATTCCTATTTTAATTTTCCATATAAAGGTTTTTCTAGCATATTAGGATTGAAGATGTAGATAGATCAATTGGAAATGACGTTGAAACAATAAAAGGGACTCAAAATTTTCATTCAATTAAAACAAAGTCATCCAGAAATGTGTTTGCATTGGATAAAAGAAAATATTCTTGTTTTTGTGATGTTTACATAGAGAACACAAAATCCAATGGCGTTTGTGAAAACAACATGTGTGTAAAATATTGGAAACATACAGAGCTAAATAAAAAGGGAAAATTTTTTGTTGCAATGTTTGAAGAAATGAAATTAGAGGAAACCACAATATCATCTGATGGTGATCGAGTTTCTGATCTTGTTAGAGAAGGTAACATTTGAATTTCTTTCTAATGATTTAAAGATCTAGAAATAAATTTAAATATGTATAATTTTGTTAAGTTTGTTTTATTGTGCAGAAGATGTTTTTCTGTAATTGCACCTACTAACAACGATGAAAATGTTAAGTATTATTTGATGTGTTTCATTGAACAAAAAATGAAATTATTAGAAAACTATAATGATCACAGATTTCAATATGACAGAGGATCTATTATATTGAAAGGTTATTTTTTCAAACAAATTAATCAAAGTGGGGACTTTGTTTACTTGGAAGACTATGAACCTAACTCCATAAGTTTTCAATATAGTCACTTGGTGTGTGCAGCACACATAAAGTTGATAAAGGTTTAGTCAAAGAGAAAAACGAAAATTAAGAAATGAAAAATGTCAAAATCCGATCATGAACGGATTATTGAAGATGTCATTCCATTGGAATTTTTTTGATTGAATTTCCGAACAATTTATTCTCTTTGGATTAAATATTTTTTATAACTTCCAGTACACTCAACTAAAAATTAAGCTGCTTATGTTATTTATGCAAGTGTTGGCACATGTACAAATTGTTTTGGTACATGTGCACGTGCTCTAGTATCAACTGAAAGTATCAAGGATATATACATGTGCATTGATGAAAAATGTTACATGTATCAAGGATACATATATATATATATATATATATATGTTCTAGAATGCAATTAACTGGAACTAGTTTTTCTTATGTGCATTGATGAAAAACTAGTTGGATTTTCTAGTAAAAAGTATCCACAATGTAAATAAATCATCTGCAGTATAGTTTTGTATGAATATTCCTTTCATTCAAGAGACTCAGAGAACTTCTCCTACTTTTGGTGGGATTTGAACCACATCTCTATTCTTGATTGAAAATCTAGTACAAAATTTGTTTGTCCAATGGTCGGATATGTTCAATGTGCATTGATGAAAAATGTTACTTAAATATTGGATATATATACATTATAGAATTAAATTAATTGTTCAAGTAGTTTTACTATGTGCATTGATGAAAAATTATTTAAATGTACTCAATATATATGTTCTAGAATGCAATTTTAACTAAAAGTAGTTTTTCTATGTGCATTGATGAAAAATCGTATTGGATATATACACAAACTTAATGTGCCCAATTTTTTTTGTGAGCTTTTCTAGTAAAAAGTATCCTTGAAATGTAAATAAATCATCCACAATATAGTTCTGTACGAATATTTCTTTCAGAAAAGAGACTCGGTGCACTTCTCCGACTTTTGGTGGGATTTGACCCACATCTCTATTCCTGATTGAAAATCTAGTACAAAATTTGTCTGTCCAATGGTCGGATATATGTTCTATGTTCTATAATGCACTAGACTTATATGTACTAGACTTATATTTCCAATCAAAATTAAAGGGACAATTTGTACATATATCTACTTCTTTAAACTCTTTTTTCAATTAGAGCTCAATTAATACATGGTTAGTTGCATTGAAAAGCTATGTTCTTCCTATTGGAAAATTTTTCATTCAAACAAGACTATGTAGAGATCAAAAGAAATCTTAAGATTCCAAATGTACTTCAACCATCCAAAACTTGAGTTTTAAAAACTTTTTGATTAAATCAAAACAATTTACAAGTCACATAGGAGTTTTCTATCCAAGCCAAATGTAGATTGAAACCATCCAAAACTTAGATCAAAAAATTTAACATTATATCAAAACATTTAACATTTAACATTAAATCAAAATTAAAGAGATTTACATATAACTACCTCTTTACTCTTTTTGATTAAATCAAAAAAATACTTCACATGGGAGTCTTCTATCTAGGCCAAATGTAGATTGAAACCATCCAATACTTAAATCAAAACATTTAACATGTTATATATTCAAACATTTAACATTAAATCAAAATTAAAGGGACTTACATATAACTACTTTAATCTTTTTGAATATATCAAAACAATACTTGAAATAGGAGTATCTTCCATCTAGGCCAAATGTAGATTGAAACCATCCAAAACTTAGGTCAAAAAATTTGACATTTAAATAAAATTAAATCAAAATTAAAGGGATTTAAATATATACAAATACTTCTTTACTCTTTGTGATTCAATCAAAACAATACTTCACATGTGAGTCTTCCATCTAGGCCAAATGTAGATTGAACCCATCCAAAAATTAGATCAAAACATTTAACATTATATCAAAACATTTAACATTTAAAATTAAATCAAAATTAAAGGATTTACACATATATAACTGTAATGAACATAATATACATAGTGAGACCCATCTCCTGGGTTGCCTAACTAGCCAATACAAGAGGGGGTATGAATCAAAAAAACAGAAAAGGGACTGCCCATAACCGGGAAAAAGCTAAAGAGGACCTAACATCAGGCTAGCTATCGATGTGTGTAGGAGGATTCTCCTCAACAATTGGAAAACCGTAGTCCTCTGCATCATCATCTACTCCCTTGGAGTGCTGGGAGGAGATGTCAGTGCTCGCGCCATCGCTGGTGGAGCTCGTCGAGGTGGATTTGACTGGAAGAGCTACCAACTTTCTGGTGTCCTGGAGTTGATGGGCTAGAATGGTGGACTTTCTCCACCGCCTCCTGGAACTAGAAGCACCTTCATATTGCGGCTCCTCCTGAAAAGAGATGGAAATGGTCGGCATAATTCACGGTCTGACCATAGTGCTGGTGAAGGGAAATTATGCTTCATTGCTTGATGGAGGAGGGTGGCTGCCTGTGTCATGGATGGAAAGAGGAGGGTGAGAGCCAGCACTCCTGCCCCCTCCATCCCCCACCTCCCCTTCTGTAACCCATCCGTTGTTTATGCATGGGGTCTTCCATAGGCCAAATGTAGATTGAAACTGTCAAAAACTTAGATCAAAAAATTTAACATTATATCAAAACATTTAAAACATTTAACATTAAATCAAAATTAAAGGGATTTGTGCAAAATTACTTCACATGCCATGCCAATTATAGTTCAATCCAATAGAAACATTTAACATTATATACCACATGTGCTAAATGTAGATTGAAACCATCCAAAACTTTTAATTTTTAAAAACGTTTTGATTATATATCGTGCAACATTAAAACATTAAATATCAGATGTGAAATGTAGATTGAAATCGTCCAAAGCTTGAGTTTTAAAAACTTTTTTATTATATATATCGTGCAACATCACTTACATGCCATGCCAATTATAGTTCAACTATCCAATAGAAACATTTAACATTATACCACATGTGCAAAATTTATATTGAAACCATCTAAAACTTTTAAAAACTTTTTGATTATATATCATGCAACATTAAAACATTAAACATTTAAAGCATTAAATATCACATGCGAAATGTAGATTGAAACCATTCAAAACTTGAGTTTTAAAAACGTTTTTATTATATATATCATGCAACATTACTTCACATGCCATTCCAATTATAGTTCAACTAGATCAAATAGAAACATTCAACATTATACCACATGTGCCAAATGTAGATTGAAACCATCCAAAACTTCAGTTTTACAAACTTTTGGATTATATATCGTGCAACATTAAAACATTAAATATCACATGCGAAATGTAGATTGAAACCATCCAAAACTTTTAAATTTTAATTTAACAAAAAATTATAGAGCACAACATTACTTCACATGCCAAATGTACTCCAAGCATCCAAAAATTAAATTTTAAAAACAAAACAAATTATAACACATCATTACATAGCCTGCCAAATGTAGTTCAGAAGCAAAACAAAACTTAAATTTTAAAAACAATACAAATTATAACACATCATTACATAACATGCCAAATGTATTTCAGATGACAAAATTAATTTATAGATGACAACATTACTTCACAATCACATGCCAAAAGTACTAAAACCATCCAAAAATTAACCTTTTGAAACAAAACAAATTATATTAACACTATAATAAAATATGTCCAGAAATTGTAGATCTCACAAGTATCAAACTGTATCAAGTTATATAGATATGACAGTGCATCTAGATCATATATAAAAAAGAAATTTTAAGACTATCTAAATCTTGAAATCAAATCTACAAATCATCTCCATCAAATAGAGATGGATCTAGTGTCTTTCCTATTAGGGTCTCAATCCGCGCACTATCATGTGAAGCATCATGGGAGACCTACATACACAATGCACATGTACTTGAACATTAAAATTTGATTTTTTAAAAATGAGTGAGAATATATATCTAGAACTTCATGTAAAAAACAAAATATAACAAAAGAATCATGCAATACCTCATGAGGTTCCCTCTCCATTTGATGAACAAGTTTCACCCCCATAGGAACATCTGCAATGGTAAATTGTACAATATACATGTACAGTTAAATACACACACACACACACACACACACACACACATATATATATATATATATTAAAAAATTTCAAATGAAAATGCATGTGTACATATATAAACTTATTTTCAATAATATTAAAAAAAAATTAAAGACAACTTGTTCAAATGGTGTGGATGTTCCTATCTCCATCGCTAGAGTCTGTGAATTAAAGAAATATTCTATAGGAACCTAAATTGAAAAAATTTAAAATAACTCAATATATATATATATATATCAATTTTTAATGGAACTTTTTGAGGTGGAATATATATCTTTTAAACATAGATTTCAAAAGTGAAAATTTTTCCATACTTGTGGCTCATCTCCTAAGAAATTATAAGGTACATCTCCCAAGGAAGAAGAAGGTACCGCCATCCCAAAAACATCAGACGGAATCGATATCTATTAAAACAGTTTATCATTATATATACATACATGTACATGTGTGCACAATTATTTATTTTAAAATATCACTTAAAAAACACTAACATTTTCCAACATATCTTGATGGTCAGACCAATCTGCATTGTTTGAACCAGAGGTCCCGAACGTGATATTAACATTTTCGTCATGCATCATGTGTGAGAACTGCAAATGGTGTTTTAACATATAATGATACATTTTTGTTAGATTAATGTACATACAAATAAATGTATACATGTACATACACATGTGTATTTATTACAAATTGTACACATGTATATGTATGTTAAAATAATTTCAAACCCTAAGGTCATTAACACATACCATTCCCGTGCCCTCTTCCTCATGAAGAATTAGGTCTTGAAAACCATTGCGACAAATTTTTGCATATATTCAGAGATATTCAACATTCATGTTGTCAATCTCTTCATCTATACAATACACAAAATTGGCACGTGCATTTTCACGTTCTCTTTGTTGATTTAGACAAGCATCGACTCCACCCAATCTGCTATAGACATTGTTGATCATGACATCCCTTGCTTCTTGACTTATTTGAGAAGTCGCATCCATCTCTGACCACAGAGTTTTGACCCAAAAAGGTCGACTCACCAATGGCGGCTCAGAGCAAGGCCACTCCACATCTCGCTTAGTGCCATTATGGTGATATAATCAACCTTTCCCCGGACCAAAAAATTTTGACGGAAGGTCATTGCAGTTGGGTTTCATACCCAAAAAAATTCTGCGTAAAACATTTGTGCAAAATAAACAGGGACTTCGTCGTTCCATGGGAACCTTCCATAGGCTGCAAGGTGCCTATCGTACAAATAGTGAGCTATATTTGGGTGCTTGAAATATTGCACCTTCAGCATTTTTATTTTTGGCCCTTCCTTGAAATTAAACATTGACTTCGCCACATCTTTTGTAACTCTTTGTTTTAAATCCTCCCATTTATCTAGACCCATTACGGTTTCCTTTCTCTTTCTCATCACTTCTACAAATGTATCAGTCGTTTGCCCAAGAGTTCTGTAAAAATTTACAATTTCGCCCAATGAATGTGTAACTATTTCAAGGCTTTGTCGACTCTCAGCAGGTAGAGTCAAAGCCACGAGATCTCTCTACAATTTTTCATGAAGTTTTTCACACCTTTGTAAGGTGCATTGCACCATGTTTTTTTCCCATGGTATATCAGAAATGTCGGCCAGATAAGTTGTGCTGGGTAGACAACCTTCTTCTTGAATGTAGCAGTCTGCCATGGATCTATTTTGACCACTAGTTGGAACATTTTCTGCCTCTCCATCAATATATATAAAATTCTGTATATTAGAAAAAACACATGTAAAAAAAGTTGTACAAATTTAATGAAAAAAATATTGAAATTGATGGCAACCTTGACGTGGTTGGTTAGCATCTTCTCCACCATGAAACTATTGAGACCCAGAACGACCCTGTTGAAAACCAGCAGCTGTTGATTGGCCTTCGGGGGAATACATATCACCCCCTTCACGCAACCTGCTACCACTCATTGATGGCCCTCTAGGTGGATTTGAACCACCACCAACCTCTCGAGACGAGAGACAAGCTTCATAAACAAATACGAATTTATAATAAATTGAAAATTACATTCATGTGTACGTATAAATACATATACATATTCATTGATTAAATTGCGTGAACCATACCACGACTGGGTGAACCATGGGCATGCTCCATGGATGGAGTAGAGACCCTTCTCCTCTTAGCTCCTAAAAATTAAAAAATGAAACTTATTACTAGCTAATTTAACTCAAAAAGTTAATAAAAAATCAATTCAATATGTACACACATGTATGGAGATTTAAGATTATATTTAAATACCGTGAACATCCCCCGATCCCTGAAGCCCCATATGGGATTTGGTTGATCTTCGCCGTTCATCCTCCATGATATATATAACTATTGGTGGACATTTACACAAAATAGATAATTTCAGAAAATAAATTTGTAATTTAGTGTACACAAATTATGTAGAACACAACTTTCAAAGAAATAATTGATGTGTGAAACTCAATTTAAGCAAAAAAGAAATTATAAAAATGATAAGTTCACCAAATTGCGCTTTACATGGTGGGATCACACTTGGTATAAAATTGAAAAAAACACATGGTCATTAAAAAAGAAGCGTGAAACTCCTTTTAAACAAACTCCATTTAAACAAAAATTTCTTGAAGTCCCCGCATTTTAATTTTATAAAAATGTGAAGTTCACCACTTGTTGCAAATGTGAAGTTCACCAGGTTGCGCTTTACATGTTGTGGTGGGAGCACACTTGGTATATAATTGAAAAAAACACATGGTCATTTAAAAAGACGCATTTATAAGTACAGAACATAAACATATCCAAGATATGTTACAATGTCCATCAATAAATTTTTAAGGGAAGTGTCTCAACACTAATTCATATTTGAGAGATGAATCTTGATTTTTTGAAGAAGAGCATCTCAAAACCAATTCATCTTTGAGAGATGAATCTTGCATTAGCATTGCCCTGTATAATTCTAATTCATCTTTAATAGATTAATCATGAATTGGAATTTCCCCATGCAATAGATCAGTAGACATCTTATTCACATTTGTACAATGCCTTATACTAAAAAATTGAAATTTTCTAACAATATTGTTTGCTATTCCATGCAGTTATTTTAGCCTTTCCTTTTTAACTTGGCACATGCCATTCATCTGGTTGCACACAAGTTTAGAATTGGTGAAAACTACAATTCCATTTGATCCATACTTCATCGATGTTCCCAAGCCTTCTATCAATCCAATATAATATGCCTCATTGTTTGTTGTTCTTCCCGGTATATTCATTTTCCTTTGGACGAATTTTCTAGTCGTAATATTGCAAAGCACATATGTAATCACTGCTTTCCCTGGATTGGGATAGCAAGAAAATTCTATGCATAATTTCCATTTTTCAACCATATTTAATGGTTTTTTTATCCCTGAAAAAAAACAAATTCAATAAAAATATATATATTAAATCGACTTTTATTGCAAATGCATGAGAGAAATGACACAAGATCATGAGGTAAATGAAATGTGCATTTTTTATCTTAAAGTTTGACTTAAAAAGTTTATGGTAGAGTTCACATCTAAAATTAATGGGAGGAAACCTTTAGTTTGTGGGAGAAATGACACATGTACACAGTTTACCTTAAAGTGGTTGTGTTTTATGGATATTAGAGGAAGCCTTTAGTTTGTGGGATAAATGACACATGTACACATTTTACCTTAAAGTGGTTGTGTTTTATGGATATTAAAATGAAGAACTTCTATTTAGATCCATTCCAGAGATTGATTGTAGGGGCATTTACTAGATATGTCACCTTTCATAGGGGATGAGATCTAAAGGTTACCTAGCCCTTTACAGACTCTGCCTATAGAACT
>JAXQQM020071802.1:0-87767 GCA_034641835.2 Pinus albicaulis
TAGTTATCTTTCTTTGTTACATGCAATCCATTATGTGTTCTAAATTTGAATGAATGAATAGGAGGATTACTTCAGGATTTTTTAAAAGCACCCATTAGGGGAATTTTGAGGTCTAAAATGGGCCTCCTAATGAAATAATAAAATAATAGCTAAACCAATAAAATAGTATTTATGAATTTTCAATTCACTTTTTGCACCATAATCCATGTAACCATAGTTAAATTCAATTCAAAAGTTGTACCAAAATAAAATTAGTAAAAAAATTGTATTGATGTGACTATAAATAAGAATGAGTGTTTCAAGAAAAAATCATTATCATTGAACAACTAATGCATTTGTCCCTTGTACTTAAATAACTTAAAATAAAATATAAATATAAAATTATAAATTCTTAATTATATTATTTTCTATTAATTAAATTTTATATTATTTAAATTGTATAATAACATGTAATTAATATACTATATAAAAACAATATAATATAATAAATGTATAAGGATATGCATTGTTTCTTTTAATAAATATGAAATGACAACAATATATTTTTATTTAAAAAGTGTGAAATGACATTTATTATGAGTACTTTACTTTGACTTTAAAAATTACTTAGAGCATTATCATGGTTAACCATGAGTTTTTATCCACCATTGAGAATGTGACAAGTAAGTACCTTTAGCTCAAACAATGCCACCTCAACCATTAGGGATGATGCCATCCCGTAAAATGTGATTGGTTCTCATAAAGTGAATTTTGATTGTACATTTTCCTTAGGAGGCCCATTTTAGACCTCAAAATTCCCCTAATGTTGTCTTAACTATTTGTCATTTCTATGTTTTCATCTGATTTCCAGTGTAGGGAACCCTTAATTGCTCCCTCTCTCGTTTGACCTCTGCCTACTACTTATCTTTTCCGGATCAAAGAACCCTTAATTTCTCTTTATCTCGATCATACCATCTCACAAAACAACTTTCCAAGATCTCTAAGGGTTATCTATATTGCCCTAAAAACATTTGACTTTTTGGCCTTGATCCCAGTTCTATCTGCTTGACTTTTGACTCCTCAGCCCAATGGAAAAATAGATTTCCCACTATCCATATCTTCCAGTGATTTTTTCCACCAAACCAATCAAAACCAAAACCAATTGCACAATCATAACTAGCCTAATATTTTATAAAAAACAAACAAAGTTAAATTTTATAGAGAGAGCCCTCTCTGAACCCTAAGAAGGCTAGATCCTAGAGTTTAAAAGTTGGTCTGTGGTTACCTCTAGTTTTCTCAACTAAAAACCAAAAATCTCACAACTAGAGAATTACTAGAGTAATAACACCGGTGAAAGGCTTATTTATGGTGAACGAATAGTTTCAAGGCTAAAGGTGGGAGGCTTCTAGTGAATTTTTTTTTAGCCCTTCCTAGCCCATTCTTTGTTCTTTGGGGAAGACCAATAAAGCTCCTCATACCTCATCATATCTCGATTGGATCTTAGGGTAAGAATAACCCAGCTCTAACACCTCCTCATAAATTAAATCCAATGAATCACTGAACCCAGTTCCAACAACATATGTGACCCATACGACTTCCATATGGCATTCGACGAAACCTCTAAGTAACACTTGCTTTTAGGATTTAGATAAATGGCTTAGAGGGTGTTAACCAGGTTCTCATACCTATGATTGTGACCAAAATGCTAGTTTATATGATTCACTCAATCCCACTCACTGCAAACTATTGATGCAACAAAGCATTCGAATCTCAATGTTTAGGCATCCATATGCTCCAATCCACCCATCATAGCTAATGCCATTCCTTGCGTGAATATTGCGCCATGCCTCCCTATTCAGTCCAGATCCACTTTGCAGGTTATGGGACCTAGTTGCAAGCTTTTATGGCACTCCTTACTCCATTCGCAGACTTCTGTGGCCTATTTTACCTGACCCCAAGCCATTTTGGAGGGTTTCACCTTATTTCATTTAATTTACAGGCCTCACATATTTTTGCATGGGCTTTGGTGCCAAATTTTTGGCTTAAATGTTTTTGATCTGTTTAATGAGCCACAGGCCTGGAAGTTCTATTTTTTTATTGCTAGGCCTCATGGATTTAGGGCTTGTTTTTGCTATAATTTTTCAAATTTTCAATTAACCTTCCTGTGTTATTGCCATAGATACTACATCATTTTGTAAGGGTTTAATTCTGGCTGTTTTTTTTTTTAATTTCATGTTTCTACTTTGACAGAGCCAAGGAGGTGTTATTTGATGCCTTATTTTTGTCTCATTGTAAGCATTATTTGCCTCAGTGTAAGCATCAATATTTCCTCACTACTTTCATCACTCGGTGTAAAAGGCTTCTAAGGCTACAAGTATTCGGTAAATTACTAATATTATAAACCCCTTGAAGTTACAATTAAATTTTCCCAAAATTTTTAATTTAGCTTAGAGATCCACTTTGCGAGGTTATGGGGCCTAACTGCAAGCTTTTATTGCACTCCTTACTCCAGCGGTAGACTAATCTGATATTTTGCAGGCCTAGTAGATTTTTGGAAGGGGTTTGGTGCCAATGTTTTAGCTTAATTTATTTTTTATATGTTTATTCCTCTAAGGAGTCGTAGGCCTTGCAGTTCCATTTTTATTGCTAGGCTGCATGGATTTAGGACTTGTTTTTCTATAATTTTTCAATTAAACTTTCTGTGTTTTTTCCATAGATTCTACTTCACTTTGTAAAGATTTAAATTTGGCTGATTTTTTTTTTTTTGAAATTTCATTTTTCTACTTTGACAGAGCCGAGGAGGTATTATTTATTGCCTTATTTCTTTCTTGATATAAGAATCAAGATTTCCTCTGGCTTGAAAGGATTCTAAGGCTACAAGTATTTAGTAAATTACTAATATTGTAAACCCCTTGAAGCTACAATTAAATTTCCTTCAAAATTTTAATTTAGCTAATTTGGAGTGAAGCTACAATTAAATTTCCTTGAAAATTTTAATTTAGCTAATTTGGAGGGCAATCACACAAAAAAATTGAAAATTAAAGGGTTTGAAACAATTTAAATTCACCGCATATAATTCATTAGATGAATGAATTCATCAGAATTTTAATAAGTCTTCTAGATTCTTATTTATCTTAGCCATGGGTTCTTGTCACTGCTTCATCTCAGTTGTAAGGGTTTTCAGATATCTGGTGCAAACCGATATCATTTCTCACTTTCTTATGTTTGGTAGCTTCATGAGTGCCCGTTGCAGAATCACTTATCATTTTTGGAAGGTATTACACAGAGCCCATGTCTTCTTCATGCTCTCTCTTTGAAGAAATAGGATGGAGGAGAGCGGATGGATTGCAGTTGCTTGTGTTGAACCCACAGTCATACTAGTCACGTACCTATTCTAAAAACTAGTTTCAAAATCCATGGATAGTTGATAGGAGCATATATTCTATTAATATCATCACTGGTTCTCCACTTCACAAAATAGTTGGAAGCATAAACACACAACAATTGAAAGCATAAACTCCATACAGGTAGGCAGATTCTCTAATTTTTTTTTTTGCACATGATTATATTTTTTCCTTGTTTTTCCAAAATTAGTATGATGTCTCCAACTATATATTGCATTTATTACATCTCTGGTCTCTAATTTCAGAGAATACAATAAGTGTATTTCTTTCTTTATGTACAAAATAGTAATAATGTAGTGTACAAAATATTAATACTAAATAGTAATAATGTAGACCAATATAAATATTAAATAGTAATAATCCAGATTCGTCTTATTTGATTAGTTTGTTTTTTTGGCAAGAAAACAATTTTTCAAAGCATAAATGGAATTTACAAAATGATCTTTTAAAAAAGAGTTGTACCCTTTTAACCAATGTGGAGCAACATGATAGGATGGAGCCACAGGACACGACATAGTTGGGCTTCAAATCAAATTGAAATTGCAGCAATAGGACATAGTTGGGCTTCAGGTTAAAATGCAATTGCAACAACAAGGCACTGTAACTGGGCTTCAAATCAAATTGCAGCAACAAGACATGATGCAATTGGGCTTCAGTGATCATAAGTGATCATAATCATTCAGAGGTTCCGGATTTAACAAAACTCCAATGAAACCTGACTCCTGGTAGGCTACCATATAGGGGAGTCAGGTTGGAAGGCCTCCATATAGTGAAGTTGCCATATAGGGAGTTTTGAAGCGGTGGGGAAAACATGTAAAGAAAATTAACAAGCCACTTGTCCAGGAAAAATGTGTAAAGCATAATAACAAGCTTATTGTCCAATGACTTAGAGATAATTAGATAGTGACATGTGGGAGACAAGACTTAAATATAATTAGATAATGACAGGTGGGAAGAGTACATGCAGTTAGCTACTTGAATCTCGAGTACATGTAGTTAGCTACTTGAATCTCGATCTGTGAAACATTTAATGTAATTTTTTTTAAAGGTAGCATTATTGGAATTTGGAAAAATGACTTCACAACATGTTTTCTAAAACAAAGTTTTTGATACAAAATTCAGATTTTGACCTCGACAAGAGGCCAAATATGGCCTCAAATATTTTGAGGCTTTTGATTCATCAACTCATACCTCCTTGTTGACACCCTCCTCTGTATTTAATAGGTTGAGGAAAAAGCGAACAAAAATATGTACATTAAAACTTAGGCTAGTTTCAGTTTAAGCAGCTCATTTCTTTTCAGCTAGTTCATATTTCAAAGCATTTTGATTACAAGAGTCCCTGACGGCCCTTTGGGCAGGGAATAAGACTAATAAAAACAACTTGTCATTGATTAGCTCTTCATAAGAGACTTAAACATGGTAAAAATTGTCTCCTTAGAATGTAAAATTTTGGTAACTCCAATTCCCTATATGTTTTTGGTCCAAACCAACCACGTTTGTTCTCGGTGTTAAAATTAATTATGAGAGAGAATAGTTGAGTAAAAACCAATTATAAATACAATTTATACATAAACTATGTTTTATTCTCTAAAATTTTAATTAGGAAAAACCAGTTAACATAATTTCATTATTTTTTAGTCGTCAAAATTCACGAAGAGGGCGAAGTAAGCCTTCACCTTTCACGTCCCTTGGCCCATTACAATGAAGTTTTCCCAAACCTTTTAAAGGGTTCATTACATGTATTTCATAGAGCACAAAACCATGGGCAACCAAAACCACCAATATACACCAAGTACTTTTGACCTTCCACTGAGTCATCCCCTTAAAACTTTAGTTGGGGTTTTCCTTCACCAAATCCATCCAATCCACCCATTGAGTCAGCAGGGCTCACCTCTAGACCCACCTCTAGACCCTACCCTCGTCGAATTTTATGTCCAAAATATCTATTAATTTGGCATGCCCATGTCATCTAAGTCTAACTCCAAAATTTACATGTTAGATCTTAGAATTTTGTGATCCATATTGTAAATAATATTGTCTTTCCTATTAATCACATTATTAATCCAAATTTTACAGTTAATTTCCCAAAAATATTTCTACCTTACTAAATTTTACAACTACTCTAAAACTTTACTTGGGGTTTCCCTTCACCAAATCCATCCAAACCAGCCCATTGAGTCACTAGGGCTCACCTCTAGACCCTACCCTCCTCTAAGTTTATGTCCAAAATATCTATTAATTTGGCATGCCAATATCATCTAAGTCTAACTCCAAAACTCCAAAATTGACATGTTAGATCTTAGACTTTTGTGATCCATATTGTAAATAATATTGTCTTTCGTATTAATCACTTTATTAATCCAAATTTTACAGTTAATTTCCCAAAAATATTTCTACTTACTAAATTTATAATATACATATATCTCCATCCTTATAATATACATATATATATCCATCCTTAGAGCATAAGGGCACGGTCAAATCCTTAGCCTAGTTCCTAGGGATTCTCTACTTGTAACTAGTGCTTACTTTCTCATGGTTCTCATTTCTTCCCAACCAAGTTTTGTGGCCAAGCTAGGATTTTATCGAATTTCGATTATTTTTTGGACCAAGGGGGAACTTTCTAGACTTATGAAACTGAAACCCTAAAATTAAACTGATTCGGAGCTTAACTGACATATCACTTGTAGTCTGTTGAGGAATGAAAACCTAACCCACCTTCGATCTCTTGCGCGATAGCATTTTCCATGTCTGTATGGGACATGGATCTCGTGGCATCTTGCTGTTAGCACCTTGTGAAAGCATGGCACTCCATGGACTTATGGTGCCCACAAACAGGAGCTGTAACAACCTACGCCTCCACCAACCCATGATCAAACAACCCCTTCTCACACCTTCTTGCCACGGAGTTTACACTATGGACGAACCCCACATTGCAATCGCCAAAGATTGAGTCGCCTGCCATCTCCATAAACCCTAGCGGATAACAATGCTGCCATGGCTCTCGTCTTTTAGTCTCTCTCCTGCGAGTTTATATCTACGTGAACGCTTTAATCCCTTATGCTCCCAGGATCTCCTCCATTGCGCTCTCGTGGCACAAAAGTTGCAAGCCCCTTATGACCGTCTCAGGTTGAGGAGTGAAAACCCAAGGAATAATAGCATGATGGAATTCGTCTTGATGATTTATGATTCAGTGACAAAAATCAAGTTTGGAGTAAAAAAAAAGTGATCAATATACATTTTTTTTTAAGAATTTCAATTTGTTTGCAGTTTACTCTGAAAATTTGATCACATTAACTGCATTTTTTACTCCAAACCTTATTTTTGTCACTGAATCATGAATTCTCAAGACGAATTCCATCGTGTGAAACTGTTATTATTCCTAGGGTTTTTCACTCTTAGGTTTTCACTCCTCAACCTGTGACGACAAGTCATATGTCAATTAAGCTCCGAATCGGTTTAATTTTAGGGTTTCAGTTTCATAAGGCTAGTATTTTTGAGCGCTTTCATGAAGATCTGCACTGGCTTGCACACCATTCTGTAACGTTGCAATCAAACCATTGGCGTGTCAGCTTCCAATCAAACCCTCGTTCATCATTTTGCATGAAATGAGCCCGTGACCCACCTTCGATCTCTTTGGCGATAGCATTTTCCATCTCTGTATGGGACATAGATCTCGTGGCATCTTGATGTTAGCGCCTTGTGAAAGCATGGCACTCCATGGACTTATGGTGCCCACAAACAGGAGCTTCATGTTTAACCACCTACGCCTCCGCCAACCCATGATCAAACAACCCCTTCTCACACCTTCTTGCCACGGAGTTTACACTATGGACGAACCCCATAACAGATAAAAATGCTGCCATGGCTCTCGTCTTTTAATCTCTCTCCTGCGAGTTTATATCTACGTCAACGCTTTAATCCCTTCTGCTCCCAGGATCTCCTCCATGCGCTCTCGTGGTCCAACATGGTAATGGCAAGATACAAATGTATTGTTCTTCACATAGGCAAAATAAACCCTTGGCAACATAGGCATCCCCATGAATCCAACACTTAAGCTGTGATACATATATCAGATTCAAGAGGGCACGCCATAAATAAACAATAAACATTCAACTCTCATATCATGTGTCGTGTTGAAGGGCATGTCATCTAGGTTACATTTAGAGGAGGAGGCCAAGTGATCAACATGAAGCAAAGGAACCAGAAAAGTGAAAAAGCAAACGAGAGGTCCATGTACTGCATAGGTTCACACGGAGAACGAGCACGAAAGCTAGACATGGAGGAGACTTGTTAAAATTAATGGAAAGAAAATTAATTTAACACGGAGAAACATTAAAACAACTTTTCGAGTAAATTTAATTTTCTCTCCAATAATTTTAATTTTAACGTCTGCACACCCACCTCTATTTTGTTTTTCCAATTCCATGTTCCTACGCTTTATGATCATTATTGAGCCTTGCCTTCATGCAACTTAAATGACATGCCCTTCGACACTACACATAGTAATCTGAATCACATCATGAACTCGATCTCGACTTTATACCCTTTGTGTTTGCATTTCTTAAGAATCTACACTCCTTGAGTTTTTTCATTTAATTTGCTTTTTACTTATTGTCATACTCTTGTGCCTTTCATACTCATTCGGACAAATAAACCATTATCAACAAAGAATTTCTTTGGAGTCAACAGGTAGTTCTAATACCATGTTAAAATTATATGAGAGAAATGAATTAAGTAGCAACAAATCATAAATACAAATTATACATAGACTATGTTTTATTGTGGAAAACCTTAATCCTAAAAAAAAGCATCTAACAAATTTTCATTAGTACTTTGGCCAAAACCCGGGCAAGGGAGTCTTCACCACTTACCTCTCTTGCCCCATTACAATGAAGATTTTCTAATCTTTTTAAAGGCTTCATTACATGCATTCCATGGGCACAAAACTATGGGCAACCAAAACCATGTGCCCAAAACCACCACTATAGAGTGAGTAACTTTGACTCTTTCATCAAACCATGTTCTAGTTAACACTCAGCAAGGACAAATATTTATAATATTTAACTTTTGAAAAAAAATATTTATTTTTCAATATATTAAAAAATTTGTAACATTTACACAATACATTGCCATGTGGATAGCTACCTTATATTTTTCTACCATAATTTCTGGATACATTGCAATCTGTATTCCATTGTTTATTTATTATGCAAATTCTTGCTTAAATTATGGTGGACAGTAATTGGTGGTAAATATGTTAGTAAATATGTTATTTAAGTGGCTATGAGATATTTTTAAATATTTTAATTTTGGTTGGTTTTCCTATGAAGCTTAAACATGAAAAATAACTCCACAATTATATGCAATTCATGGTATAAATATTGCAACTCCATCCAAAAAATCATGACAAAAAAATATGAGGTAGTTATTTGAATAGGGGCAAATGTTACAATAAGGCTTTCAAGTTATGTTCCAATCAAATGTTTGAAAAATTCAATAACATTCAAAAATAAATATTTATTTTTGGAAGTTAAACACTAATAGTGATTACTAACCACCAAAATTTATGCAAGTTCTTTACCCTTAGTAGGAAATTAATTTTTCCACTTCATATACCAATTTTCAATTTCTCTAAAAACATAATTTGTAACTTATGTGGCAAGGACTAACTGGCCATGCAACACTTTATGCAAGTTCTTTCCCCTTAGTAGGAAATTAATTTTCCACTTCATATACCAATTTTCAATTTCTCTACAAGAGTAATTTGTAACTTATGTGGCAATGACTAACTTGTCATTCAACACTTGTTTTAGTTGTAAGTATTATAAATATAGCTTAATTTTCACTTTTATTAATATAAACTATATATTAAATCTTTATGTCTTTATTGTTTTTTATTTTAGTTTAGCTATATTTAAACTAAGTCTTTATATCTTTATTGGTTTTTACTTTAACTTAGCTATATTTAAACTAAGCACGGACTAGTAGTTAAGTGTTACTAATGTGGAATTGCTAGAATTAATTCATTCAACTCGTTTAGATGTGGAGATTTGTCTTGTTGATAGTTTTCAAACTATAATTAGTAATGTCTTCTTGTGCTTCATAGACCAATATTCCTTCATGTATTTTCTTCATTGATCCTTTTATCAACCAAGGTTATAAAGGCTTATGAACCACAATCCTAATGTGAATCCTTCATTTATGCATATATGAAATAACAATGATTACATTCTTAGTCTTACAAATGAGGAATTCCTGTTTGATTTGCTTTAGGAAAGTCGTTGAATAAAATAATCACTTCAAGTATTTAGGCTCCAAACTACATGATATAATCAATAAATTAATATCCATTTCTCATAGCCATTAGGGATGGAGTTCAACCTTAATGAGATAAGTTGTAGAGAAACAAGTTATAAAGAGAGTGTTAAACGACCATTGTTTGAGTTACAATTGAAGTTCAATGTATAATAGAGTTAGAGCTTATATATCCTTTCCACACGCTAATAAAGAAAATGGTTTGTTCACTAATTGGTTCTTAGAACAATGTTGAGCTAAACTTGTGTAATATGAACCCAAAGAACATATGATTTTGTTGGATTTGTGGGCCCTATGGTTATTATCTAGTGTTTTGGTTAATGGGATGGATGACCATGTAGCATTTTTTTTTTCAACCAGAAAAAATGAACAATTTTTTATTAGAAAAGTTATTTACATAATACATGTGTCTATCCATATTCATTAGAGATATCAATAAACTTAGATATGTCCTGGTATTAAAATTTCAAAATAATATCTAAGCCTAATTGTTGTAGCTAATACAACACCACCCAAAATTTTGGGAATATTCAAATTTTGGGTTCCCCCCTTATGCTCACTCAGCCCATTAGGGTTTCAATTAGACTCTTAACTGGTTACTCTCCTCCCCCCTTTTTTTCCAAACTCTCATGTTTTCCCCATTCGTGCTTTACATATTTCACCCACACATCATGTGTTGCCTTAGATGTTGGCCTTATGACTGCATTAGGGTTTCGAAGGTGTGTCGCTTTGGTGACATGCCTAGAGACTCCCATGAATTCAGAACTTATCTTTCCCTAATATGTATCACAACTAGCAGAAACACTGCATGTGGAAAAAATGATTTCATTTTTGGCTCCCCTTATGTTGAACATAATAGGGTTTGGGAGAAACCATAATTTGGCAAGAGAGTGGCCCCCTTCCTATTTTAACCTAATTCCCATGCCTCTAGGGGTGCTTTCTCATCGACATTGCGTGGCATAGTGGTAAGAGTCATCCAATATTAATGTCCCTTAGGTTTTTGATTGGTTTCCCCATCTCAGCATGTGAATTTAGGTTGGTGATAAAACCCCATGACGACAACCCCGCCTTGCCTTAGTCCTCATCCCCTCAAGTACATTAAGGTTCCTGAAAATGACATCTTTCTTGAATACATTGGAAACCCTAGATTTTCATAACAATAAGCTCAGTCCTGTTTGACATATTTCCAACCTCTACTAAACCTTCTCACAGTCATCAAAATACATTTATACTTTAGTCCTATCATGTCAAGAAGTATCTTGTATAAATACCAAGTTCATGCATGTACTTGAGTATAAGTTTGTTTGTGAATTAAGTGCATGGCATATCCCCATTAGAATCACTTTCACCATTGATTATTTAGACATTCTATTTGGGTACTCCATCAAACTTATGGTCATATGTTAATTATTTTCAAACTCAAGGACATCATTCTCTAAAGAAACCTTGGACTAATTTATATTATAATATGCCATGCAGGTCGAGTCCATAGAGAATAGACCCAACAATATCACCATTATAAGGAAGGAAAGAAAATTAAACTAAACCCTACAGGGGCTCGGTTGCAGAACATGACATATTCATCCCCTTTCCATGTGGATATGAGAACAAAGGCTTATATCCAAGACCTTTTCAAGGCGTATAGAAATGGTAAGAGTATTTCGAGCTTAAATATAAAAGGTGGAAGACATTTGACACCTATAAGAGATGAACTGGAAAAGTTTGCTAATTGGGGGGACTTCCAATCATGGTTAATTCACGTCTTTGCCATTTGTATGGCCTCATTCCTAAGGATCTTCTTGTAGAAGGTAATTACTTATTTGATGTTGGAACATATTTCATAATCAAAGGGAATGAAAAGATGTTTGAGGAAAAATGTATGAATAAAGTTTGGGTGTCAACTGCACCTAGTTGAATAGCGACATACACACCCTCAAGGGTTTGCACGAAGCTCCAACTAGATCATAGGGATGATTCGAAGGTTCGTTGTATTTCGTGGAAACTTTTAATTAGAAGCATATATCATTATGACTTAGGTTCTTGCTTCACTGCATAGTTCCATACAAGAGAATCAAGGTGCTCCAATTCCACAAGTGGTGATGTGGTTAACAATTGAGAGAGGGGAGGTGGAATCTCTTCTCACTCACCATGTTTCCTCCTTGAAACCATACGAAAAAAACGCATGGTCGAGTAAGCACCACTCTTGAACATAGGATGATTTTCAAATGAATTGTTCATATCTTGTGTATAATAAGAGTTATCCAAAAGTCTTGGATCACACTACCTCTTTAACGCAATTGTCAATTTTTGATGGCACTTTTATAAATCGAAAGATACAAACAATGCCAATGATGGACATACCAACAAAAATAAATGAAAAATTTCACATCTCATTAGAATCGCTATGTTTTTCTCACATGTGCTAGGTTGGGCTCAATACCTTTCTACTTCTACTTCTATCGATGAAAAATTTTCCTCTTGGAAATAGGGAGTATAAATATCAAAGATGAAGTGTAACTAAGAGTTGGCCAACAAAAGGCTTTTAGAGCCGAATTTGTCTATATTTTCAGGCTAATTCATTGTAACATAAATTGTGCTTCAAGGGCCCATAATAGAATAGAAAAGGGAAAAAAATGTAGAGCGCTATTTGGGCTACCTCAAAGAAGAGAACACACATTAAAGTGGAGTATACTAACAAACATAACCAAGCTAAAGAAAATAAACAATCAATGGAGCAACCAAAGCAAACTCTAGGGTTGGAATTAATGATAAAGCTCTTGCTTCTTCATCGGTTATATGCCTTAAGCTCTATTAACACTAGTGGTATGCTCTTAATGATGCCTACATAGGTGTAGAGGAATTTATCTATGAATTTTGTTGCCCCAAACATTTCATTTAAGCCAAAAAGGAAACTAAGTAATTGTGGCTTGATACATGCCGATCGATGTAAACCATAAATCGAAAGGGAATCACTTGAGTTTCATGATAATTTCCTTAAGGAGTAGCACTGCCCTACAGAAATACAATCTTGAAAGTGCCCTGAATTTTCCAATTTTCAATATTCAACATGCCTCCAGGATAATTATTGGGCTCCTAGTAGAGTAAAACGTACATATAAAGATTGGCATGTGCCTAGGTCATCAATTATTAATGTGATCTCCATTAAAGAAATCATGAGCAACTGGGATACTTATGCAAGTTAAAACTTGAGCTTGTTTAAATATGACTCCATATGGATCTTATTCGGTACTCGAGAGCGAATGAACTCCTGTAACATGGTTATTGGAAAACCATGCATTGGAACAACCTACAAAAAGTGTGATGTGCATGTTTCCTCTAGAAGGGAATGTCATCTAGGTTGCATGAGGAGGAGGCCCAAGTGATATAACATGAAGCGAAGGAACAAGAAAGTGGAAAAGAAAATGAGAGGTCCATGTGCATAGGTTCACATGGAAAACGAGCAATAAAACTAGACATGGAGGAGAGTTATTAAAATTATATATGTATAACCATTTAAATATATACCCATTTACATAAGATAAAAATAAAATTACAACTCCATTACTATATATATATATATATATATATATATATATATCCTTAGAGCATAACGTCACGATCAAATCCTTATTAGCCTATTTATGATGGATTCTCTACTTGTAGCTTGTGCTTACTTTCTCGTCATTCTCATTTCTTCCCAACCAATTTTTGTTGCCAAGAGAGGATTTAATGGATTTTTGGTTACTTTTTTACCAAGGGAGAACTTTCACCGATGTCAAGCAATAATACTCCTATAAACTCCTCAGGCTTAATCACCACTCAACTTCCAATCAAACCCTCATTCATCATTTTGCATGAAATGAGCCCATAATCCACCTTCGATCTCTTGTGCAAGAAGTCCTTGAGGAGTAGGAAGTGTAATTTTTCCTGTTTTGCGAGTGGTTATTTATCAACAAAGAAGAGATTTATGGTGCCCACTCTGCCAACACAAACATAACCTTCATATATAACCCATATAATCACCTCCACCTCTGCTAACTCGTGATCAATCAAACCCTCTCACACCTTCTTGCCCTAGAGTTGACTGGCCTTCCATCTCCATAAACAATGGCTCTCGGATTTTAATCTGTCCCCTGCGATTTTATATATATGTCAACGCTCCCAGGATCTCGTGCATTTTTATAATCCCTTCTTCTCCTAGGATCTCCTGCATGCGCTCTCATGGCACAAAAGTTTCAAACTCATCAATCTCATCCAACATGGTAATGGAACAATAAAATTGTATTGTTCTTCATATTTTTCACCAGGAAAAAAAACCCTCGGTAACATAGGCATCCCCATCAATCAAACACTTAACCTGTGACACATAGATCAAATTCAAGAGTCCAGGCCATAAATAAAAATTCAACTCTGATATCATGTATCGTGTAGAAGGGCATGTGATCTAGGTTGCATGAGGAGACCCAAGTGATGAACATGAAGTGAAGGAACATGAAACTGGAAAAGAAAACGAGAGGTACATGTGAATAGGTTCACATGGAGAACGAGCACGAAAGCTAGACATGGATACCTATTAAAATTATTGGAAAGAAAATTAAATTTACTCGGAGAAACATTAAAAAACAAATTTCAGTACAAACCCATCTCTCATTTGATTTTCCAATTCCATGTTCCTATGCTTCATGTCTCAGTCATGTTTGACCTATTTCAAACCTCTAGTAAGCCTTCTCACGTCTCATTCATGTTTGACCTATTTCCAACCTCTAGTAAAAAATCTCACAGTCATGACAAGAAACTTGTACTTTATTCATATCACGTGAAGATACAGGGATTGGAATTCCTCTTCCTACACAACATCGAGTTTTCATCCTATTTATGTAGGTAGACAAATCTACATATCAAACTTATGGAGGTACAAGAATTGGCCTCAGTATCGTTTGATTCTTGATTGAATTAATGAGTGGTGAGATAAGATTTACAGGTGCTTATTCATGTTAGGGAAATGAAACTTCATCTAACACTTGTCCCATGGATGAGAACAAGCCCATAGATGGAGACATTGAATAAAGAAGCACAAGGATATCCTATAAAATCCACTCTCTCTAAAAACATAGTGGCACAACAATTGACCACACAGGGGTCCAAACTGATTATTTATTAACGTCATTCTTTCAATTAGCTGATTATGTTTCCAATATCAATCTTTGAAATCATGTATGACCAATTTTATTTGTTTGCAGGTAGAAGGAAGGAAATAATATGTTGGTCTATGCAGAAGGGTTAGGGTTTCTCATGGACCTTGCATGACTAGGGTTTCCTTCAGCAAGCAGGATGGTCCCCTACTAGCTCTAAGTGCTTCACAATAAACTCAAATGCACATCTCAAAAAAATGAATGAACAGAAATAAGGCGCAATGGAAAGAAAATAAACGTGTCTCAGGTCCTCGCAACTACATCATTATAGCGATTGGACAACAATAATTCTAGCGTTTCCAGGAACCCTCGATATCCTCCTATTCTCCTTCATCGTAATGTAAATATTTCTCATCATAATGTTAACATCCATCAAAGACTAATTTGAGAATGTAACAGTTGTTAGGCCTGAGAGAGAAGTGAGTAAGGTCAAGAGTCGTGAGGGTAGGTGAAAGGAGACATATGGGAGGTCAAGGGTGATGGTAGGTGAACAGTCACCTCATCTCTATAAATGTGCCCTCGTGCCTCATTGAATAGTATGTATAGCACTTGAGTTGAGGCTAGGACGAGATAGTTTATTTGTGCTTGAGAGCTAAAGGCACTTATCTCTTGGTAACTAGTAGATGGATATCTAGTGAGGCTAGGGTTTTGCATTAAGAAATGGTATGAGTAGCCCATGTCCCACTTTTGGGTTTTGACCAGTTGCAATTATGTACTTGAAGTTGAATCAACATTAATAAGATGTTCTCTTTATTCGACATTAATTCCCATGCTTACTCATGGTGGTTGTATTGGTTGTATGATATTTCACTATATCTTGTATCTATGCTTTCATATACGTAACACGTTATGGACTGATTCATAGTGCTTGCATGTATGTTTTTCCCTCGAATATGTGTTTACTTTTTCCTTGCCATGTTGGTGATTCATTGTGAACTACTTTTCAATTAAATTTTGGCATGTTCTTGTTCATGTATGTCTGCTTTGGTTTTGGCTTATTAATCCCTCTCATGGCATACCCCTTCTTATTACTGTTGAGATTTGTTTGTATCTATGTTTGTATTTTGTTAATCTTGGGCTAATTTTGTTTCACTGTCTGGGAATTTCACTCTTGTCCCCACTCTGACACATTCCCATTTGACAGTCAAGAGCAAAAAAAATTTATGGTGGCAGTCAGGCCCACATACTGGATGGGGCTCCTATCCCAAATGGTGTGAGGTATAATTGGTACTTCACACAGGGGAGACCCCCTTTTTTGTTGGTACATTCCAGCTTGTCAACAAAATTGCTCCTAGAAGGAGGGCCAAATGACAAGCCGAGCCTATGGAACCTACAGTTAGTCTCATATCTGTAAATGGCTTCATCCCGAATCTCTATCTCAAATTTTTTTTCTGAAAAAAATAATATTTTGGTCCCTGGGGAAATAATCTATCACTTGTCAAAGTGGAAGTTTGATGGTGAGGGTCAACCGACTGTTTTTGGACATATGTTTCAAGTTGTTTATTTATGTCACTCTAAAAAATTACATTTTAAAGACGTCATTGGCAGGTTTTTTACCCTCACACTCGAAGATCGTGTTAATTAGCAGTGCCACACATTACTTGCAACTTCCATCCATTCGTTTGAGAAACTCATTAGTAAGCTCCGACAAGCCTTTGACAAGTATGATTTTCAAGATGTTTTTGAAAGGATAAACCAGCTTCAGACGAAGCCTGAAGAGTCATTAGATGATTTTTCTACTATATTTGTTCATCTTTGCTCTGAATTTTCTGAAAGAGATGTCGATTGGGTGTATTTAAGAGAAAATTTTCAATTTCTAGTTCACATTTCTTAGCAACACCTTCAATATGAAACAAATCCTGATTCTTATGACTATCATGATTATGTGCAAGTTACAAATTGTTCATATTCTGTTTCTAATATTGGCTTGCCTATCTCTCTGAGTCAAGAACAACTTAAAATCTCTGAGGAGGAAATTATTATTTGTGATATTTCTCATCCTCCTTTTGATTTATTACCTAATGAATTTTTTGTCACAAATAATTTAAATGATGGAGAATTCTCGCAGGGAATTGAACCAACCTGTATGGGCTCTGAAGCTCTCATACATCTAGTTGAATCCGAACCTAAAGATAAGGTTGATTGAAAACGTCTCCCCATTGATGAAAACAATCTCGAGTCTATTGAACATATGCGTAGGTATACTCCTAAATCTAATTCACCTACCAGAAATGACTTGGTTATTGTCCTAGATGAATTTTATTTTCCTATAAAATCCATGGAACATGACATGCATGCAAGTTCATTGTTCCCTCTGGATTAAACTAATGTGCGAGATGAAAGTCTTGGTACAATTGGTACCCCCTCATCTGAATCATTTCATCCATTATTTCTTGATTCATTTCATGAGTCTACCACACCAATGATTTCTACAAATCATTTAGAAATTTCTCCTGCTAATGTTGGTTGCAGTGATGAACACGAGGGTGATGTTTCACAATTGCACTACGAGAATGATGAATCTCTTACTTCTTATATCTTCTATATACAGTCATTAACCAGTCAAGAAAGAGACCTTATGTCTCGACAATCTTAGGATGTTTCTCTCATTGATTCATCCTCACTTTTAATCCAAGAAGAACCTAATGTACCAAATACCCTACCTGATCAAATTGGTGGCTTCAAAGATTGTAATTTTTCTAGAAACATAGTCACTCACACCTCTGGTGATTGTCATTCGTATCTATCCGCTGGTCCTACGAAGCCACCAGAATTTGATGTTTCACCTTTCGAAGATTCATGTACTCATAAGGAAGTTGAGGAACTTCAGCTTCTGTTGATTGTTATGTCAGGTTCTCACAATCTTGATGAGACCCCGGAACCAAGTCAAATTAGGGTTTCTGAAATTAAGGTTTCCACGCACCACACCCCTCTCGACGTAATCTTGTCAGATGCCAACTCATCTAGGCAAACCCCTTATTTGAGTTATTTTTCTCTAAGAACATCTTTCTATCCCCTATCATCCAATATCCATAAACCTTTATATCCTAATTTGTTTGCTGAAGGGAGAACCCTAGCCATTGTCTCAAATATTTTTGATTGCTACCGAGCTGGTACAGATTACAGTCAGGTACAAGAAGATGATCTTTTACAATCCAACCAATTAACCTCTCTATTGCCTGAGACTTTTCTATTCAATTAATTTGATTCTTGGGAATCTAAAGAATTTTATCTATTGAAGTGTCAATATATCAGTGGGAAAACATCTGACCAAATTAAAAATATGCTCACTGATAGTTATCCAGTCACCGCAAATAATGACCATATGCATTCACGAGTTAATCTCACGAAACCATCGAAATTCGATAGCTCCTCGTTTGAAGATTCAGATTTTTTCCAAAGAAGTGAGGCACTTAAGTTCCTGCTGATGGCTATGTTAGGTCTTGATGTCCTTGAAAAAACCTGTGGACAACTTCAAACTAGGGTTTCTAAAATTAAGGTTTCTGCACTTGAATCCTCTGGTATCTCAGTTTCACTTGGAGAATGCTTATCTGCCCCATGTCATCAAATTGATCATCCTCAACGTCATGATGAGATTTACAGCTGGCTTGAGTGATCCTATCTGGCAAATGTATATGCAATCAGACAACCTCTTGTGCCACTTGCACCATATTTTGGGTTAAGCGTGAATGGATGTGTCTCATGGATGAATGATAATACATTTCAAGTGTATTTTTCTGCTTACCAGGATTGGGTTGCAGTCTAGATTGAATATTTTTTTTTCTGACACCTTTCCCTGTAAGTATACATGACCTTCTTCCTCTTGTGCATGTTTCACAGGTAAGTTTTGATGTTGTTGCACAATTATTCATGTTGGTTCTGATTGCAGGCATCTTTGTTCTCACAGGTCACGAACTGATGTGATGGCTAAATTGGAAGTCAGATTTCACATGACCTGACCACCTATCTAGTTAAATTAGGTTTTTAGCTTTAGGCTAGCTAACGTTTGTTGATTTAAGTTTTACTTGTGCAAGTTTACTAATTAGGTTTTATTTCCTAGGATTTTCTTTATAGTTTAAAATATGTTATGCTATATTTTCTTTACTGTAGGTAGTTTAGTTTTACGCATTATAATTTTTTTTCTAGTTTCACTCATGTTCTTGTGCTCCTCATTACTGCATAACGTGTATAAAATCTTTGTCTGGTTATTTTATCTACAATTAGCTAAATTCTTCCGCACATAGAATTGCATTGCAACATAAGCCATGCCTGTTGCATCACATCATGCATTTGCCTTCCTACATTTGTATTTTCCTCTATGTTGCATGCCATTGCATGAGCCTTCATAGACTTGGAGCCTTCAATACTATGATGCCATGAATAGCTTTCTATCACATGTTTGTGCATGCTCAAACCCTAGAGAGATTCCATGATCACCTTTCCCTAATGTTGAAATCCTAACCCTAATGATTGTGTGAGGTTTTGATGGTTACTCCAAGAAGCAACTTCTCTTAGATCTGGTCATCAGAGTCACATCCTAAACATATTTCCTACAAGTCTAATTTATTAGCCAGGGAGATACAGGTAGGTTGCTTGTGGGAAACCCTAATAAGTTTGAGTGACCTATATCCATAACCTGAACCTTGTGCTCAACATGGTCTTGAATATCTTAATGACTTGTTTTAGTGTTTCACCTGTTTAACTAGAGATGGGATGTGGAGGTTTTGCATGAGGAAAAACCTAAAACAAAATACCTTTCAGTTTTTGTCAAACAAGAAATAACCTCTCTTGCTCGTAAAATAAGTCAGGATCCCTCATAAAATTAAATTAAATTAAATTACTTGGGTAAAGGATCGAGAAAGGATTCCTACGTAGAGAGTTAATGCAACGAATCCATCGGGGTACCTATCAAGCTCGTTGGCAGCGTAGAAAAAATTTTGAATTATTGAAGTGAATCTACCGAGGTACTGGTCAAGCCTGCTGGGAGCAAAGCAACACCATAAAATTATTTTAAAATTCTAAATATAATAGTCCCTCTTCCTTGTTCTTTACATCATCATCAAGTACTGGCATGCATGAAATTCTACTTGGGTGTTTACTAATTAACAAGACCTAGCTGAGACACAAAGAGAAGGCATATCTGTAAAGGTCAAAGCAACACAGGAGGTACCCAAAATGCATGTTTAATATTCCCTTGCATCACTATCCAGGCTCGGACTATTGTAGGTATTTTGACAGAGATGTTGGATTCTACCATTGGTTCGCCAATTTTTGTAGTTGCTACAACACCAGCCAAAATTTTGGGCATATCCAAATTTTGGGTTCCCCCCTTATGCTCGCTTAGCCCATTAGGGTTTCAAACAGACTCTTAACCGGTTACTCTCCTCTCCTCTTTTTTGTCAAACTCTGATGTTGCCCCCATTCGAGCTTTAAATGTTGCACCCACACATCATGTGTTGCCTCAAATGCTGACCTTATGACTAGATTAGAGTTTCGAAGGTATGTCACTTCAGTGATGTTCCTAGAGGCTCCCGTGAGTTAAAAACTTATCTTTCCCTAATATGTATCACAACTAGTAGAAGCACTGCATGTGGAAAAGCAAGATTTCATTTTTGGCACCCCTTATGTTGACCATACCCTAATATGGAAAGAGAGTGGTCCCCTTCATGTTTTAACCTAATTTGCATGCCTCTAGGAGTTCGTTCTCATCGACATTGCATGGCATCATGGTAAAAGTCATCTAGTATCAATGTCCCTTAGGTTCGTGATTGGTTGCCCCATCTCAACATGTGCATTTGGGTTGGTGATAATACCCCATGACGGTAACCCCACCTCTCCTTAGTCCTCGTCCCCTCAAGTGCATTAAGGTTCCTAAAAATGACATCTTTCTTGAATACATTGGAAACCATATATTTTCATGACAACGGTCGCAGTCGTGTTTGACCTATTTCCAACCTCTAATAAACCTTCTCAGAGTCATGACGAGACACTTGTACTTTAGTCATATCATGTCAGGAAGTATCTTGTACAACTACCAAGTTCATGCATGTACTTAAGCAAAAGTTTGTTTGTGCATTAAGTGCATGGCATATCCCCATTAGAAGCACTTTAACCATGGATTATCTAGACATTCTATTTGGGTACTCCATCAAGCTTATGGTCACATGCTAATTATTTTCAAACTTAGGGACATCATTCTCTCAAGCAACCTTGGACTAATTTATAGTATAATATGTCATGCAGGTCAAGTCCATAGAGAATAGACCCAACAATATCACCATTACAAGGAAAGAAAGAAACTAAAACTAAAACCTATAGGTGCTCGGTTGTGGAACATGACATATTCATCCTCTTTCCATGTGGAGATGAGAAAAAAGGCTTATGTCGAAGACCTTTTGAAGGTGGATGGCAAAGGTAAGAGTATTTCGAGCTTAAATATAAAAGGTGGAATACATTTGACACATATAAGCGAGGAACATAAAATTGTGCTAATTGGGGGGACTTCCAATCATGGTTAAGTCACGTATTTTCCATTTGTATGGCCTCATTCCTAAGGAGCTGCTTGTAGAGGGTAAAATCAGCCTAGAGAAGGAACCAAATTTTGGCATCGCTAGTTTTTGTCATGTGCATTGTGCATTAGTAGCTGATGAAAATGGGGCTTCCAACTCTGGGCACGAGACCATCCTAGGAGAATGATTCACTTTTTGAAACAATCGTATCTAAAATGTTCTAAAATCTATAATCACTTAGTTCAATTGCACGTTTTGAAATATTCCAAAATTTTGTCACTTATGTTTATTATATTTCCAAAGACAACTCTATCCAATTAGATTTCCAAAACTATATAATGACTTAGTGGAATCTTACATTTTTGAAATATTCAACAAATCTGTTAGGTATGTATCTTTTAGATTTTTTTTTTGTATGTATTTTGAAAACAATTGAAAATACTTAAAGTTGTTGCACATTTGAAATATTTTTTAAAATATTAACTCATTTTTTATAAATTTCTAGAATATTCTAGACTCTGAAATGGTGGTATTGTGATTTTAAAGTGATTGCACATTTTGAAACGTTTTGAAAATATTGGCTTATGTCCTACAGATTTCCAGAGTATTTTAGACTCTGTACTGGCTTAGTGTACATTAATTATCACAAGGGTTTACAAACAATTTTAACTGAATTGCAGTTTCTGAAATAATATGGTTACCTTCATTAATTTTCTATAATTTCTAGAATATTATAGATTTTGAAACAAAAATGAAAACAATTTTTATCATCTCAAGAAATGAAAAGGTCTTTGTTGTCCCAAAAATAATTATAAATAAAAGTGATTACACATTTTGAAATATTTTGAAAATCTTAGTTTATACCATATAGATTTTTAGAACACTGTAGAATTTGCAACTTAGTGTAGGCTAAATTAGAAAAAAAAATTAAAGACAATTTCAATAGAATTACAAGTTCTAAAATGTTCTGGAAATTCAATTAATGTTCTATAATTTCTAGAATATTTTACAGTTTGAAAAAAAAAAAAACTTTTTAATGTGCTCAAAAGAATTATAAATTAAAAAATAGAAAGCTTTCTATTGTCTTGAAAGCAATTATGAAATAAGAATTTGAAAGATTTTTATTGCATTTATAAATTAACAAACAATTCTTTGATTATGGAATTAAAAAAAAAATACTTCTTTTCAAAATTAGTATAGATAAATTTATAAGTTATATTTTAAATATAAGAAAAATATAATTAAATTACAAAAAAATCTTCATAAAACTAATCAATAAAATAAATCTATAAATATTTAAAAATTATATTTTTAAAATAAAAAACCATGCACTCTATCCTATCATAATCATATTCTCGAAATCAAATACACTACACTTTATTCTATCATGATCCTAAAACAAGTATTTATTATATTATCTCCTTTAAAAAAAATACCTAATCCAAAGCATTATTACCACTCTAAAAACAAATTTTTACCTAATTTAAAGGATAATTATAACTAGACATCTACTATATAAAACTACGTCACATGGTAAAGAAGACTAAATTAAATAAGATAGTAAAGAAAGCTTTATAATCTGAAGCAGAACCACCCGTGTATCAGATGGGTCTTGTATAAAACTGTTATCTCTGCAAAATCACTAGAATAAAACAATGAAATAGAAAAAAAAAAAAATGTTCCCGTTGCTTTCTAGTGGCCACACCCAAAGGAATTGTTTGGCCGGGCTCCACTGGATATTTTGCATCCCTCTGATTGAAGAAATATCATTCTTTCTCCTAGGAATGAGCCTTAGCTAAAACACAGGCTGTAATTGAAAATAAAAGAAAGACATGGCCATGGGAACTTAGGTTTGGAGGAATAAATACTCATCTAAGTTCGAATCCATATTTTATTGCTATTTTCCCAAAAATATACATTCCTTACTTTTACAAATGTATACCCATTTACATACAATAAAAATAAATTTTCAAATCCATTATAATATATATACATATATATCCATCCTTAGAGCATAACGCCGCGGTCAAATCCTTATAATATATATATACATATATATCCATCCTTAGAGCATAACGCCACGGTCAAATACTTATTAGCCTAGTTCCCAAGAATTTTCAACTTGTAGCTGGTGCTAACTTTCTCATAGTTCTCATTTATTCCAAACCAAGTTCCCTTGCCAAGATAGGATTTTATGGAATTTTGGTTACTTTTTGACCAAAGGATCACTTTCACTAATGCAGAGTAGTAATACTCCTTTAAACTCCTCAGGTTTAATCACCACTCAGTGTCCATTCAAACCCTCGTTCATCATTTTGCATGAAATGATCTTGTAACCCACCTTCGATCTCTTGGGAAATAGCATTTTCCACGTATGTATGGGACATGGATCTCATGGAATCTTGTCGTTAGCACCTTGTGAAAGCATGGCACTCACAAACAGGACCGTTGCCTCCACCAACCCATGATCAATCAAACCTTCTCACACCTTCTTGCCATAGAGTTTACGAAATGTGTTAGATATATGCCTCAGAAAGCTTAGATATATTCCTAATAATGTCTCAAATATATATGCCTTAGAAAGTATGCTATAAAATCTGTCCTTGATGGAGACGAATGGGCTCTATTTATAGATGTATGTTTATGTGAAAAGGCATGTCATTTTGGAAGGTTGAATTAACATCTAAAGGGTCTACTTGGCATATGGGGTTTGAATAAAAGACATAAAAAAATTACAATTCTTTCTTTTAAAAATTTCCAAATGGGGCAGGAAAAAAAAAATTGTGTTAAATAATTTATTTTTGATTTCTTTACAGAAACATAATTATGAAGACAAAACCTAGTTACAATTTCAACTCTCTCTCTTAACTAGGGAGGTATTCATAATGATTCATTAGGATATTCTCAAGTTAAATACTTCTATAAGAAAGGATATGTTGGCTTGAGGGGTCCTGACCTAGTTTTAGAGTGTTCTGCGCAACCGACAAAATCCTCCAACTATTAGCCCTTTCGATAGTGATCTGCTTGCGCAAACCAAAGTCTCACCTGAAGTAGTATGGGGGAGTGTTGGAACTAGGTTTACACACTCCAAGGGAGCATATGATGTAGAATGCAACCCTTCTTAACATATTTAATGGTTATTGTCCTACACAGTGACTTCCTTAACCCACTTCAGATCTAACACAGAAAAACCCTTAAATTTAATTTAGCCTTGCGTAAAATAAACAATTATCCTTGTTCAGATCTAGTCAATAGAACAAGAAAACTTATTTCACAACTATAGAGATCTATCCTTTAACAGAGATCATAATTAATCATGCAATAATTGTGTGAACTTTGAAGACCGAAATCTACCATCATATGCGTAACTTCAGATAAATATGCATTCATTAATAGCAAGAGATAAATAAGTAAACCGATAAATTAACACATAAATATAAACATCACACAAGTAGATCGCAATTCATCAAAAATATTCTCTTTATTGAAATATATTCAGTAAGTAGAATAGTATTTTCCTGCTCACACAGTAGCAGGGTCGTTGCACACAGCTCAGGACTACGTCTCCGTGCACACAGATGGCAGGAACCTATCCAACCCAAACTCATACACATTTATAGGACTAATACATGCAAATACCATGGTCTCAAACTATGGTTTGAGCCCCATGTTTTCCCTTTATTCTGCTACAATGATGAAGGAACTTTGACGCGCCCCAAAGTTCCTTGAATTTTCTGTGCGCATCACGTTTTAACAAAACTTAGCCAAAATTGTACCCAAAATTGACCCTAGGGGACCCTAACCCAACAGGCCCCCAACACAATCTAGTGAATCGTCCTCGAGTCACTCTGGTCCAGCTTCCTGCATCTTAGCCTGCAACACCTCGATGGATTCCTTAAGTGGCTGATGATCTCTGTGCTTCGTGCTATGACGATCTGAGCTTCTCCAACGAGCTTTTCTATAGTTGACCCTTCTGCTGCTAAGTTGATGCTTCGTTGTATCTGCTAGAGCCCCTTCAGCGCACTGTCAAATTGTAGTGCTTCCTCCGCCCATGACTGCATTCTAGCTTCTAATAGATGCTTTTGTCGGCGCAGTGTATCAATCTCGGTCTAAATTGCACGACCTTCCTACAGGTGGGCTAACCTCTAAGCTAGTACTAGGGTTGACATAGTGACCCTGATGTCGTTGAAATTTTTCTCCTTCACGCGTAAATCCATCCGCAGTTGTTGAACCATAGGGTCACCTTAGACAGAGGTCTAGATGCACATGGCATCCTCGAAAATTTTAATGCATGCTTCTACATTTTCCGTGATACTTGCAGTGGCTTCCTGGACAAAAATGACGCATTGTGCTCTGACCTCTGAGTGTTGAAGTTTGCAACAAGAAACAGTGAAGGAAGCATCCTGAAACATCATCCTTGATCCTAGTTGGAAAACAATCACCTAAACTAGGTGGGGCCCACACAGGCTATTTTTAGGTGTATGTCTATTTTTAGACATGGTGAGCATATTCTATAAGTTGCAGGATGCTATTTGTAGATGGTTGGTCAAATGTGAAAAATATATGAAATTCTATTTTTAGAATATTGGACAAATTCTATTTATAGATCGTCGATCTAAAAATATATGCATGTCGATTATTATTAGCTCTTAACAATAATCAGACTCTAAACAACAACTTATTCTCTTGGAGCACTCCAGTTCAGTGCACAGATGTGGCACATCAGCTGACAGAAGGAATTACACAATTCCTAATGGTTTACTGGAGCTATTGCATGGAGGACTCAGTTAGAACTCAAGTGGCAGAGTTATGACATAGTTGGAAGAAGTAGTTATGGAGTTGTGTTCAATTTAACTCAATTAGACTCAGTTGAGCTAGTTGTATCTAGTCTAACTGATTAATACACTAGTGGGAGTGGAGTGAATTAATTAGTTAGTTAATTCACAAATAATAACTCATTAATAAACTGAACAATACATCAATTAACTACAGTGCATGGCAGTTTCAGTGGAGAGATGGGTGAAAGGGCAAGATAGACTATTTATTGTGACTATTAGTGATGCATGAATTTCATCTACATATGCATTGGAGTTGCCAATGATAATCACGCAGTTAATGAGAGTGGGATTACATTGAATTGGTCTTTGTAATAAGCTTGAATTACGCAATGGAGGCAGGCTAGCAGGTGTAAAAGATAGGTGCATGGATTCGCAAGATTGGGCCTGATTAGTGTATGAAAATTGTACTGCACTGAGAGCTTGTAATAAGCTTTGTATGCTTGTATGAGATATTCATATGATCTCCATATTACATAATATATAGTTGGGGTTTTCAGCTTTAGGCTTTCCCGGTTAAAAACTGTGTTATGTGCGATTGAATATTTTTGTTTATGCTTCACATGTGTGTGCAATTAATTTTTCCACAAAATATTAACAAGTGGAATAGATTCAGTATCTTGCATAAAGTTAAATAGTGTGAGATCAGGTGGATCTTGCACATATGCATGCTTAGTGCATATAATTTCTACATGGTATCGAAGCAGTATTGATCATTGGAGGAGATTTCAATTATTGAAGCAGTTGAGTTTTGTGCTGGTGGAATTCGAATTTGCTACAGTGTTTTCTTGCTGTCGAAGTTGAGCATTCATTGAAATGTCTTTCAACAGATTGTGATTGGAGTATGGCCTTGAGGGTAGCTCAAATTACATAGCATGGAAGGACAGGATGGAGGCGGTGCTAGATGATAATTGGTTGAAGGAGTTCATAGATGTTGATATTCCGAAGCCTGCTTCTAGTGATGCAACCGCACTTGACGCATGGAAAAAGAAAGTAGCAAAGTGTCGAAGGATTCTGTTGGAAGGTGTGAAGGACTACATTGTGTCCATCCTTCATAGAAAATCCACTCCATTCTTAATGTGGAAGGATTTGACAGAATTGCTCCAAAGTAGAAGTGACCAGAGGAAGTTGGCGCTTAAAGACAAGCTCAGAAAAAAAAATGGAGAAGAATGACACTATTCTGGTATACTTGAAAAAGTTTGTCCAATGCAGGGATAAGCTTGGGAGTGCAGGAGTCAGTGTTGATGAAGAAGACTTGGTGAGCTTGGCTCTCCTTGGAATTCCAAAGTTTTGGCATAGCTACGAAGACTCTGTCAATGGACAGGAGAAACTGCTGGGATGGCAGCGACTTTGGTCGGATCTTGTGCAGGAGGAGATAAGGTGGGGTACCAAGGATGGATCTTCATCGAAGAATGATGATGAAGAGGATTGCACTTTGGTTTCCAAGGCAAAGAAGAAGAAGGGGAATAAATTCCATTCTATATCTGAGGCCGGTGAAGATGGAAAAGAGCGTGACATGTCCAAAGTGAAGTGTTTTCACTGTCACGAACATGGGCATTTCGCCACTAATTGTCCACATAAGAAGAAGAAGATGGCTACTGGAGCTGTAGCTGGTGAGGCTCTTACCTCATAATTTGAGCTTGATTTCTCATTGATCACATGCATGGTGTCTAGCGCATTGGGATCGGGGTGGTACTTTGATAGTGGTGCTTCCTTTCACATGACGGGAGATGTGAACCTTTTCAGTGACTTGGTGGAGAAAGATCTACAGTTGCATGTTGAGTTGGGCGATAATGGATGATACAATGTGACTGGAATTGGTACCATTACCTTTTAGAGGGAGTCAGGTAAACTCATTCTTTTACAATATGTTGTGCATGTTCTAGGTTTAAAGAAGAATTTAATCTCAGTCGTAATGTTAGAGGATAAAGGCTATGATGTTGTCTTTAGTGAAGGAAAAATTTTCCTTCGGTACAAACTTAACAGGACAAGTCAAGAAGGTTTGGATTCGAGCTAAGAATCTCTACAGACTTGAAGTAGATGGGATTTCTACGGAGCTTCCTACTATTGGGAAGTGCGAGAAAGCCATGCAATTGAAGCTTGAGAGGGAACAGGATTTGCATGCAGGTAAGAGTGAACCTCAGGATGTGGAGCAGCCACAATATGAAGATCATGGAGTGGGAGCAACCACTCATGCAAAGAAATTTTGTGCCAGATGGGCAGAGGGAGTGCATGCAGCTATACCACCAGGTGAGAGGTGGGGCGACATGCATGAGTAATCCCAAGAGGATATTTCTAGGCAGGATTCATTGAGATGGTGTGGATCTCATGAATTGAACCTGGCTACGAGGTGCCCATAGAGCAGCAGTAGCATGATCAGTTGGATTGATGCAGGCAGATCAAAGTATTGATGTGTCCCGGATCTTTGGGCCAGCAGTTCGGAAGTTAATGATGATACGAGTACATGGGTGCAAGTTCAACAATGTATTGGTTCACGAAGGCATGTGCGATTGTTGCAGTAGTCGAGAAATGTCCCTTGCCACATTTTAGGCTTGAATGATTTTGGGCTCTTTCGGTTTGAAGTGTTGCAGCAAGAGTTGCATAGCAGATGCATGGAGTTGCAGGGCGCTTGCAAAGGTTGCAGGGCGAATGCATGGAGTTGCATGTCGCATGCAAAGACATTCCTTTCTTGTTGAGAAGGAGTGTTGAATTTTGCAACAAGAAACAGTGAAGGAGGCATCCTGAAACATCATCCTTGATCCTAGTTGGAAAATAATCACCTAAACTAGGTGGGGCCCACACAGGCTATTTTTAGGTGTATGTCTATTTTTAGAAATGGTGAGCATATTCTATAAGTTGCAGGATGCTATTTGTAGATGGTTGGTCAAATGTGGAAAATAGATGAAATTCTATTTTTAGAATATTGGGCGAAGTCTATTTATAGATCGTCAATCTAAAAATAGATGCATGTCGATTATTATTAGCTCTTAATAATAGTCAGACACTAAACATCAACTTATTCTCTTGGAGCACTTTGTTTCAGTGCATAGATGTGGCACATCAGTGGACTGAGGGAATTATGCAATTCCCAAGGGTTTACTGGAGCTAATGCATGGAGGACTCGGTTAGAACTCAAGTGGCAGAGTTATGACACAGTTGGAAGAAGTAGTTATGGAGTTGTATTTAGTTTAACTCAGTTAGACTCAGTTGAGCTAGTTGTGTCTAGTCTAACTGATTGATACACTAGTGAGAGTGGAGTGAATTAATTAGTTAATTAATTCACAAATAATAACTCATTAATCAACTGAACAATACAATGTTAACTACAGTGCATGGCAGTTTCAGTGGAGACCAGTGGAGAGATAGGTGAAAGGGCAAGATAGACTATCTGTTGTGACTATTAGTGATGCATGAATTGCATCTACATATACATTGGAGTTTCCAATGATAATCACGCAGTCAATGAGAGTGTGATTACATTAAATCGGTCTTTTTAATTAGCTTGGATTGCGTAGTGGAGGCAGGCTAGTAGGTGGCAAAGATCGGTGCATGGATTTACAAGATTGGGCCTGATTAGTGTATGACAATTGTACTGTACTGAGAGCTTGTGATAAGCTTTGTATGCTTGTATGAGATTTTCATATGATCTCCATGTTACATAATATATAGTTGGGGTTTTCAGCTTCAGGCTTTCCTAGTTAAAAACTGTGTTATGTGCGATTGAATATTTTTGTTTATGCTTCACATGTCTGTGCAATTAATTTTTCTGCAAAAGGTTAACATCTGGAATAGATTCAATATCTTGCATAAAGTTAAATAGTGTGAGATCAGGTGGATCTTGGACATATGCATGCTTAGTGCATATAATTTCTACACTGAGGGTGTCTCTAACTGCAACCTTTCATGTAAATTTGTGATCTTTTTCTCTAACTCAGTGCACATAGTGGCTACTTCTGACCTTGAGGCTTTAAGTGTGGTTGCCAAACTCTCTAACTTTGTAGTAGTCACGGCAGTAGTGGGTATTGTCAAGTCTGGGATCTCGGAGCACAACCTATAGATGAGTGACTCTAATTGCACGCGCTGACTCTCCGCAGTGCTCCTAGCTACTTCAGCGAACTGTCGCCCCTTATGCCATGTTTTAGCCTTCTTATGGACCTCACTGATGTCCTGTACTACCTTGTAATCCCTATATTGCAGCTTATATGTAATCATGGTATGCATGGAATGTATCTTTCTAGTAGGGAAAATGGCCAAGTCAATTTCGACCTTGGGCCCTATGTGAATGGATGTGCACAACATTGGATTTTCAAGGTGAAGTGTTGCTCATGGAACATGGAACACTCAGCTCTCTGAAGTAGATGGGTGTCGAATGATCAATGCACTCGCTTGTCCCGCACTTGCTTGAACCATGCTAGCTTGGATCTCGCTCGCTTACACTCTTAGATGATTGATTCCTTGTTGCACATCTTCAAGGACCGATTTGTATTGTGCCTCCATGTTTCTCCATACATCTTTTGTTACCATCTTAACTGTGTTGCCTATTTCATACAAATATCCATCTATGAGGGTTAATGGGTCAACCACGGTCTTCTTAGATGCTTTATTTTTTGGGCGCGGACCTAACGGGGATTGAGGTCCTCTCTTGGTGCCTTGACGTGTGTTTGTCGAGGGCATGTCTTCGCTATCTCCTACACAATCCTCCATCTCTGCATCACTTAACACATCCACCGTTTCTGTGGGTGGGTTCTCTATCTCTATCTTGGTGATTGGCTCTTGCATTTCCCTCTTCTGGACTTTCTTTTGGTCTTTCTTTGTGCAATTATTAGATGTATATGTGTTCAATGGGGCAGATGAGGTCGCACTAGCATCTGTCACTGTGGTCAACCAAACAGGGGGCTATCCTATTTTTATCTGCACAAGATATTCTTCTATCACCAGGTATGGAAGATCATACCAAACTCCTACAAACTCCGCCTTCACACAAATGTGGACATTGTGGAAATTTTCCTTGAAATCGTCGATATTCTTTTATTGATCATACAAGGTTGGTGACAAGCGTGGTTTGGACTAAACCGCCTAATACAACTTTGCTTCAAAAGGAACCAAATTTTTTATATTCTTGGTCATGCTCGTTGGAATATTTTTCACCCACAATGACACATAGCGCGTAGCCTCACATAATTTTGGTTCAATATCTGGTAGTTGAGAATGCGCTGGCAGCCTCCATCCAATCAGTGGAACTAGCAACAATAGCAAGGCATAGTGAAAAAAAATTCCATCTTATTGCACTTCTTGGACGTTCTCTAAAAACTCCTGGCAGAGGTATTTAGCCTAGTAATATTAAATTCCTTTTGCGCACTGTGAAACCAGCGCAATAGTTGATGCCATTACTTCCTTGGCACTAAAATTCCTCATCATGTTGCAAGCTACGATCACATTTCCAAATTTTACCGCGAGGTCATTTATCTCACTGAACATGAACCCCTGGGTGTTTCTGGTTATGCCATATTTCTTCTTTATTTCCTTCACAAACTTATTCTCTTGAAATTTTCCTCCTAAGGCATCGCAAAGTCTTCTCCTTGATAGGGAAACTTGGTAATTCGATGAATGAGGGATGCATCGATAGGAATTGGCGTTCCCAGCCAGAGGCAATCGTCGTGCACCAGGGCCATCAGCTGGTGCACACATATATCATTAATAGGGTTGTACCTAAAGTGTGGGATTGTTAAAAGGTTTAGTATCCCCGACTGTTGATATCCAGGGCCCATCTCATTGGTTGCACCTTAAAAAATCCTCCCTCATAGGGTACCTACTCCAAATATTCTGATGGTGCAAGCTCTGGAAACTTCGTGTTGTCCCCCAAGTCCCAATCTTCCATATTTAGCGCGGGGATCTTCGCCAAAATCTCACCCTAAAATGGCACATTATTTGGGAGCAAGGGTGTGTTGATGTAAAACTTGACCTTATCTAGGTCCTTGGTCACCTCAACTATGGGCTTGCGTGACGCCATGTACTTGGGTATTCGCGAGATCATGTCAATTTTTTCAACAACATATTTTTCCACTATCTCGGGTTATTTTTCCATTGGTCGCTTCTGACGCTCTAGGTGAGAGGGATTTGGATTTTTATTTGGCTTGCGAGGTGACTTTCTGGTCCCAAATGTTTGTCCTTTCTTCTGTTTTGGTTGTTGTGGAGTCTCATCAGCTTGCGACGCGGAGGGAGTAGGTTCTGTGGTAGTCTTATATTTGGGAACTAAGTGACCCAACCCTTGCTTTCTATGCATTTATTCAAAAGTTTCAAATGTCTCAGACATAAAAATCAGCAGATGAAGTAAGAGAAAAGACTTCAATATTCTCAGGGCACTCAGGAAGCAAGAGGATCGAATGCGGCCCTTCATGCCGTATTTATAACGATGACGCTGCCAAAATGACCTTATGTCCATTGATGCAACTTCATAAATGCTAAAACGGCTCCAAATATGGCATAATCTCCTCTATAAATGCAAGTTATATGCTCTTCCAAATGGTAACCAAGTTGTCTTATCCATATTTACTACGCCAACGACTAGTTTCTGGGTAGTCTGCGATGGAAACATCCTCCTAGCGCAAGCTTTGCTATGGCTTCACATATTCTTGCACTTATTCAATCTTCGTCGCAAAAAATAAATTTTAAAAATTCTAACAGACTTATTTAGAGTCCTACACCCTCTTGCAACTGTCCAGGACACTGAGACTTTCCTCCAACCATATAGTCATTGATCGCGTGCAGGGACAGGGTCATCCCTGTAAGGTTTTAAACGACTACCATTCACATATCTAGGAAGAAATTCACCCGTTAGTGTAGCCAAATGAACCAAACCTCCTTCAGTGATTTACCTGATAATGTAAGGCCCAAGCGAGTGAATTTTGAACTTCCTTGTAAATTGCACAAACTTACTGTCATACAACAAAACCAATTCCTCCTTAAAAATATTATGTTATGAAACCAACTCCAAAAATATGAGAAAAGAGAGATCAACACCTTAGAAATAAGCCACTTCGAGGGGGAAACCTCCTTTCCATTCCATAAATGAAAAATTCTTGGATGATACAAATGAAAAAATCTCATTTCTATATATAGGAGTCCATGGGGTCACAATATAATCCTAGCTGACCTGACAATAATAATGTAAGGGCACAATAATAACAATATGGGGGTTATAGGGGTACAAAAATAACCATAAGGGGGCTACACTAACAACAATAAGGGATGACACTAGTAATATAGGGACCGAACATGCCCCTCTCCTTCAAAAATGTGTTCTCCTCAACACTTGAGTAGATCTGGATTCTCATCCTCCCACGTAGAATCTTCAGTGGGTAACTTATTCTTCCACTTGATGAGATACTCTGAAATTGATCGATTTCGTAGCTGCTGAGTTCTTGTTTCCGTGACTGCTTCAGGTTCCAATATGATTTTTACTTTCCCATCAAGTTCTGGAAATATTGTTTGAACTGGAAGTTTGTCACCTATAACCTTCTTTAAGCATGAAACATGGAAAACTCGATGCACTCGAGAAGAAGAGGGAAGCTACAATTTGTATTTCATAGTACCAATATTTTGCAACACCTTTTAAGGACCATAGTACTTTGGTGATAATTTATTATCCTTCTTAGCTTGCTTGAGGGACATTTGTTTGTATTCTTGTAGTCGTAAACTTATACCCATTCTCCTACATCAAAAATTCTCTCGCTGTGATGTTGATATTCTTGTTTTTTCATTCAATTTTGTGCCAAATTTAGGTTATCCTTTAAGAGTTGGAGAACTTGTTGTTGATGGTCGATGTGATCTTCCACTGCTTGAAACTTAGAATTTTCTCTTAAATATGATGTGATGGACAGTGGATGATATCCATAAATTTTCATAAATGGGGTCATTTCTGTTGCAGTATGGAAGGAAGTGTTATACCACCATTCAACCATAGGTAACCACTTGACCCATTGTGTTTGTTTATTAGATATAGAACAACAAAGATATCCTTCCAAAAAAAAATTCACTATCTCATTTTTCCCATCGGATTGAGGATGATAAGATGAGTTATGCGCTAGTTGAGTACCCAAACAAGAAATTAATTATGTCAAAAAAAATCCAATAAAAATGGGATCTCTGTTACTTACAATATATTTGGGTTTCCATGTATCTTTTGAATTGTTTCTGTAAATACATTAACAACTATACTTTCTTTAAATGGATGATATAATGCACAAAAGTGTGTATACTTGGTAAATATATCAACTACCACCATGATGACACTCTTTCCTTTGGACTTAGGTAAACTTGTGATAAAATCCATTGAAATCTCCTCCCAACATTGACTTGGAATGGATAAAGGTTGTAGAAGACTCGGGGTCTTAATTGTCTCAACTTTATTTTGTTGGAAAACCAAACATTCCACCAGAAAATTTTCAATATCATATTTAAGGCCAACCCAAAAACAATCTTTATTCACCCTATGGTAAGTTTTTAAAATTCCTGAGTGTCCTCCTAAGGGAGAATAGTGCAATTCCAAAATAATATTTTGTTTTAGTTGGGAATTCTTACAAAGATATAAGCGATATTTGTACCATAAGGAATCATTTTTCCAACTAAATGTATCAGATGTACTAGGATCCTACTGCAACTTTTGAATGAGTGTCCACACTTCTTCATCCTTTTTCCATTCACCCCTTTCTTCGGTTATCCAATCTAGTTGGATAATATAAATTTCATAAAGAAATGCTTCCACATCTTCATCCTTTCTTGAGAGTGCATTTGCAACAACATTTAGCTTCCCTTTTTTGTAGATGATTTCAAAGTCATAACTCAACATCTTTGTGACCCAGTTTTGTTGCTCTTCTGAATATAGTCTTTGTTCGAAAAAGAATTTTAGACTATCATGATCAGTTTTTACCTTGAAGTGTCTTCCCATTAGGTAAGGTCGTCATTTCTTTAGTGCAAGTGGTATTGCCAACATCTCCTTCTCATAAATAGCTTTCTGTAAATAATTTCCTTTGATTGGATGAATTTCAAAAGCAATGGGTCTTCCTTCTTGCATTAAAAGAGCACCAATTCCATTTCCTGAGGCATCACATTCCACAATAAAGGTTTTTGTGAAGTCTGGCATAGCTAAGACTGGTGCTAGGCACATTGCCTCTTTAAGATGTTGAAAGGCCTTAGTTGCTTCAGGAGTCCATGAAAATTCATATTTCTTCAATAATGTTGTTAGAGGTGTTGTTATTCTCCCATAATTCTTAACAAACTTACGATAATACCATGTTAACCCGAGAAATCCTTGCAACTGCTTTATGGTTGTGGGGAATTTCCATTCCTTAATGGATTTAATTTTGTTAGGGTCTACCTTAACAGCCTCATGAGATACAATATGACACAGATATTCCACCTCTTGTACTTCAAAGAAACATTTGGAGGTTTTTGCATATAATTGTTTCTCCTCCAATAGTTTGAGCACCCTGTCAACATGTTGAACATGATCCTTGCAAGACCTATTGTAGATTACTATATCATCAAAAAACACTAACACAAATTTTCTAAGGAAGGGTATGAAAATGGCATTCATCAACCCTTGAAATGTAAAAGGTGCAATGGTAAGGCCAAAAATCATGACCAAAAATTCATAATGACCCTCATGAGTTCGAAATGTTGTTTTTGAAATATCTTCAGTCTTCATTCTAATTTGATGATATCCTGAATGAAGATCCAACTTGGTAAAATAATTTTTTCCATGTAATTCATCCAATAATTCATCAATTAGAGGAATGGGAATTTTATCTTTAATAGTGAGCTTATTGAGCTCCCTATAATCTAGACACATGTGCCATGATCCATCCTTCTTCTGCACCAATACTACTGAAGAAGAGAAATAACTTTGACTAGGTTGAATTATACCAGGCTCTAACATTTCTATAATCATACATTCAATTCCGCTCTTTTGGACATAAGGATATATGTAAGGCATGATGTTTGGAGGAACACTTCCTGGAATCAAATGAATAGCATGATCATGATCACGAATAGGTGCGAGTACTTTGAGAGTTTCATACACCTTGGAATGATTGTCCAAGACTTTTTGGAGATCTAGAGAAATAGATGATTTTGATGTTGGAACTTCTAGTGAGCATAATTGTGCAATTACGACTCGTTTTTCTTTCTTCAGAAGATTTTTCATGACATTAGAGCTTATTATCTTTCCTAGCTTCCCTACGATACCCAGTAATTCAACTTCCTTTCCTTTCAAAAAAAAATTCAAGAAAATTTCTTGAAAATTAAAAGCTATAGTCCCCAAAGATTGTAACCATTGTAGTCGTAGTACAACATTAGTACCTCCCATTGGAATGGAAAGCATCAGACTATTCAATACATATCCCCCAATGGTTAGCTTGATATTATGGAATTTTCCAAAGAAATTTATAGTTCCTCCATTTGCAACCATCACTTGACACTTTGGTGCTGGGTATAGGAAGCAATTCAATTCCTTGGCTACCTTACAATGAATAAAATTATGGCTACTACCCGAATCAATCAACACTATTACATTTTTCTTCTTAATATGTCCTTCTATCTTAAGATTTTGAGGAGTGGTAATTCCTTCCAATGCATTACAGGATATGGTCGGACTCATTTCTTTTTTCTCTAGGGTTTGTTCCCGGTGTATATCCTATTCCTTTGAAGTTTCTTGTTCATTTTCTTCCTCCTCTTCACAATCTGTGTAAAATAATTTATTCTCAGCACACTTATGACCTTTAGTGTATTTGCTATCATAACTGTAGCAAAGACCTTTTGCTATTTTTTCTTCCAATTTTTGTGGTGTCAACCTTGTAGGTTGTGGAATTCTATGAGTAGCAACACTTCCATATTTATAGATGTGAGTGGTAGGCTTCATTGTTGCCATAATTTTACATTCAATTTTTCTTTCCAACCTAAATGCCTTCTCCAATGAATCAGGTCCCCAAAGGCGAACCTCATGTTGGATGTTATCCTTTAAAGTCCCTATGAAGACATCAATCCCGTGTTCCTCTAGAATATCATCTACCCTTATATTCAATTTTTGGAAGTCCTTAATGTGCTCCACCACTAAACCCTTTTGTTTGAGATTTATCAATTGGTTAAAGAAGGTGTTTCTATTTGTATCCTCATAATGTGTTGACCAAGTCACAATTTTTTTACGGGAGCAAAGTCATTGATACCATACAAATGTATTTTGTTCTAAATATAAAGTTTCAAGGCATACCTTTTGTGTTTTTTGCACATTATTGAGATAAAAATATTGCTCCATCTGTAGTATCCATGTTACGGGATCCTTTCCATCAAAATTCCTCATATCAATCTTTTGAATATGGTGGATCTTCTATCCAACATTAGAGTTCATGAAATCACGATTAACATTTATTTTGTTCTCATCACGAGTTTCCTCTACTATATTTTTTCCATTAGGAATCGTGTCTTGTATCGACTTTGTCAAACCTTCCTTCAAAAATTCCATGTCTGCTTTTAGATCATTCTTCATGTCTTCCATGTTGTCTTTCATTTTTTCTTCCATGTCTTCCATGCCATTCTTCAAACCATCCATCTTAGCTTCCATGCCTTTCTTCAAACCCTCCATATTAGCTTCCACACCTTTCTTCAAACCATCCATATTATTCTTCAAACCATCCATCTTTGCTTCCACGCCTTTCTTCAAAACTTCCATTTTATTTTTTGGTGCTCTTTGCGAGAGAAAAATTTGGTGCACTTGATCTTGTAATTTTGATATATCATTGTTGGGTCAATTTACTGGGTAAGTTAACACACGTATTTAATTATCAATATGGGTTTGTAGAACTTAGAAGCGTCTCCAAAATATATGGATTTCAACTACAATAAATTTTAGAAGATGAATTATTATTAATAAAGGAAATTCATATTACAGATATAAATCTTAACTAAATAATTTCTAATTCAATCATGTAACAAGCAGTAGAAGAAGCTCCTAACTTAGGAGAACTTTTTTTGTCCTTCTCTTACAAAACTACTTCACGAATTAGAAACCAAAAACCACTAATGAACAATAGATCAAGATGCATGAAATAATAACTAAAGAGACTCCTAACTAAGTCCTTCATTACAGATTCATTCAACATTAATACCATTTAAAAATAGGAAAGATGAATTCTAGTTCTAGCTCTTGATCAGATAGGAAAGATGAATTCTAGTTCTAGCTCTTGATCAGATAGAAGGAATGTTTAACTTAAACGTTGGATTACCCATTCATATGAAAAATATAAATTAGAATTAGATTCATCAGCAAACATAGTAAATCATCATACATCTAATTAATTGAACAAAACTGAAGAAAAACTAGCTAATTAAACCAAGAAGTGTACTAAGCTCGGTGTGGGGGCCCTCCACCCTTGCCTCGCACACTGGGAGTACTTTCAGCTATTGAAACTTATTCAACTCTCATGCATAAGAAAATGATAAATCATGTCTTCAATTAATTTCAAAAAATAAGAATCTCAAAGTCTCAAGTTTTTCCTACTAACTTCCTCCTCTCCTTGGAGAGAGAGCACTCCTATTTATACATATGAGTTTCTTTGAAAAAGAGATAATAAACTCATAAATACAAATCCACTTTTCTTTCAACCGATTTCCAAAATTAAAGAATATTATCCCTATAAATCTTTACACAAATCTTGGATGAGATATCCATATCCTCATGATCTTGTCCTTGAGATGAGCTTGAAAAATTATCTCCTAAAATCTCTTTGATATATTCCTACACATTACAAGACTCACACAAATTTTGAGACATATATGAAAATATATTAATTTTCTAATAATTAATCACAAATTCTCTCAAAATTCATGAAAATAAATAAATTGGAAAATAATGAGGGAGACCCATATTTAACATGGAAAGAGTATGATAAATAGTGATTGGAGAAATATATTATGGATAAATGTGAGGAATAACGAAAGGAAAAGAGGGTGAAATACGACATTTTAGATGCCCGACAATCATGTTGCACTTCTTCATCTTCATGAGTCATAGTAGAGTATTTTGAGGGATTAATGGGTGTTGAATTCTTTTTAGGGGGCATGTTAGAACCCAATAATGATATCTATGCTTCAATATGCCCTTGGAATCACTTCAAAATGGTTTTTCAAACAATACTTATGCTTCAATATTCCCTTGGAAAGACTTCAAACTGATTTTTAAAAGTTCCTCCAAATTTTGGCTTCGCGTGGTAAAAATTTCAGCTTGTGAACCTTCGTAGAAAAAAATTTATAACACAAATGCCAAGATGACCTATTTGGAGTAGCGATGCCCTAGAATCCAAAGCTCTAATACCAAATGTTATGAAACCAGCTCCAAAAATAGAAGAAAAGAGAGATCAATGCCTTATAAATAAGCCACTTCGAGGGGGAAACCTCCTTTACATTACATTAATGAACAATTCTTGGATGATACAAATGACAAAACCTCCTTTCTATATATAGGAGTCTATGGGGTCACAATATAATCCTGGCCAATGTAACAATAATAATGTAAGGGCACAATAATAACAATATGGGGGTTACATGGGTACAACAATAACCATAAGGGGGCTCAGCTAACAACAATAAGGGACTACACTAGTAATATAGGGACCTAACCTCTTCTATTTGATATATCGGTCATTGGCAAGCCTTTTCGCATGATTTCTATACCTGTTGATGAAAGCCAAAAGTGAATCTATATTCTTCTAAAGAAACCAGTTGTGACAACCTTTCTTCCATGATTTATTTATCAGCCATGTTAGTGATCGCAACAATGCGCAGCCTAGGAATAATGTATTCCGTAGGCCTAACAACCTCTTGTCCATAGAACAACCTGAAAGGAGATTTTCATGTTAGCTTCTTGCACGTGATCCTATATTCCCATAGAACAACAGGTATGCACACATCCCAATCATTGCGGTTAGCATTACATATCTTTGTGAGTGCATTCTCCAGGATTTTGTTGAAAGCTTATACTATCCCATTCTCATGTGGATGATATGGTGTACTCTTCTAATGGTGTATTTTGGATTCAACAGTTAATGATTGAATAGTCTCATTCAGAAAATGTGCACCTTGGTCACTCATCAAAATTTAGGGCATCCAAACCTTGTCAAAATATTTTCAAAGATGAAGTGTGCAGTCGTATCTATTTTGCAATCCTTCACAAGTTGATCAACTTTTTCCCATCTAGTCAAATATTTTGTAGCAGTGATGATATATCGCACTCCAGTATTCTTCCTTAGAGGGTTAATCGGCCCTACAAAGTCGATGGCCCATTTTTCAAAGGCCTGTAGAGTTACTTGGGGTTGTAATGGCATTTCATCTCTGTGCGAGGGTCTCTCAGTCCTCTGACATACATCACAAACGCAAAAATACTCCTTAGAAGCAGTGTGCACCATGGGCCACCACAAACCAACTCGCAAGATCTTCTGTGTAGTAGGTTTTCCAGAGTAATAGCCTCCTACAACATCTCCATATAATTCTGCTAGAACATTGCACCTTTCAAATTATGGAACATATCTCCTCAGAACTTCATCAACTCCCAGCTTGTATAATTGGCTTGCAATCAAGGTCAAATTTGTTGCGCGTGAAACTAGCTCTTTCTTTTGTTTCATGGTATACTCTACAAGTGTACTTCTAGTGGTTAGAAAATTAATAATATCTGCAAAATTTTCATCATTTATCTTAATAGAAAATAGTTGTGCGTCTCCTAATCCTTCCTCCAAGTTAGTTGGTTCCTCCCCACTTTCAGTGTGTGATAAATGATCTGGTCCGGGGTTCAGTCTCCCTAGCTTCATAGTTACTTCAAAATCATATTCCTAGAATAATAGGAGCCATCTACATATCCCCCCCCCCCCCCCCAACACACGCTTCTTCACCAAGTACTTCAAAGAAGAATGATCAGTGAACATTCTAAAGTGACCTCGAAGAAAATAGTGAAGGAACTTATGCAGCGCATATACCATAGCCAGCCCTTCTCACTTTATTGTGGAATAATTTCACTCAAGACTTGACAACTTATGACTTGCAAATGCAATCAGATGATCAATATCTCCACGTCCTGGTTGTGCTAATACAACTCCTAGTGCAATACAGGATGCATCCACATGTACATGAAATTATTTTTGCCAATATGGGAATACCAAGATAGGCACAATTACCATTTTCTCCTTAAGCATATCCAAACTCTTTTGGCAATCCTCATACCCACAGAAAGTTTCATCCTTTTTCAATAATTTCTCCATCAGTGTAGTGATCAGTGCATATGCTCGAATAAACTTCTAATAGTAGCATGTATGTCCTAATATTGAGCACAGTTTCTTCATGTTCTTTGGAGCTTCCAAGTTAAATATAACAACAATCTTAGCAGGATCAACCATCAATCCCTATTGGAAAACAATATGGTCGAGAAAATTACGTTGTTGTTACACATAACATGCATTTCTTCAAATTCAGCAAGATCTGATACTTGTGACAAGTATCTAGCATTAAACACAGGCTGGAAACATGTTTCTTCACTAACCCAAAGACAATCCAATCATCAAAATACACTTCTAAGAACTTATGGATATAGTCTTTAAAAGAAGTAACTATTACGTGCAAGAATATAGTTGGTGCATTCTTCAATCTGAATGGCATCACTGTGTATTGAAATGATCCCCACTCTGTCGCAAAAGTTTATTTAATTTAGTATTCACGCGCAATAATTATCTGATGATACCCTGAGAATCCATCAGTGAATGAGTAGGTCTCTCGCCCTCCAACATTGTCCAAGACCTCATTTGAAAATGGAGTTGGAAAAGGATCATGTACACAAGCATCATTTAATTTTCGCAGATCCACAAAGATGATAATTTCCCTTTTAGTCTTATTTTCTTGGACCACCATAGGGTTTACCCAATCTGATTCTTCCACTGGTTCAATAATACCATTTTCCAGTTCCTCTTTGACCTTTTTTTTATATCTTTGATTCAATCTATAAGGGCGTTGTTTCACAGGACGCACATCCAGCTTCAAAGTGATCCTCATCACACCAAGATATCTAATAATACCTTTGAACTCTAAAAATTTTGTAGGAAACGGTTCCTGATATTCAGTGAATAGCTCTGTAACCTTGTGCACCGTATCTTCATCCCAATAATCTCCTATTTTGGAAAACTTAGGTTGTTCCTCTGTTCCAATATTGACTTGCCTAGTCTTCACAGGTTTAGTCACATCTCGTAACTTGATCTCAGGTCCAACGATTGTGTGTTGCTCTTCAGACTTATGATATTTATGTTTCGTGGGTCTTCCTCGGTTTCATCCGTTGTCACATTCTGACACTCTACTGCATCCTTCATCTGCGCATCCCATGTTGGTAAGGCTTTTTCTTCTAATACTTTTGGAATATCAAAGATAACATATTGAATTGCTAGCAGAGCCTCATGAAGGCCTTAGAATCCACTCTCAAAACTGAAGGTTAAGATAAATATTTCTTTCAGCGCATCCCATTTAGCAGGTGCCTCATCGCAAATCAGCCTCCAGATACCAATTCGTAGGTATCCTTCTTAACGTATGAATGAATATATGTACCCATTCCAACTTTGGATCTTCTCCCCAAGCTGCAATCCACTTGGTTAAATGAATGTGTGTATCTTATTCACCTATATAGGTTCCTTCCATCCAGGTATTATGGTTTCTAAATCACAGTTGCATCATATGGTTACATTCTTCTCAGTTAGTTAAATTCTCCTTTTGCATCCCCCACCAGCCTGCTGGGGTCGAGTGTAGAACTAGATCAAGCACATGGAACTGTTGTGCCTTTGGAAAAACCTTTTCAAGTTATTCTAAAAATAAATTGACATTGCCTATACCATCATAGTAGGGTAATTCACGTACCTCTGAGGATATACAATGTAAAGTTCTGGTTACTCGATTGCAACATAGTTTAGAGACTTCATGTAACCAGTCCTGCCAATTCTCCAATTCTTCGTCTGAATCAGACAAACATGAAATATTATTCTCCCAAATAAGTCTACCATCTGTTTTAGGGTTGATCCAATCCTCATCCCTTGCAATTAGCTTATAGATATGATCAACATATTCATTTGCATATCCTTCCTGCACCGGCTCTATGTATCTTGTTCCTTCTCTAGGGTCCAGAGGGACCACAACCCATGTCCCATTATTTTTAAATACCATACTTTTGCGCTTAAGGTTGATAATATCATCCATATCAATAGCCCAATCCAAACCCAACAACGCAGGGTATGGGTCTGTATCATCAATAATTTGAATAGCTTCAAAATTAGCACATGCCTTAACTCCTTCCATATCAACTACCACCCCAGAAATTCTACCCATTGGGATAATATTTTGTTGATTTTCCAAGCGTAGTTGAATTGCGGACCATTTCAGCTTAGGTTCTCCCATTTTCTTCCATGTCTTCTTTGGTAGTACATTTTCTTCAGAGCCCAGATCCAAAATGACCTGGTCCATATCAAACCCACCTATCTGAGCAGTCAAGCGCATCTCTTAGCCAATCCTTCTATTTTTCTTGTAAATTTTATGACAGCATTTTGCTCCATCTGAGGATTCTCTTTCCGGGTGCAACTATCAATCAAATCTTGAATATTCTCAACTGCCTTTTTATTGCACATAAGCTTGATACAGGCTTGTAACAATGGTTTCAGCTCAGCATCGGTCCCTTCGAAGGTATTTATGGCAGGCTTGTCGAGTGGCTCATATTTCGATTGGCTAGGATCTATGAAATCCTTCTTTGCTTCAACGAAGGTTTCCTTCTCCCTTTGTAAGATAAATCCCTCCTTTTTCTCAGCAGCCTTCCGGATCCAAACATCAGTAGTAGGTTTCTTACCTTCTGCCTTGTATTCACCAGTTGTTGCACCACTTCAGGTTACAATATTCACACTAGGTTCTTCATCACGTGGTTCTACCCTCATCATCTGAACGTTATGTGTGGGTTTCTGCATTTTCTTTTCCCGCATCTTTGCAAACAACATAGGACAATATTCAATAACATGATCAAACTGTCGACAATACCTGCATGATTGGTGTGTCAGGTTTAGACAGTCATGTGCATAATAACCAACCTCTCCATAGTTATAACAAATGATTTTTCCCCTTCCACAACCAACTCCTCCTCCTATTCCTCTTCCCCCACCTTGAAATCCACCTCACCTCGATGGAGATGCAGGTGAATCCGGCCTCCACCTTTAGCTTGCAATCTATAAGAAGCATCTTGTTCAACCATGAGATCTAAGTTGCGATAGTTCTTTTCATCATGTCCCATGGATCAACAAAATGTGGAATATGATTGTTTGAGACCCGAAATATATTTACCAATTCTGGGACATAATTTTGTTATGTGTTGTCCAGTTACTTGACATATTGTGCACCACAGAACAGAGCTCTCACTTGGCCCAGTCGTAGTCTTAAGTGGAATTGGTCCTCCAATTGCTATATAATCACCAAATAGAGGGCATTTCCCTTGTAGTGTCCTTCGTCCTTGTAGCGTATGCACCATACTTCTGTGCACACATCCTTTTATTTTTCCTTTTGTAAAATTTATAGTTATAAATGCAAGGTAGCCAACTTGCTCTGGATTTGTTGAACCTCAACATGTGTATTCTGCACCGGCGAAGCTTCTAACTTAATTTGGATTTCCACAGCTTTGTCTTGTGTCGCGATCTTCTACCGGGATAGAGGTAGGCGCAGATGTGGTAGCAGGATGGAAATGGACCACTCTTTGTGTTTCTGATCATCAATAGCAAAACCTCCTTCTCTAATGGTATGTTTCAACCGTTGATCTGCCTCCCATATGGTATTTTTTACTTCTTGATGGATGTACTTCAATTTATTAACACAATGTGCATATGATTTCAGCTTTCTGAATAGTTCCTTCAATTCGTCTTTGAGTTCATCAATCATCGCATTAGGGTTTGATGTTGCACACCTCATTTACCATCCCAGCGCGTGTTCCTGAAATGCAGTGACTAGTTATGCTTTCTTAACATTATTATCGTTGATATGTTGTGTTGTCCACACAACCTCTGCGACAACAGAATTTTTCAATGTCTTCATTTCCAACACCCCTAAAGTTCTGCAGTTTCATGGAGTTAGCCATATTAGAAACTAGTGGTGGAGGTGGAGGTGGGGTGGATGAGTTGATAGTGTGATATGAATGTGGAATTGGAGTGGACGAGATTTGAACTGTACTATGGATATTTTCTTATGATTGTGTTGATTCACTAGAACTACTTGTTTCAAACTCATCATCGTTTTCAGATCTACCTTTAAGGATGCTATACACAAAATCTTCCTCTTTCTCTGTAAGTTTTTCCATTGTGCGTATAGCTGGGTATACCTCTTCTGAACATTCACTCACTGTGGGTGCACAGAGTACCATTTTCACACAATAGCATCTTAATCCACAAATTTAAAGAGTACAGTAACTTACCTCTAGGGCCCTTGAAAAATCTCCTTTCAACTTCAGAATATGACACAAATGTGTCAACAAAAAATTCAGTAAAAAACCTGCCCAAAATGTTATCGATCCAATAATCTACTACACGGGTAATCTTATTTCTATACTTCTCCAATTTCTAGATCAATTCAGGCGTCCGCTTGATACTCACGTCATCCTTCTGTTGAAGCCTCAAAAATCACTGCAACAACATTGGGGGATAACCACCCAGTCTGCAGCTTAAAGCAACTCCTTTTCCATTTGGAGTAGTGGCTCTGACTGGTTATATTAGGTCCAGTTACCTTTTCCCAAACTCCGATTACTTAAAATAAAACTTTCATTCATTAACAGAGAAGATATATGAAATCATCTCTCTTGCTGATTAGTCAAGAGAGTTGATCCTAAAGTTGATTTGGGGCTCAGCCAAGCCACGACTAAGTTATGTCTTATAATTAACCTAAATATTCTAACCTAACTGTCTTTATAGTATTAAATTAATATTAATTGTTAATCCTAAAGTAACACACTGTTAGTGCTACATTTATCATTAAAGTATTTGTTAAGTGCTAAAGTATTCCTATTTATCTCATATGTTAAATCTAAACTAATATATTCTATGTTATTATGCTAATTAACTAACTATAATATATAAATAAATATACCCTATACTATAATATATTCATAAATATTAATTATAGTTCTAATAATAGTTTTAAATATTTAATCTAGTTTATTATGAGATTATAATATATCTATGATAAACTAATGAAATGAATGTTTAACTAAATATTCTTATTATTATTCTAAGTAAACAATTAATAATATCTTAGTTAACTATACTACCATATTTAAAGTTAAAATTATTCTAATTGCCTTAAGTTATTATTATTTATTGAAAGTGAATGTTACAAATTAACGATTAGTTAGTATGTTAAGGCTAACTCTAAAAAGAAAAAAGAAAAACTGATTTCTAATGTTTATTGTTATTAATTAAAAATAAATGAATTAATATACAAGATATTACATTAGTTCTAATGATTGATTTCTTAGTATTTTGAATAAAAATCAATCATAGAAGTTTGACTAATCTAATGACTTGATTGTGCAACTAAAAATCAAGATGTTTTCCTTTAACCAAAGAGGACTTTTAAGTTGAGATCATTTACAAATACAAAATAAATCTAAAATGAAAATCCTATCTCGGACTAAGATGGGATAGCCCTCTCTTAATCCGAGAGAAAATTAAATAAAAATAGGGGAAAGACGGGCTTATAATTGAATTCACTATGTAGTTTCCATTAATTAAAAGAAGAAATTCATATTTAATTAATGGGATAAAAGAAAAATACATTTACGAGTTAAATATAAGAAATTATTATTTAATCGCAAATATATTTCAGTGAATTTGTTATAAATCCGATTCCGTTCTGCCTCTTGGAGATAGCTCATGCAAATCTTCAAATCATATTAAAATTGAACCAATAGAAATGTTAAGTATCAATAAGAAATATATTTTATAATAGAAATCGAAATTGATTATAAAATAGGGGGGAGGACTGGTTTATGATCTAATTCGCCATGTAGTTTTCATTAACTAAAAGAAGAAATTCATATTTAATTAATGAGATAAAGGAAAAATATATTTATGAATTAAATATAAGAAATTAGTATTTAATCACAGATATATTTCAGTGAATTCGTTATAGATCCGATCTCGTTCTGCCTCTTGGAGATAGCTCCTCCAAAGCTTCAAATCATATCAAAATTGAACCAACAAAAATGTTAAGTATCAATAAAAATATGTTTTAGAATAGAAATCGAAATCAATTACAAAACTTGGACACAAATAAAAATTTAACATTCAAGTAGAAATACTCATGAATGGAAATTAAAAATAATTCCAAAACTTTGCTTTACAAAATATGCAGTCATTGAGAAATTTGAGACCTATGATTTTATTACATGCAGAAATGCTAAGCAATATTACAAAGGCCAAAAACTCTCTTACAATCTTTACAATCACCTCCTCTACACAAAATAGAAATGCCAAAAGTGCATATTGAATGATAGCAAAGAATCCCCTATGCTGGATCGCGACCCTTCTCCTTCTGATCCTGTAGCATCTCCTTCAAACCGTTGAGAAACTGATTTCAAGAAAAAAAATTCCCCCCATTCAAATGTATTTTTGATAGATTTTATAAAGCTGCTTTTGAATCTCTCTTTTCCAAAAATATAAGTGGTTGAGATAAAACTGAGATAAGAGATTTGAATCCATTTCTCCATTCATGAACCTCATGCCTAGGGATAAATATCCCCAACTTAGCGCTGAAAAACCCATAATAGCACTTTGAATATAATTGAAACTCTGGCTGGCACATTGGATAAACTGTTGCATGTGATCTTGGTTGGCGGTTCTTGTAGTGAAAACCGATAGTTAATTACAAATTTGATAAGATTAATACATATCACCGTATACGTTCTACTGATAATGTAAGCTATCAGAAATATGAGCCTCAGACGATAATAAAAAATGTGATTTTCTGGAATTATAATATGATCCACCAAATATACAATGTACGTGATCCTTAAATTGACGCCAGAAAAATTGCGATTTAATCTGATAAATATACGGGTCATATCTAGGTCACAGAGAAAGTATGGTTGTAGTTAATACTGGTGGCTTAATATAATTTTCAATAGAAATATTCCCGCCATGTTTTTATAAACTTGTTAGGTGCAAATGTGATAGATTTTAATGTTGTGGGTTACGCATATAAGGTTACGTTATTCAATAATGTTTAACGAAATGCGTAAGCCTCTAGCACGGGCATAAATGTATGCACAATTGGGAAAATCGTGATCTGATCCTTAGACATGATGGAAACAGAAAACCGCTCAAAAGTAGGATTCAACACCATTAGTCCAGGTGGCACTTCTCCAACTGCCACATCCGAATTAGTAGAGCTCATATTATTTTCTCATCCAATTTATTTATCGAAATTTCCAATTTTAATAAAAAAAAAAGGGCTATGGTCATGTATAAGTATATGATATATAGTTATGTTAATAATTCTTTATACATATGTACATGCTTCTTATTTTGTCTTATTATATACATTTTAAATATTTACAAAATATTTTAATTTTACATATATACAATATGTGTTACATACAAAAGAGTGGTTTTGTATTATTGTTATTTACCATGTATTTACAATGTATATCAAAATGTATTTACAATATGGTTAAAGAAAAATTAATTAATGATCCATCTTTTTACCGATGCACGTGTCAAATTAAGTATAAAAGATAAACAACCCATGAGACTCAATATGAAATGCAAGGGAATGTGGCAACAGAAGGTGCCACTTTGCCTTCAATTGATCATTTATGAAAATATTTCTATGAATGCAAAAGGCAACAAGGAGATGCAAAAAATATGATCAGGACCATGAGGCAAGTGGTAAAGTTTCAACAAGTCAAGAATTTTTTCAAAATTCCAATAAAGAAGAGAGTTGGAAAATGAAGGGTCCCTATGATAAATATTCACAAATTATAAAAAATCTAAAATCAAACCAATGGGATAATAAAAAGCCTTCAAATAAGTGCATCTCATGACGATTAAAATGAGGTCAAAACAAATTAATGTAGATAATTAAGAACAAACTGAACTCATTTGGGCCTTTCCTCATTTTCAAATTTTAATAGTAGTACTATCAAGTAATCGTTTAAAAGGGTCCCCATTTTTCATTTATAAATGAAAAAATGGGGGAGTTGTATTTCTCTACAACACCTTCCAACAAGTCTGAAACTCAGCAAGATGAGATAACAACTCTTGTAATTTTGTAGCGAATGAAGCAAAGAAAATATCGTGGACTTCTGTATAGATATACTTTTGTTGCCAATCTTCAGCAGATAACTTCAGATTTTGATTTATGTGGATCGTAAACTCACACACCCTTGTATTAAGCCACTCTTGCAATTCATTCTTCATCTAATGCCACATCAAAATTACCTCAAACAGATCCTGGTTCCGACAAAGGAACCATTTTTTGGTTTGAGGGGTCTTGAACCAGGTTTAGAGTGTTCTGCGAAACCAACAAAACCCTTAAACTATTGGCCCTTCCGGCAGTGATCTGCTTGCGCAGACCAAAGTCTCACCCGAAGCAGTATGGGGGAGTGTTGGAACCAGGTTTCCTCACTCTGAGGGAATGTATGATGTGGAATCTATCCCTTCTTAACAAATCTAATGGTTATTGTTCTGTGCAGTGACTTCCTTAACCCACATCAGATCTAACACATAAAAACCCTTAACTTTAATACAGTCTTGCATAAAATAGACAATTATCCTTGTCCAGATCTACTCAAATAGAACATGAATAAATATTTCAAAACTATATAGATATATCCTTTAATAGAGATCATAATCAATCATGAAATACTTACACGAAGACAGGAATCTACCATCATATGCGTAACTTCAGATAAATGTGCATTCATTAATAGCAACAGATATATAAGTAAATCGATGCATTAAAACATAAATATAAACATCACACAAGTAGATTTCAATTCATCAAAACTCTTCTCTTTATTGATATATCTTTAGTAAGTATAATAGTCTTTTCCTATGCACGCATCATCAGGGTCCTTACACGCAACTCAAGACTAGGTCTTCGCGCACACAGCTAGCAAGAGCCTATCCAACCCATACTAACACAAATTTCCCAAAATCAGATCACATAATATAGTTCATTCACAAGATAATATCTAATATGATTTTTAAGTCGACTTGACTCATACACATTTATAGGACTAATAGGCGCAAATTCCATGGTCTCAAACCATGGTTTGAGACCCATGTTTTCCCTTTAACGCGCTGCCATGAGGAAGGAACTTTGACCCGCCCCAAAGTTCCTTGACATTTCTGTGCGCAACACATTTTAACAAAACTTAGCCAAAATTTTACCCAAACTTGACCCTAGGGGACCCTAACCCAAGAGGATTCATATTGATAATCATAATTATAAACATCATCATGACCAACATTGCCAAAAGTTCCAATGCTTTGACAAGTAAACTCTATCTCTCCACTAGATCATAACACAATGATTGGAGGCATTCAATAGAAGACCACAAAACCACCTCTCTGAGGAATATACTCCACCTAGGTTCACCAAAGTATGTCCTCTATAAGACCATTTCCTAGTCCATTGTCATAATACTTGACACAATGAAATGTTGGTCCTCCAAACCATTCTTATATCAGATCAATGTACTTGACTTACATTTGTCAGTCCTGGTCACAATACACGTCTCGAGAATGTTGGTCCATGATGCTTATCCAATCTACCATTCTCCCTATATATGTTCTTGTACTTGACTTACGACTGTTAGTCCTAGCTATAGTACATGACTCATGGAGAACAAGGTGTCCATCCTCACTCCCTCTCAATCTGGGAAGAGTAATCCATAAGCCTAATATTGTCTCAAAAGTACTCATACTTCCCTTACATCAGCTACCTGTTGTATCTTATAGGCTCCTATCTGCACCATACTGCTGAATCATAAAGTGCTTCAATCTTCCATGAAAAACCAAGTTCTTTGGAAATATTTATAGAGTACCACAATCGAATCCAACATGTCAAATAGTCCATCAAACATTTTATGGAGCCAATATAATTCATAACTAATTGTACAAACTACAATATCATTTGCCATTGCATAATCCTACTTCATGCTCTTACAAGAAACTATACCAGATCCCAACCATCAGTAATATCTCTATTCATCATCAATACTTCCAACCTAATTGATGTATCCTCAAGTCCCAAGTTGTAAGATGCTTCATATAGAAATTTTCTTCTAGGTCACTCTAAAGTCAATATTTGTTCCTTTCAATCATGATACATTCTTACCCAAAGTATGAGGTCTTCTTTAATCATGAGGCTTATTCAAAATCTAGGTAAACTCTTCGAACAGACAAAATTGTCTTAACATGATCCTCTCACTTTTACTAGGATAACCTTCTTTCTTTCATGCTGCCATCTAATGCATGATTATATCTCGACCTCTCAATAAATGCATATTTCAAACTGACGGTTCTTCCTATATTCAGGAGCGTCCTCTTTCTTCACTACATTATTTCAATTCTTTCATCTACTATCAAATCCTAGGCATCTCTTATCATTAACCTGCAACCTTCAAGGTACATAGCCAATAGACTATCCAGTTACAACAATAGTAATCAAAGAGATTTTATAGAATACTTATCTTTTGACAAAAGTTAGCTCCCTCTTCTTCTTGGACTTCTTGTAACTTCATTATCCTCAACATCAACATGATGTCATATCCTTCTTGCAAACTCTAGGGTTTCTTCTTTCAACGAAAATTATTAGCCCTAGGGTTTTATTCATAAAGTTTTCTTATTCATACGTAGGGTTTACAAACCCTAGATGCATAATTATCCGAAATCTCCAAAACATTCCAACTTTTATATTTTTCAGATTCTACAAGTGTTAGCTACAAACCTTAGAATTATAATTTGTGTGCCTTCCATACCAGAGATGGAGTTCTTTTATTGTTTAACTTTTATTATACCACATAAACTAAGTCTTTGTGTGCAAGAAAGGATGCAATCACTTATCATATTAGATGTTATTGTATTCTTAAGAGAGAGAGGACAAGACCTCTCAAATAATAGACTCATTTGGATGAATTTAGAGATCTTTGAAGTACATTTATGCTCTAGATTTCTGTTTTCCTAGCTTCAGAGATATAAAAACAAAATAGTATACATACCTTGTAAATTGAAAAATGTGAGGAGTAATATTTAAACATTACCTTTCTTCTTTTTCTACCTTCTAGTATGGTGCCAAATCACAATGTCTTTAATCTCCTTCAAAGAGATATAGATCAACTCCATGCAATATCTAGGATGGAAACTTCGTTCAACTAATTAGAGATTGAGAGAAAACATGGTCTAAGTGTGCAGGGTGACCATCTCAAAATTTACTTAAGAAATATTCATACCATGCCACAGAGATGGATCAATCCTAAGCCTCGGTTCATGGATTTTGGATTTAATTCAAATCATTTAACTCATATTTATATTTTCCACAAATATCTTGCTTTAAAATAGGAAGGATGGTCAATTTTGTATGTAAAGTAATCTTCGAGCCTTTCTTCAAATTTCATATATTAATTGCATATCTTGAACTTGTGCTCATAACCCTCAGATATTTCCTCAACCTTAGAGACCATAAACTTCTCATTTACTTTCATTGTGATGACTAGTAAACTTCAGATTCTTTGCCATAGAAATAATTGACTCAGACATGTTTCTATAGATATTTGTGGTCTTGAATTTTGTCATTCTTCCAAAACAATGTATTGACTCGGATTTGTTTCAAACTTGTCACTGTTGTAAACCAATCAAACTAGACTTATGATATGGCTTCACATTGAAGTTATACTTCGAACTAGATAGGGATCATGCTCAGAACTTTGGGCTAGAATTTACACAATGATAATGTCTTGAACCATCTCGATTATTTTACTTATCTAGAATATAATACCTTCAATCTGGTATAATAGAGATATCATAACTTTAATTTGGATTCCATTTACCACAGAGAGAATTCAAATACCTTATGTCAGGGCACTCGAACATAAATCCCAACACAGATTTGGATTTTAAAGATTTAGCTAATCCTTCAAATGCCATGTCAACCTGCCATGAAAAAAGTTGGTCCATAAGAGTGTTTCCACAAGTCTCTCCAAGATATGCTTATTTCTTGTCCTTAATATTGCCTCAGAATTTTAAGATATATTCCATAGAAAGCTCGGATATATGCCTCAGAAAGCTTAGATATATGCCTCCAAATGTCTCGGATATATATGCCCCAGAAAAGATGCAATAAAATTTGTCCTTGATGGAGAAGAATTGGCTCTATTTACAGTTTTTTGTTTATGATAAAAGGCATATCTCTTGGGTAGGACAAATTGACTTCTAGAGAGCTGACTTGGCATATGGGGTTTGACTAAAAGACATAGAAATTTATATATATATATATCTATATATATATTTTAAAAATGTCCATATGAGACATGATAAAAACATTTTCTTTTTGTCTTGAATAAAATATTTTTGACTTCTTTACAAAAACATAATTATGAAGACCAAACCTACTTACAATTTCAACAAGATTTACTAGAAATGGTACACACACACACATATATATATATACATATATTTCTTTTAAAAATTTCCAAATGAGACATGATAAAAACATTTTCTTTTTGTTTTGAATAAATTCTTTTTGACTTCTTTACCTAGTTACAATTTCAACAAGATTTACTAGAAATGTTACGTTTATCATTAAAATTTCCTAGTGCAAAGCTTATTTCTATATAATTCACTAGTTCAATGCCATGCCATGCTAGTGCTTTATCATTTTCCAAATACATGTTATAAAACTAAGTTATTAAAATATCAATTACTAACAATTTTCTAGGTTAACAAAGCTAAAATTATTAATTGAATGCCTTTATGGAATTTTTTACCATAAGGACTCTTCCACAATGCCCTCAAGGACATAAAATTACTTTAACTGCATTTTAGATTAATTAATTTTAGTTTCAATTTATATATTTTAAAAGTTCCTTCACAATATAGATGAAAATGTTGATTCATTGTCTCTTAGTAATTCATTCTTTGTTTGTTAAAAGTCTAGTATTGAATTTTTTCATTTGGTTCAAGTGGCATATGAATACATTTGAACTTGAATTGGATGAATTCATACCTGAGTGAAGATCAACTAATTCTCTTGCATTTTACTTATGGTTCTTTTAACATGTAACTAATGGCAATGTTAGACCTCAAAATCTCATTGTTTTGTTTGGATACAAAACCCTTGTTTGTTCCTAAAACAAAAAGTACCTAAATTAGCCAACTTAATGCGTAGGGTTTAAGTTATCTAAGCCAAGTGGCTAGCCTTCACTACAACTAAGCCATAACACTTAGCCAACTTCCTCCTACCCAAAGATGAATTTATAACCTAAATTGATTACTAGTAAACGTGTGATGACTATCAATTTTTAAGTCTTTCCACTAAATTCAACCTAAAACCATGTATTAATGAAACAATTAGGGATTTATGAAGAATTAATAATGTTTCTATGAAAGCCTTGCCCACCACTCCAAGGCCATCTATGTACCGCAATTACACCACCTACTCTCACGTAACGCTATAATCAACTTGATGTTGTTCCGATTAAAAATCACTTTCTTTCGCCTTCGATAGGGCTAGCCTCGAAATGTGTCCTCAACCCTATAACCAAGGGTCGAATATATGCTTGCATGGCCAATAAACCCCTAAGATGGTTGATAACAAAAATAAGATCAACTCACCATTAATTAGCTCTTCACAAGAGACTTAAACATGGTAAGACTTGTCTCCTTAGAAGTAAAATTTTGGTAACTCCACTTCCCTATGGTCCAATCCAACCACATTTCTTCTTGGTGTTAAAACTATGAGAAAGATAAATTAAGTAAAAACAAATTATAAACACAACTTATATATAAACTATGTTTTATTCTCGAAAATTCTAATTTGGGAAAAACAAGTTAGTATAATTCCAGTTTTTTTTTTTTTTTTTTTTTTTGTCAAAATTCACCAAGAAGGCGGAGTGAGATTTCTTCCACTGAGTCATTCCTTTAAACTACTTGGGGTTTCTCTTGATCAAATCTATCCAAACCTATCCATTACTTCTAGGCCTTACCCTCCTCAAAGTTTATGTCCAAAATATCTATTAATTTGACATGTCCATGTCATCTAAATCTAACTCTAAATTTTACATGTTAAATCTTAAACTTTTTTAATCCATATTAAAAATAATATTGTCTTTCCTATTAATCACATTATTATCCAAAATTTACAGTTAATTTCCAAAAATATTCATACTACTAAATTGTACAACTATATATCCATTTACATAATATAAAAATAAAGTTTCTAACTCCATTATAATATCCTTAGAGCATAAGGCCACGGTCAAATCCTTATTAGCCTAGTTCCAAGGGATTCTCCACTTGTAGCTGGTGCTTTCTTTCTCATCGTTCTCATTTCTTCCCAACCAAGTTTTGTTGCCAAGCAGGGATTTTATCGAATTTCTGTTTTTTTTTTTGAAATACCAAGGGAGCACTTTCCAGTAATACTCCTCTAAACTTCTCGGGCTTCCAGAATGGTGTTGCACTTTTTCTAGTAATACTCCTCTAAACTTCTCGGGTTTCCGGAATGGTGTTGAAGCAAGTGCAGATCTTCATGAAAGCACTCAAAAAACTAGACTTATGAAACTGAAAACCCTAAACTTAAACTGATTCGGAGATTAACTGACATATAACTTGAATTTCAGGTTGAGTGAAAACCTAAGAAGAATAGGAATAATTCTATCGTGTGGAACTGTTATTATTATTCCTTGGGTTTTCACTCCACGTAGATTTTCACTCCTCAACCTGAGAGGACAAGTCATATGTCATTTAAACTCCGAATCGGTTTAATTTTAGGGTTTCAGTTTCATAACGCTAGTATTTTAGAGCGCTTTCATGATAATGTGCACTGGCTTGCACAGTGGCTTGCATGAAGATCACCACTCAGCTTCCAATCAAACCCACCTTCGATCTCTTGGGCGATAGCATTTTCCATGTCTGTATCTCGTGGCATCTTGTTGTTAGCACCTTGTGAAAGCATGGCACAATTCGGTCGAGGACGCTCTCAAACAGAATTTACAATATGGACGAACCTTAAACCGCCATCGCCTCGCCTGCCATCTACAATGCTGCCATGGCTCTCGGCTTTTGATCTTTTGATATCTACGTCAACGGTTTAATGCATTCTGGATCTCCTCCATGCGCTGTCGTGGCACGCTCGATCTCATCATGGTCGGTATAAAACTGTATTGTTCTTCACATTTTTCACTAGGCAAAATAAACCCTTGGCAACATAGCCATCCCCATGAATCCAACACTTAACTCTAATACATACATCAGATTCAAGAGGCCAAGTCATAAATAAACATTGAACTTTCAACTCTCATATCATGTGTGGTGTAGGAAGGCATCTCATCTAGGTTGCATGAGGAGGAGGCCCAAGTGATGACCATGAAATGAAGGAACATGGAACTGGAAATTTTCCAATAAGAGGTCCATGTGCATAGGTTCACAGAGATAACCAGCACTAAAATTGGATATGGAGGAGTTTCACGGAGATAACCAACACTAAAGTTGGATATGGAGGAGAGTTGTTAAAATTATTAGAAAGAAAATTGAATTTAATAGGAGAAACATTAAAACCAGCAACAAATCACATAGCAATATGTGATATTTTCGATAGTTACATCTTTTTCTAATAACTTTTATTTTCACTCCAATAATTTTAACGTGTGCACACCCTCTTCTGATTTGCCTTTCCAATTCAATGTTCACACTTCATACTCATTATTTGGGCCTTGTCCTCATGCAACCTTGATGGCATGCCCTTTTACGCGATACATAGTAATGTGAACCATACCATGAATCAGATCTAGACTTTATATGCTCTGTGTTTCCATTGTTTAGGAATATGTTCTCCTTCAGTTTTTCCATTCAATTTTCTTTTCTTTTATTGCCATATTCTCTCATATTTACTAAGAAGAATAAACCATTGTCAACATAGAATCCCTCTTAAGCCAACAATTGGCTCTAATACCATGTTAAAATTACATGAGAGAGATAAATTAAATAGCAACAACCAGAAACACAAATTATGCATACACTATGTTTGTCCTTCTAAAGCCAACAATTGGCTCTAATACCATCTTAAAATTACATGAGAGAGGTAAATTGAGTAGCAACAAACGAGAAACACAAATCATACATACACAATGTTTTATCATAATCTAAAAAAACCTTTAACAAGTTTCCATTAGTACTATGGCCAAAAGCCTGCCAAGTGAGCCTTCACCATTTACGTCTCTTGGCCCATTACAATGAAGTTTTCTCAATTCCTTTAAAGGCTTCATTACATGCATTCTAGGGGCACAAAACCACGGGCAACCAAAACCATGTGCCCAAAACCACCATTGTAAACTAAGTAACTTTGACTCTTTCATTGAGCCAAGTTTTACTTAACACTCCCCAAGGACTTGGCACTTACTACCTCAAACATGGTATTAGGCAATCAATTTTTCTTTTGACCACTATTAGTTTATCATTGTAGAAGGCAAGTTATAATGTTTAACTTTTGAAAACAAATATTTATTTTTCAATATATTAAAATATATAAGTTTTGAAAACAAATATTTATTTTCAATATATTAAAAAAAATGTTTTTCAAACATTTTATTGGAGCATAATGTGATGGTCTTATTGGAACTTTTGCACAATACAATGCCACGTGGATAACTTTCACAGTTGCAATATTTATTCCATTATTTATTTATTATGCAAATACTTTCTTAAATTATGGTGGACAATAATTGGTGGTAAATATGTTATTTACGTGACTAAAAGTTATTTTCAAATATTTTAATTTTGGTTAGTTTTCCTATGAAGCTTAAGAATGAAAATTAACTCCACAAATATATACAATTCGTGGCATAAATATTGCAACTCCATCCAAAACATTAAAATATAAGATAGTTATTTGCATAGAGGCAAATCTTACAATAAGACTTTCAAGTTATGGTCCAATCAAATGTTTGAAAAATAAAATTTTCAATAATATTCAAAAATAAATACTTTTTTTTCAAAATTAAATATTAATAGTGATTACTAACCACCAAAATTTATGCAAGTTCTTTCCCCTTAGTAGGAAATTAATTTTTGCACTTCATATACCAATTTGAATTTATCTAAAAGCATAATTTGTAACTTATGTGGCAATGACCAGCCTACCATGCAACATTTGCTTTAGATGTTTTAGTTGTAAGTATTATAGATTTAACTTAATTGTAAATTTTATGAATATAAACTATAGATGAAATATTTATGTATTTATTGTTTTTTAATATAATTTAGCTATATTTAAACAAAGTCTTTATATCTTTATTGTTTTTTGTTTTAATTTAGCTATATTTAAACTAAGAAGTAGGGACTAGCTATTATGTAGCACTTGTTTAAGTTAAGCATTCCTAACATGGATTTCTAGAACTAATTCATTCAACTCGTTTAGATAGAGAGATTTGTCTTCATAATAGTTTTCAAGTTATAATTAATAATGTCTTCTTGTGCTTCATAAACCAATAATCCTTTATGTATTTTCTTCATTGATTCTTTTATCAACCAAGGTTATAAAGGCTTATGAACCACAATCCTAATGTGAATCTTTCATTTAGGAATATATGAAATAACAATGATGACATTCTTAGTCTCACAAATGTGGAATTCATGTTTGATTTTCTTTAGGCAAGTCATTGAATACAATAATCAATTCAAGTATTTAGGCTCCAAACTACATGATATAATCAATAAATCAATATACATTTCTCATAGCCATGGGGGATGGAGTTCAACCTTAATGAGATGAGTTGTAGAGAAACAATTTAGAAAGAGAGTGTTCAACGACCATTGTTTGAGTTACAATTGAAGTTCAAGGTCTAATAGAGTTAGAGCTTATATATATTTTTCACACACTAATAAAGCAAATGGTTTGTTCACTAATTGGTTCTCATAACAATGTTGAGCTAAAATTATGTAATATGAACACAAATAATGCATGAGTTCGTTGGATTTGTGGGCCCCATGGCTAGCATGTAGTGTTTTGGTTAATGGGATGGATGAACATGTAGCATTTTTTTTTCAACCAGAAAAATCCAACAATTTTGTATTAGAAAAGTTGTTTACATAATACATGTCTCTATCCATATTCATCATAGATATCAATATCTTGTTCATGTGGGATTCCATACATTGGGGAGATTGGTCTCTCCGTTAATCAGAGAATCTAGGAGCATGCAACAGACATTAGGCATATTTGTTTCTCACTCATCGCCTCTAGCTAAACACATGGAGAAATCCAAGCACCATATCTGCATTGATGATTCTAAATTCATTGCTAGCGTTGATCATTTCCACCATAGGAAGTTGAGAGAGGCTATAGAGATTAAGAAGCATGCAATAAAGCTCAATAAGGATGATGATTGGAAATTGAGTAAAAGTTGGATCTCGACCCTCTCTTCTTGATTCCCCCTTTTTTTCCTCTTTTTATTTTATTTTATTTTATTTTTATTTTTATTATGAAATAAATATTTTTTTAAACTCTATTCCAATAAAATACCATGCTCACTCCATGGGTTTTTCTTTTTAAATTTACATTTTAATTAATCAATTTGTTTTAATATTAAATAAAATAAATATTAAAATTAATATAATAAATATTTAACCCTTGTAATAATATAAAATTATTTAATTCTTATAATAATAAGATAATATTCTTATAATAATATTATTATTATAATTAATATAGTTATATTTGATTAAATAGATAATGGCTAACTCTAAACAACTAATTTATAACCAAATTTTTATCAATTTAATAGCTAATCTCCAAAGGCTAATTCCTAATTAATTACCATCAGCTAATTCCCAACGGCTAGTTCCTAACGGCTAACTCTGCACCCTGTTGCATCCTTGTTGTTTATTCTTTAATATTGATATATTTTTTCTCCTTTGTCCCGAGGATGAACAACATTCGTTGGTTCAAAACGTCGACCAAATTATAATGATGTGATTAATCTGAAAGAGATTATCTTTAGCAATATGGATCACAAAACTCTAAGATATAACAAAACTTAGATATGTCATGATATCAAAATATTAAAATAAAATTTAAGCCTAATATAACCTATCAAACATATATGCAGTGGACTAGGTCTCCACGCACACAGCCAAAAGGAGCCTATCCAACCCAGACTAACACAACTTTCCCAAAATCAGATCACATAAGATAGTTCATTCACAATATAATATCTACGATTATTTCTAACTCGACTTGACTCATACACATTTATAGGACTAATATATGCAAATACCATGGTCTCAAACTATGGTTTGAGCCCCATGTTTTCCCTTTAACCCGCTATAATGATGAAGTTACTTTGACCCGCCCCAAAGTTCCTTGACTTTTTTGCGTTCAAAATGTTTTAACAAAACTTAGCCAAAATTGTACCCAAACTTGACCCTAGGGGACCCTAACCCAACAGGCCCCCAACGATATCTGGTGACTCGTCCTCGAGTCACCCTGGTCCATCTTCCTGCATATTGGCCTACAAAACTTGGATGGAGTCCTTAAGTGGCTGGATAATCTTTGTGCTTTGTGTTGCGGTGCTTTGAGCTTCTCCTACAATCTTTTTTGTAGTTGGCCCTTCTACTACTAAGCTGATGCTTCATTGTGTCTGCTAGAGGCCCTTTAGTGCACTGTCAAATTATAGTGCTTCCTCTGCCCATGGTTGCATTATGGCTTCTAATAGATGTTCCAATCGACACAACGTATCAATCTCGGTCTAAATTACACAAACTTCCTACAGGTGGGCTAACCTCTAAGCTGGTACTAGGGTCGACGCAGTGACGTGGATGTTGTTGAATTGTTGCTCCTTCATGCATAAATCCATCTGTAATTGTTGAACCACGGGGTCATCTTAGACAGAGGTCCAGATGCCCATGACATCCTCAAAAAGTGTGATGTATGCTTCTACAGTCGTCGTGATACTTGCAGCAGCTTCCTGGATATTGGAAATGTGTTGCGCTCTGACCTTTGGGGGTGTCTCTTACTGCAAATTTTCCTGTAAATCCGTGATCTTTTGCTCTAACTCAACACACATAGTGATTATTTTCGACCTTGAGGCTTTAAGTGCGGATGCCAAACTCTCCAAGTTTTTAGTGGCCTCAGCAGTAGTGTGTATTGTCAATTCTAGGATCTCAGAGCACAACCTACTGATGAGTGACTCTAATTGTGTGCGATGACTCTCCGCAGTGCTCCTAGCTAATTCAGCGAACTGCTGCCCCTTATGCCATGTTTTAGCCTGCTTCTGGACCTCATCGATGTCTTACAACACCTTGTACTCCCTAGAGATCATCTGTAATCATGGTATGCATGGAATGTAGCTTGCCATTAGGGAAAAAACCCAAGTCAATTTCGACCTTTGGCCCTACGTGAATGGATGTGCGCAGCACTAGATTGTCAAGGTGAAGTGTTGCTCTGGGAACATTTAACACTCGACTCTCTAAAGTAGATGGGTTTCAAACGATCAATGTGCTCACTTTTCCCGTGCTCGCTTGAACCATTCTCGCTTGCACTCTTAAATGATTGAGTCCTTGATGTACATATTCAAGGACCACTTTTTATTGTGCCTCCATGTTTCTCAATACATCCTTTGTTACCATCTTCAATGTGTTGCCTATTTCATCCAAATCTACATCTGTGAGGGTTAATGGCTCAACCACGGTCTTCTTAGATGCTTTCCTTTTTGGGCGCAGAATTAATGGGGATTCAGGTCCTCACTTGGTGCCTTGACATGTGTCTTTCAAGGGTGCATCTATGTTATCTCTTACACGGTCCTCCATCTCTGCATCACTTGGCACATCCACTGTTTCCATGGCTGGGTTCTCTGTCTCTATCATGGTGATTAGCTCTTGTGTTTCCTTCTTATGTTCTTTCTTCTGGTCTTTCTTTGTGCATGTCTTAGATGTAGATGTGTTTGACAGGGCAGATGAGGTCACACCAACATCTGTCCTCGCGGTCAACCAAACAGGGGGGAATCCTGCTGTTATCTGTGCAAGATCTTCTTCTATCACCAGCTATGGCAGATCATACCAAACTCCTACCATGTTCGCCTTTGCGCGGATGTGAACGTTGTTGAATATTGTCTTGAAATCAGCGATATGCTTGTACTAATCATACAAGGTTAGTGACAAGTGCAGTTTGGAGTGAACCGTCTAATACAGGTCTGCTTCGAAAAGAACACAAAAAATTGTATTCTTGGTCACCCTTGTTGGAATCTTTGTCGCCCACAACAAAGCGTAGCGCACGACCTCACAAAATTCTAGTTCAATATCTAGCAGTTGAGAATGCGCCGACGGCCTCCATCCGATCAGTGCAACCAACAGCAATAGCTAGGCATATTGAAAAAAAATTCCATCTAATTGCACTTCTCACATGCTCTTCAAAAACTCCTAGAAGAGGTATTTATCCCAGTAATATTGAATTCCTTTTGCGCATTGCGTAGCCAATGTAATAGTTGATGCTGGTACTTCCTTGGCACAACACTTCCTCATCATTTTTCAAGCTAGGATCACGATGCTAAATTTTATCACGGGGTCATTTATCTCATTGAACATAAACCCCTGAGTGTTTCTGTTTACGCCATACTTCTTCTTTACGTCCTCCACAACCTTCTTCTCTTGATCTTTTCCCCAAAGGCTATTTAAATTCAACAAGAAAATGAACACACACTAGTGTGAGATCATAGGTCACACAATGATGGATCCTAGTGATACATTAGTGTGTAACCATTTTTTAAATAAATTGGAAAATTAATTGTAATCTTATCTCATAACAACTTGTAATAGTTAACTAAGTGTGATAGATTTATTTATCTCAAGGATTTCGAGTTGAGGGTCAAAGTATACTCATGTAGAGTTATTCTATTATTAACAGGGTCCATTTGTAGTTGTAGAACTAGTGTGGTGTGACTAGGATCAGTTAACTCACATTAATTGAGTTAAAATCATTTTAACTAGTTTTAACCATTAGATGAGCTAGTGGAAGATCAAGTGAATTAAAGTATATTTAATTCATCAGTAGTGATATACCAAGTAACTGAAGATTCACTATTTATAGTTGCATGCATGCTAATTTCGGTAGAGACCCAGTTTAGACAAAATTTCAAGGCAAGTAAACTATCAATTGTATTTTTAACAAACTGTCAAGATGAAATTATATAACCACAGGAATCCCATGATGAATTGCACAATCAAGGAAGGTTGAATTTCCAATTTAATAGGGGTTTAGTTCTCTAGGGATTGCATAAGAAAGATACGATGAGGGTAGCTTAATACTTGGCTATGTGTTTTTCCAATTTTTCCTAGATCAGTGTGAAGAAATCGGTAGAGTGTATGAGGATGTGGTGATCACAAATAAATTGTATTGTTTCATGATTCCTTGGTTGATTATACAATAAATATGAAGTGTTTCTTAGCATTCTTTCTCTAGGAAAATCTTGTGTTGTGCGATTTTTTTACTTCTTTCTCTTACTTGCATGTGATTGAGTGATCATGTTTTATATTCCCAAAATATTGTTGAAGGATTCAGTATCTTATTTTAGTACATTACATGATTGGATTGAATCCATTGGTGTAATTTCTACATGGTATCAGAGCACCAGGAATCACAATAGTGGATAAGAAATTGAGTTTGTGTTGAACAGTATTCAAATTTGCAAGAACTTTCTTTGGAGCTATAAGTTGATCAAGATGTCTTTCAATGGATTGAGACTTGAATATGCACTCGAGGGAAATTCAAATTATATTGCATGGAAGGACAGTATGGAGGCAGTGTTGGAGGACAATGGGTTGAAGGAATTCATAGATAATGATATTCCCAAGCCCTCTACAATAGATTCCCAACTTCTAGATGCATGGCAGAAGAAGGTAGCAAAGGCAAGGAGGATATTGTTAGAGGGAGTTTGAGATAATATTGTCTTGAGTCTCCATGGAAAGGCAACTCCATATGCTATGTGGATGGCCTAGACATATCTATTTCAAAGCAACAGTGACCACAGAAAATTGACACTTAAGGAAAATACCAGGAAAATAAAAATGGAGAAGGGTAACACAATCCAGAAATACTTGACCAAGTTCACTCAATGTCGAGATGAGCTTGGAAGTGTTGGGATTACTGTAGTTTATGATGACTTGGTGAGCCTAGCACTTCTAGGCCTTAAGGCTATGCTTCTACAGAATGCAACAGATAGGCATAGAAGTTACAGTTGGGAGCAACTTGCGTTATGGCTGGTGAGATTTGCTGTCTGATGAACTTAGTGGAAAGAAGTCGCCTTCACTGAGTGGGCCCGCTGGCTATTTTTGGCGCAAAGTCTATTTTTAGACATATGGATCATGTTCTATGAGTTGCAGGATGCTATTTGTGGATGGTTGGTCAAGTTGGAAAAAATAGATGGACTTCTATTTTTAGACATATTGGGCGGAATCTATTTTTAGATTGCCAGTCTAAAAATAGATATGTCGAATATTATTAGCTCTTAATAATATTTGGACTATAAATATTATCTTATTCTCTTGGAGCACTTCAGTTAAGTGCATAGATGTGGCACAGGAGCTGACAGAAGGAATTACGCTATTCCTAAGGGTTAAGTGGAGCTATTGCATGGATACTTCAGTTAGAACTCATGTGAGAGAGTTTGGTGGAGTTGATTGAGGGAGTTAATGGAGTTGTGTTCAGTTTAACTAATCTAAACATAGTTGAACTAGTTGTATTTAGTCTAACTGATTAATACACTAGTGAAGAGTGGTGTGAATTAATTATTAATTAATTCACTAATTATAAACTCATTAACCAACTAAAGAATACATCAGTTAAATTCAGTGCATGGACAGTTTCAGTGGAGACTAGTGCAGAGATATGTGAAAGAGCAGGTTAACTATCAGTTGTCACTATATTGTTGCATATTTGCAACAACCAGTGATTGGAGAAGCCAATGAGGATTGCGTAGTACAAGCCAAGTGGTTCGAAGTTATTTATGAGCCATTCTATAGCATTTATTACGCAATAGATGCTGGCTATCAGGTGGCAGAGATTGGAGCATGTGTTTTGCTAGATCTAGCTTGATTAGTGTGTAGCAATTGGAGGTTGTGCTGAGAGCTTGTGAAGAGCTTTGTACAATGATTTTTACATGATATCTATGACATATAATATACAGATAGTTGGGGGTTTTCATCTTTAAGCTTTCCCATGAAATACTGTGTTCATATGTGTGATTGTTTATGGTTTTAATGTGCGCATGCAATTGATTTTATTTCCGCATGTAATGATCAATGGTAGAAGAGATTTTGTATTGTGCATAAATATAAAATAGTGTGTGATTAGGAGAATCTCGGTGGATAACATATCAGTTATTCAAATTTCTACAATATTTGGTATAAGAATAGTTTCGACGGAATACCCGGGATGGATCCTCATCCAAGACTAATGATGAGGAAAATTGTGCCTTGGATGGTACGAAAAGAAGGGGAAGGGGAGGAATTCATTCCAAATATGATACTGGAAAAGAAGGCAAAAGGCGTGACATGTCAAAGGTGAAATGTTTTCACTGTCATGATCACGGACACTATGCCACAAATTTCCATAGTAGAAGAAGAAGAACAAGGATTCTCTAGGAGTTGTAGTGGGTGAAGCTTTGGCCTCACAATTTGAGTTGTACTTCTCTCTCATCACATGCATGGCATCAACTGTGATAGGATCTATGTGGTACTTGGATAGTGGATCATCTTTCCACATGAAGGGAAACAAAGAACTCTTTAGTAGCTTGGAGGAGAAGGATCTTCAGATGCACATCGATATGGGTGATGATGAGAGGTATAGCGCTACCGGGATTGTTACAGTTACTTTCCAGAGATGGTCAGGTAAACCTTTCATATTAGATGCGATGCATGTACCAGGCTTGAAAAATAATTTAGTTTTAGTTGCTATGTTGTAGGATCTTGGATATGATGTGGTTTCCAGTGAAGGAAAGGCATTCCTTCGTCACAATTCCAAAAAAAAGGTACAGAAGATTGAGGTTCGTGTGAAGAACCTCTACAAACGTTTTGTAGATGGTTGTGAAAAATTGAGTAGTAAAGTAGGGAAGGTGGTGAGTCGAGATATGGGTGAGTTATGGCAAAGGAGATTGGGTCATCTACACCACACTGCTTTGAGGATCATGCAACAGATTTCTACATGTCTTCCAAAGTGTACTCTTATGAAAATATACACATGAAATGGATGTACCATGGGGAAGTATTAGGAGAGAAGTGATTACACCTCATAACACACAATAGAATTGGGTTGTAAAAGGAAAGAAAGAAAACAATTGTGAGAGCAATATGAGCTATGTTACATGATCAAGTCTTAATGTTGCATCTGTGGAAAGAGGCATGCAACACAGTGGTATTTGTGCAAAACCGTAATCCTCATCGGATACTTGGCATGAGTACACTAGAGGAGGCTTTTTCAGGTAAGAAACCAGATGTTTCATATTTTAAATTTTTTGGCTCATATGTTTATTTCCATGTGACCAAAGACGCTAGGAAGAAGGTAGAACCAACAACAGAGGTTGGGATATTTGTGGGGTACACTGATACTCCCCACAACTATTGGGTGTATTTGATGGCTAACGGGATGAAAATTGTAAGGAGAAATGTTAAATTTGATGAGGAAAAATCCATGTGATTGTCCCTTGACAGGGAGCTTGACTTGCATGCAGATTAGGAACTCTTAGTTCCAAAGGATGAACCTCAGGATGTGGAGCAGCCATAAGCACAGGATCATGGAGTGGCATAAACCACTCATGTAGAGCCATCCACCAGAAATGGTATGAAGAATGTCAGAGAAGCTGACAGATTGATGCTAGATGTGACACATCATGTATGAGCACCTACATCATAGTGCAGGAAGAGAAAGTCCCCAGACACATATACTAGATACATGGCTCTTATGAACGAGTGTAGTGTGAAAAAACCATCCTCTTTTAAGGAAGTAGTGCAGCAACCAACATGGGTTGATTCCATGGTTGAGGAGTATGACTCAATTATTAGAAACAGTGCATGGGAAGTAGTCCCAAGACCAATGGGGAAGTCAGTGGTTGGATCTAGGTCGATCTACAAGGTGAAGCAAGAAGCATATTGGAGTGTGGAGAAATACAAGGCTAGATTTGTGGCCCAACGATTCTCACAGGTATAGGGGATTGAATATGAGGAGAATTTTGCATTGGTTGCAAGGTACTCATAAATTAGATCTATCCTTCCACTCTCAGCATAGATGGGGTGGTAGATACATCAGATGGATGTAAATACAACCTTTATCAATGGAGTTATTGAGGAAGAGGTGTGCATTGAGAAGCTAGAATTTTTTTATACCTTTGATATGGATTTGCATGTGTATGGACTCAAGAGAGGATTGTATGGGCTGAAGCAAGCACCTCATACTTGGTACACTAGGATCAACAACTATTTCACTGGGTCGGGCTTCAAAAATAGTGAAGAAGATGTGAACCTATATAATATTGTGGTTGATGGTAAGATTTTTATTATTGTACTTTATGTTGATGATCTAATACTGACAGGTGATGATTAGCTCATAAATTCTTGCAAAGAGGATCTTGCAAGATATTTTGAGATGAAGGACATGGGGCTCTTGCATTATTTCCTTGTCTTGGAAATATGGAAAAGAGCTGGGGAGATATTTGTATCTCAAGGCAAGTATGCCAAGGATATTCTGAGGAAGTTCCACATGGAGGGTAGCAAACCCATGGAAACTCCTCTTGCAGGTAGCTGGAGGAAGGAGGATTCTACTTCAGGTGAGGTAGTGGATGCTACTATTTACAGGCAGCTTGTGGGTTCACTTATTTATTTGGTGAACATGCGACCAAACATATGCTACACAGTTAACCAACTTATTCAAGCTATGGTAAACCTACCAAGCTCTTTTGGAAGGCGGGGAATCATGTGTTGAAATATCTTACAGGCACTACAGAGTATGATTATGGTACAAATGAATATAGGGAGTGAAGCTTCAAGGCTTTACCGATGCAGATTGGGTAGGTATTCCATCAAATAGGAAGAGCACATCAGGGGGCATCTTTAGCATAGGATCAACAATAGTTTCTTGGTACAATAGGAAGCATATATCAATTGCACTCAGTTCAGTTGAGGCAGAGTACATGGCAGCTAGTCAGGTTGCATGTGAGGCCATCTGGATGAGGAAGATACCTTTTGGTTTATTTGGTCATCAGATAGATCTGACAGTGATACATTGTGATAACTAGAGTTGCATAAAACTTTCAGTTAATCCAGTATTCCATGATAGGTCCAAGCATATTGACAACCGATACCACCATCTCAGATATTGTGTTCATAGACACATTATGTTGTTGCAGTACATTCCCACGGAGGATCGGGATGTAGATATCTTGATGAAGGCGCTTGCAAAGAGAAAATTTGAATACCACAGAGGCATGATCAGGGTAGCAGATAATCCCTTTCTTGTTGACAAGGAGTGTTAAATTTCAACAAGAAAATGCACACACACTAGTGTGGTATCACAGGTCAGACAGTGATGGATCCTAGTGACACATTAGTGTGCAACCAATTTTTAAATAAATTGGAAAAATAATTGTAATCTTATCTCATAAAAACTTGTAATAGTTAACTAAGTGTGATATACTTAGTTAGCTCAAGAATTTTGAATTCATGGTCAAAGGATAGGCATGTAGAGCGATTCTATTATTAACAGGTTCTAGTTACAGTTGTAGCACTATTGTGGTGTGAGTGGGATCAGTTAACTCATGTTAATTGAGTTAAAATCAGTTTAACTAGTTCTAACTCTTTGATGATCTAGTGGAAGATTGAGTGAATTAAAATAGATTTAATTCACCAGTAGTGATCTACCAAGTAACTGATGATTCACTATTTATAGCTACATGCATGCCAATTCTGGTGGGAACCCAGTTGAGAAAAAGGTTCAAGGCAAGTAAACTATCAGTTGCATTTTTAGAAAATTGTCCAAATAAAGTTATATAATGATGCAGGAGCATCATCTCCGAAAAACACATTGTATTTTACCTAAGCTAGGGGGTTCATGTTTTGAAGAAATATTAAATCTTCATGTAAATATTAAATTTATTTTGAGTGATTAATTAATTATTTATGAGAAATTGTAAATATGAGAGAAATTAGTTTCTAGATTATTTAGAATTAATAAGGGAGCCTAAGTTGGAATTAGGTTCTAAGTTTTAGGGATGAGAATCTATCTTTTAGGGATGTTGAGAGATTTAGGGGATTGTTGAGAAATTGAAGGGATAAAGCATTAAATTAGATTACTTTTAAACTTGTATAAATGGGAGGAGGTTTTGAGAGAAAAAGACATTGGGATTGTGAGTGAGAGTGTGAGCAGTGAAGGGGTTTCTGTTTGGGCAGCCTTCAGCAGTTGTAAGGGCCATGAACATTGAAAATATGGCCAAGAATGGGTTCTGTAATTGATTGTGTTTGATTATATTGATGAAGAATTTGTTTTAAAATATCTGAGTGAATTGTATTTATTGGGCATTTATTCATTAATTTGTGAATCGATCATCGAATGCTTGATTTTCTTATTGATGGATTTTTAGCCAATTAATGGAACGAAAGATGTGTGTGGAATGACATAATTCACAGTTGAATTGGTTAAGTTTTGGAACAGGTTGAAATCGAATGGTGAAGACGCTGAATGGGTATGGACACTGTGAAAATAGCTATTTTTTTAAATGTGTGGGTTTGCGGTTTTATGTTAAACCAGTTCTGTTGAATGAAATATATTGCAGAAGCCGCTATTAGTTAGCGTGTTGAACCATAGAATGGAATTAAACTACGGTTAGGGTTGTTGGAATTGAATTCTGTACATATTCTTGATTTGTAATGCGACTATGTGAGACGGAGGATACCGGAATGCTAATTCATATATGTGTTAATATGACGCTCTGAAAATCAAATTTCCATTTGAATATGACAAAGGCGCAGGTTCAGAATCATTTGGATGGCAATGTTTGAAACCTGTTTCAGAATTCGCTTTCCCCGTGTTGTTTGATTGACGGAAACTGTGTGGAAGCTGGTAGTTAAAGCCAGAAGTTTTTCGATTGGTAAATTGAAAGCTGTGGTTCAAACTTTGTTTAAACTGTTGTGCTTGCAAAACAGTGAAATAGTCTGAAGAACGTGGTGGATTAACAAAGTAAATTGTGCAGCGTTGAACACAGAACCAGCGTTGTTGGTCGACTTAATAATTGTATGGAATGTACATCGTTGAAACCATTAATTCGGGTTATGGCTATGGTATAACAAAGACCGTAGTTTTAATCGAACGTAGATTACTATGCTAGTAATCCAAGTGAAATAGCTCGGTGCTGTTCAAGACTTTGGTATCGATTTGATGCTGTTGAGGACGCCATTGAACTGTCAGGGGGTTTATAAAGAGTTACAACTCGAATTGACAATTCGATACAAGTTGGAATCAGTTCGTGGAGGTGTGAAAGCACTGTGGGAGGTATGTTAACAATCAACTTTTGAATATAAATTTGTTTGCAGAGTCAAAGAATTGAGCATGGAATCTTATTGAAGAAAATTATGATGGCTGTCTGTCCAATTCAGACAAATTCATGAAAGCACAGAACAGTTGGCACGCAGGAATGTTAAAAGGTGAGACTTGGTAATTATCCAGGTCTGTCACTTTGAAAGTCTGCAAAGGTAAATCATAAATTGAGTTTGAGTTGCGATATGAATCTGCAACATAATTCATTGAAACCCGCATTGTATAGCACAGAAATCTAAGGCGTTAATGAAAAGAAAGGGTCGACTGTGGAGGTACATTGTGATGCAGCGTTATGAATTTTATACAGGATTTCAATTAGTATATATACGCTGGAAGTACTCCTAAGCTAGAGTTAAATAATTGCATTGATATGAATGGAATGACTAAAAGGAACTAGCACATTAATGGGTGGTCAATGCGTGGAGAACTTTATATGTATAGAGTTTGTTTAACCATGTCCAGCGCATTCGAATTGGGAAGTTTTAAGGGCGCATCTGAATATTGAGTGATAAGGACTAGCAAGTTGAGTATTGTTTTGATTGTGAAGGCACATGTATAAAGTATAAAGTTTGGGATTGAATGACATTTATTTGGTAGGTGATAAAGATGCATTTATAAATGCATATTTAATGAAATTAGAAAAGCTTGGTTGTCCTAGGATATGGATTGTGGGAATATCTGAACAGTGAATTGGTTGACAATTTGATGTATGATGAAATGGTTGAGCTTTGAGAAAAAGCTAGGTTTGAAGCTTTTTGATTTGAGTAAATACTGGGATGCATTCTTTAACACACAGAGATGAAAAATCTTGGGATTTGCAGGCCAGCTCTGCGTCATATAACCACAAGAAGCCCATGATGAATTGCACAATCAAGGAAGGATAAATTTTCTATTTAATATGGGTTTAATTCTCTAGGGATTTTGTAAGTAGGGTAGGCTGATAATTGGTTGTGTTTGTATAATTTTTCCTAGATCAATGTGAAGTAATTGGTAGAGTGTATGAGGTTATGGTGATCACAAATTCATTTTATTGTTTCATGATTCCTTGGTTGATTATACAATAAATATGGATGGGTTTTGAGTAGTTTCTTTCCCCGGGAAAATCTTGTATTGTGCGATTGATTTACTTCTTTCTCGTACTTTCATGTGATTGAGCGATTGTGTTTTATATTATACAAATATTGTAGAAGGATTCAATATCTTGTTTTAGTACATTACATGATCGGATTGAATCCATTGGTGTAATTTCTACAAAGGCTCCACAGGGTCTTCTTCTTGATAGGGAAACTTGGTAATTCGATGAATGAGGGTTGCATCGATAGGAATGGGCATTCCCAGCTAGAGGCAATCACCGTGCACCAGGGCCATCAGTTGGCACACACATATATCATTAATAGGATTGTGCCCAAAGTGTGGGATTGTTAAAAGTTTTAGTATCCCCGACTGTTGATATCCCAAGGCCCATCTCATTATTTCCACCTTAACAAATCTTCCCTCATAAGGTACCTACTCCAAATATTTTGATGGCGCAAGCTATGGAAATTTCACGTCATTGCCTAAGTCCCAATATTCCATCTTCAACGTGGGGACCTTCGCCAAAATCTCACCCTAAAATGGCACATTATTTGGGAGCAAGGGTGTGTTTATGTGCGACTTGATGTTATCCAGGTCCTTGGTCACCTCAACTATGGTCTTGCGCGACGCCATGTACTTGGGTATCCGCGAGATCAAGTCAATTTTTTCAACAACATCTTCTTCCACTATCTTGAGTTCTTCTGCCATTGGTCGGTTATGATGCTCTTTGAAGGAGGGATTTGGATTTGTATTCGGCTTCCAAGGGGACTTTCTCATCCCCGATGTCTGTCCCTTCTTCTTCTTCGATTTTTGTGGAGTCTCATAAGCTTACGGAGTAGAGGGAATAGGTTCTGTGGAAATCATAACTTTGGGAACTAAGTGACCTAACCCTTGATTTCTCAGTGTTTCTTCAAACGTTTCAAATGTCTTAGACATAAAAATCAATAGAGGGAGCAAGAGCAAAGACTTCAATATTCTCAGGGCACTCAAGAAGCAAGAGGATCGAATGTGGCCCTTCATGTTGTATTTATAGCGATGTCACGGCCAAAATGGCCTTATGTCCATTGATGTAGCTTCTTAAATGCTAAAAAAACTCCAAATATGGCATAATATCCTCCATAAATGAAATTTATCTGCTCCTTCAAATGGTAACCAATCTGTCTTGTCCAGATTTACTGTGCCAACGACTATTTTCTGGGTAGTCTTTGACAGCAACATCCTCCTGGCGTAGTCTTTACGCTAGCTTCATAGATTTTTTCCTTTTTTAAATCTTCATCGCGCAAAATAAATTTTAAAACTTCTGAAGGAATTATTTAGATTCTTGCACCCTCTTGCAACTATCCAAGGTGCTAAGACTTTCCTCTGACCATATAGTCATTGATCGCATGCAAGGACAGGGTCATCACTGTAAGGTTTTAAACGACTACCATTCACATATCCAGGAAGTAATTCACCCATTTGCGTAGCCAAATCAACTGAACCTCCTTCAGTGATTTCCTTGATAATGTAAGGCCCAAGCCAGTGCATTTTTAACTTCCCTAGAAATCGCACAAACTTACTATCATACAACAAAACCAATACCTCCCTCTTAAAAATATTATGTCTGATATGCCGGTCATTGGCAAGCCTTTTCACGTGCTTTTGGTAAATGTTGATGAAAACCAACAATAAATCTATCTTCTTCTAGCACAACCAGCTACGAAAACCTTTATTCTGTGATTTCTTGATCAACAATGTTAGTGATCGCAGTGATGCGCAAGCTACGAATAATGTATTCCATCGACCTAAGAACCTCTTGTCCATAGACCAACCTAAAAGGAGTTTTTCATGTTAGCTTCTTGCATGTGGTCTTGTATGCCCATAGAACAACAAGTATGCACACATCCTAATCATTACGCTTAGCATTAAATATCTTCGTTAGCACATTCTCTAGGATTTTGTTGAAAGATTATATTTTCGCATTCGCTTGTGGATGATATGGTGTACTCTTCTGATGGTGTATTTTGAATTCAACAGTCAATGATTGAATAGCCTCATTCAGAAAATGTGTATTGTGGTCGCTCATCATAATTTTAGGGCATCCAAACCTTCTCAAAATATTTTCAAAGATGAAGTGTGCAACCGTATCTTTGCTGCAATCCTTCACAGGTTGAGATTTTTCTCATCTAGTCAAATGGTTTGTAGCAGTGACGACATAACGTGCTCTAGTATTCTTCCCTGAGGGTTAATCGGCCCTAAAAAGTTGATGGCCCATTTTTCAAAGGCCTACAGAGTTACTTGGGGTTGTAATGGAATTCATATTTGCGCGAGGGTCTCCCAATCCTCTGACATACATCACAACCATGACAGTACTCCTTAGAATCAGTGTCCACCATGGGCCACCACAACCCAACTCACAAGATCTTCTGTGTAGTAGATTTTCTAGAGTACTGACCTCCTGCAACACCTCCATGTGCTTCTGGTAGTATACTTCACCTTTCAAATTCTCGAACATACCTCCTCAGAACTTCATCAACTCTTAGCTTCTATAATTGGCCTGCAATCAAGGTAAAAAATTTTGTGGGAAAAACTAACCCTTTCTTCTGCTTAATGGTATACTGTACAAGTGTACTTATAGTGGTTAGAAAATGAATAATACCTACAAAATTTTCATCAGCTATCTTAATAGCAAACAATTTCACATTTAGTAATCCTTCCTCCAAGTTAGTTGGTTCCTACCCACTTTCAATGCACGATAAATGATTTGGTTTGACATTCATTCTCCCAAGCTTCAAAATTACTTCAAAATCATATTCCTAGAATTATAGGATCCATCTACAAATCTCCCCCCACCCCAACACATGCTTTCACTAAGAACTTCAAAATAGAATGATCAGTGAACATCTTAAAGTGACCTCCAATCAAATAGTGACAAAATTTCTGCAGCGCATATACCATAGCCATCCCTTCTCGCTCTGTTGTGGAATAATTGCACTCATCACTTGACAGCTTTTGAATTGCAAATTCAATCAGATGATCAATATATCCAACTCCCAGTTGTGCCAATAGAGCTCCTAGTATGATACAGGATCCATCCAAATATACATGAAATTATTTTGACCAATATGGGAATATCAATATAGGCACAGTTACCATTTTCTCCTTAATCATATCCAAAATATTTTGACAGTCCTCATCCTAATAGAAAGTTGCATCCTTTTTCAATAATTTCTCCATCGACGTAGTGATCAGCGCATATGCCAAATAAATTTCTGATAGTGGCATTTATGTCCTAAGATTGAGTGCAGTTGCTTCATGTTTGTTGGAGCTTCAAAGTTAACTATAACAACAATCTTGGCAGGATCAACCATCAATCCCTACTGCAGAAAATATGGCCAAGAAAATTACCAAAAGGAACACAGAACACACATTTCCTCAAATTCAGCGAGATATGATACTTGCAACAAATCCAGCATTAAGCGTAGGCTGGAAACATGTTTCTTCACTAACCCAAAGATGGTCCAATCATCAAAATACACTTCTAATAACTTATGGATATAATATTTAAAAGACACAACTACTATATGCAAGAATATAGTTGGTACATTCTTCAATCCGAATGGCGTCACTTTGAGTTGAAATGACCCCCACTCCATCTCAAAGGTTTTTTTACTTTGGTCTTTAGGCGTAATTTTTATATGATGATACCATGAGAATCCATTAATGAATGAGTAGGCCTCCTGCCCTCCAACTTTTTCCAAGACCTCATCTAAAAATGGAATTGGAAAAGGATCATGTACACAAACATCATTTAATTTTCATAGATCCTAATTTCACCTTTAGTCTTATTTTCTTGTACCACCATAGGGCTTACCCAATCTGATTCTTCCACTTGTTCAATAATCCCTGCAGCAACCATCTTTTCCAATTCCTCTTTGACCCTTTTTTTATATCTTGGATTCAATCTATAAAGGCCTTGTTTCACAGGTCGTGCATCCATATTCAAAGTGATCCTCATCACACCAAGATCTCCAAAAATTTCTTTAAACTCCAAAATCTTTGTAGGAAATAGTTCCTAATATTCAGTTAGTTATTATGCAACCTTTCACACCGTATATTCATCCCAATAATCTCATATTTTGAAAGACTTAGGTTGTTCCTCTGTTCCAATATTGACTTACCTAGTCTTCACAGGTTCAGTCACATCTGGTAACTTGATCTCACGTCCAGTGACTGTGTGTTGTCCTTCAGACTTAAGAATAATGATGTTTTGTGGGTCTTGGTCAACATCTTCCATTGTCACATTTTGTCACTCTATTGCATCCTTCATTTTTTCATCCCATGTTGTTAAGGCTCATTCTTCTGGTATTTTTGGCATATCAAAGATAACATCCTGAATTGCTAGTAGAGCCTCATCAAGGCCTTGGAATCCACTCTCAAAACTGAAGGTTACGATAAATATTTCTTTTGGTGCATCCAATTTAGCAATGCCTCATCGCAACTCAGCCTCCAGATACTAATTTGTGGGTATAGTGTTTAACATATGAATGAATATATGCACCCATTACATCTTTGGATCTTCCCCCAAGATGAACTCCACTTGGCTAAATGAATGCGCATATCTTCTCCACTTGTATAGGTTCCTTCCATCCAAGTATTATGGTTTCTAAATCGCAGTCACATCATATGGTTACATTATTCCTAGTTAGCTAAATTATCCTTGTGCGTCACCCACCAATGTGTAGGGGTTGAGAGTAGAACTAGATCAAGCACGTAGAACTATTGTGCCTCTAGAACAACCTTTTCAAGTTCTTCTAAATTTATTATTATTATTATTATTATCATCCAATTTTAAGGTCACTACCAAGCCAGACACCAAATTGGTGTATAAGACCCCCTTGTTTGTGAGACAAGGGACCCACCTCTGCACAGCGATTTGACTACTAATTCTATGAAGGCATACATACTCTACCCCCTTATGGTTTTGAACATGTGACATCTTAGGAGGAAACACATGCTCTTAACCATTAGGCCCACTCAAGCTGTAATTGAAAATTCCTATACCATCTTAGTAGGTTAATTCACGTACCTCAAAAGATATACAATGTAGAGTTCTGGTTACTCGATTACAGTGCGGTGTAGAGACTTCATGCAACCGGCTCTTCCAATTCTCCAATTCTTCATCTAAATCAGAGAAACATGAAATATCCTTCTCCCATATAATTCTACCATATTTTGTAGGGTTGATCTAATCATCATCCCTCGTAGTTAGCTTATATATATGACCTGCATCTTCATCTTCATATCCTTCTCACATCGGCTATGTGTATCTTGTTCCTTCTGTAGGGTCTAGAGGGACCACAACCCATGTCCCATTATTTTCAAATACCACACTTCTACACTTAAGGTTGATAATAGAATCCATATCAATAGCCCAATCCAAACCCAACAGCACAGGGTATGGGTCTGTATCATTAAGAATTTGAATAACTTCAAAATCAACATGTGCTTTAACTCCTTCCATATCAACTACCACCGTAGAAAGCCTACCCATTGGGATAATATTCTGTTGATTTTACATGCGTAGTTGAATTGCAAACCATTCCAGCTTAGGTTCTCCCATTTTCTGCCATGTCTTCTTTGGTAGTACATTTTCATCAGAGCCTAGATCCAAAATGACCTGGTCCATCTCAAACTCACCTATCTGAGTAGTCAAGCGCATCTCTCGATCACTCCTTCTCTTGTTCTTGTAAATTTTATGAAAACATTTTTCTCCATCTAAGGTTACTCTTTCCGGCACAATTATCAATCAAATCTTGAAGATTCTCAACTACCTTTTTATTGAGAAGAAGCTTGATATAGGCTTGTAAAAATGGTTTCACCTCGACATCATTCCCTTCGAAGGTATTTATGGCTGGCTTGTTGGGTGCCTCAGATGTTGATGCGCCAGGATCTGTGAACTCCTCCTTTGCTTCAATGAAGGTTTCCTTCTCCCTTTGTAATCTAAACCCCTCCTTTTTCTCAAGAACATTCTAGATCCAAATATCGGTAGTAGGTTTCTTACCTTCTACCTTGTCTTCACCAATTGTTACGCCACTTCTGGTTAAAATATTTACACTAAGTTCTTCATCACACGGTTCTACCCTCATCATCTAAACATTATGTGTGGGTGTCTACATTTTATTTTCCTACATTTTTAAAAACAACATAGGACAATGTTGAATAAAATTATCAAATTGTCGAAAATACTTGCATGATTGTTGTGTCGAGTTTGGACATATGTGTGCATAATGGCCAACCTCTCCACAGTTATAAAAAATGATTTTTCCCCTTCCACGACCAGCTCCTCCTCCTCTTCCTCTTCCCCTTCCTTGAAATCCAACTTGCCTAGATGGAGATGCAGGTGAATCCAACCCTCTACCTTCAGCCTGCAATCTATAAGAATAAGCTTGTTCAACCATGATATCAAATTTGTGATAGTTCTTTTCATCGTGTCCCATGTATCGACAAAATGTGCAATACAAGTGTTTGAGACCCGGAATATATTTACCAATTATGGGACAAAGTATGTTGCATGTTTTCCAATTACTTGACATATTGTGCACCACGGCACAGAGTTCTCACTTGGCCCTGTCATAGTATTAAGTGGGCTTGGTCCTCCAACTGCCATATACTCACCAAATAAAGGGAATATTTCCTTGTAGTTTCCTTCAGCCTTGCAGCATATGCACCATACTTCCGTGTGCACGTCCTTTTATTTTTCCTTTTGTAAAATTTGTAGTTCTAAATGCAAGGTAGCCAACTTTCTTTGGATTTGTTGAACCTTGACATCCATATTCTGCATCGTTGAAGCTTTTAACTTCATTGTGATTTCCACAGCTTCGTCCTTGTTACACAACATTTTGTCACTATCCTTGCAATCCCCAACTCACACATTGGAGGGTCGTTTTTGTGACCAATAAGTAGTGTCATGCTATGAAAATACCATCCTTGCATCCCTTTTGATGAAAGAAAAATTCTTCTTGTTGACATTTCCCTAAGCAGAGCTATGAAAATCCCCTTTTTTTCCTTGGCGCGAGTAGTTCGTTACACCCTCGTGCCGACCAGGAAATTTAACACTGATTCCGCACCAGTTGGCGCTATGTCCCAGTTAAACACCTGCACCAAGCTGTTTATGGAATTTTTTTTTAAAATAGAGGCAGAGGTTCCATTCCAACCACCTCAAGGATGAGTCATTGGGAGTGGTTGAACTGAAACAACCATATAATCCTTCCTTTAGTTAGTAGTTTCCACCTCCTTTGGAACTCTCCTAAAGGATAGGACTCCCTCCCACCTTTGTAGGGATCCCAACCTCCTCCTTTTCCTCTATATAAGAAACTATCTCTTTTAGTAGAAGCTAGCTAAACGGCTGAATAGCTAAACTAGGAGAATTATACATACTATAGCTAAGCTACTAGAGAGGATAGAATAAGAAATATTATGTTGAGAGAGCTCAAGTCGATGACTTCTAAGAGAGATTGAGTATGAATTCCCTGACCAACATTTGAAACACAATTCGTTTGAACCCCGTTGGAGGAGACTGCAACGTCAAATAATCGGTTGTATTCTTACTTCTATTCATTAATATACATGACTACTGTTTGGTTCCACTATTGTGTTGTGATGTTTATTTGATGCGATATGTTTAGCCCTCTTTGACTGGCTAATAGTTGTGAGTGAAACTATTCTGTCATATGTTATTCTTGTTCTTTGTCCTATGTGCAGGTATCTAAGCATGACAGCGAACGGGTTGTGATTTGCCAAGGCGGGAGCGAGAGGCCACTACTATTTCTGCAACATCGACAGCGTTGGATTCAAGGTAGGTCAATCTATTGTGTCTTTTGTTCATTAATTAACTAGGAAGGAACACTTTAGCGTGTCCTTTTGTTACTAGAACCGCCCTAGGGCTAGAGGGATCATCTCTGTCCACAGAGAGGATTTACCTTCATAACAAATTGGCGACTCCGCTGGGGAACAGTGTGAGTTTTTCGTGTCATCTTGTTGGGTCAGTTTCAATTATTGGTTTAGTTTTTTATCTTTTTCTGGTTTGTTTGTTGAGTTTCTATCCTCTGTTTAGCTCCAGAGTGTCAAGGTTGACCTCTGCTCATTAGGTTAAGGTTTTTCCTCTTTTTCCCATAGGTATCCAACTTGGCGTAGTTTTTGTCTAGACAGTCGCTCTGATTTGCACATGTTGCTCATTTAGCACTCACACCAACCTCTGTATGGCGCAAATTATAGCCTTAAAGTCGCGCCAACCCCTGTAGGTTTTGGTTTGACCTCCTTAATGAGTATTTTGGTCATTTGTTCTTGCTTCTGGGCCATTTTTTAGTGTATTTAAGCCTTTGAGACTGTGTTGACTATTGTAGACTTGTTTCCCTCAGTCGTTTGTTCGTTTTCTTTTCGGTCTCATTTAAGACCTTAGGGTTTCTAGGTGTCCTTGTACACTGAGCCTTCTGTTCAAGAACAAGTCTCTTTGATTGTTGTTAGTCTCTTTTTGGGTCATTAGACTGAGTTTTTCTTGATCCTTTTGTTTTGTTGATTGAATTGTATTTTCGTTTTTTCGATTAGTCCTTCTTCTTCAATAATTTGAGCATCGATTACTTTTCTTGTTTGGGTCGCTTTCGGAAACTATCTTTTTCGATTGAAAGTTTGCTCCATTAGCTTGCATGTTTTTGTGTCTGTTTTGCTTTGGTTGAGTCATTCAATTTCAAAAACTTACATTCGCGAGACTCAAACTAGTGTTTATTTTGTTTTCCATTGAATTAGTACAATGTGTGCTTCATTTCATTTCAAATTCAAAAATCAAAAATATCTTTGCATTCTTTAGTTGCATCAAAAGTAAAATGTTCCTTCACATAACTAGAATTTTTCAATCTAGGAAGGAATTTCGTTTTCGATTGATTGCATTAAGGGCATTAGAATTTTTTTCGCATATTTTCCTTGTTTTCTTGTTTGAAAGATTTCTATCCTTCTTATAACTAGTATTCATCGAATTGAAATGATTTCATTTGCATATAGATTGCATCTAGGAAATTGAGCTCCAAATTTGATAGGGCCTGGAAATCAAAACATAATTCCAGATTAAATTTAAAATTTACTCAATGAACCTAAGGCAACATTGGAACCTAATGCAACATTTCTAGTAGTCTAGGCTAGAGACGTGTTCCGGTGTCTTAAAACCTTAGCGATTGTCACTGTCTGGTTTCGGACGGTGCTAGTGGGACTTATTGCTCACAGTATCATCGTGTATATACAAGGGGAGACCCCTCTAGGTTTGTTACACGATGGTATCATAGTCTACCATTCCCCGTCCCGCACAATGGAGGACTCATTATGTGACCTGTGAACGTTGTCATGCCTTGAAAACATCATCAATGCATTCCTCTAAGCATGAGTTTTATTTGCCCTTGAGACATCTCCTTGCAAGAATCATGAAAAACATCCCTTTTGGCATTGGCGCGGGCAGGCAGTTCAGTACTCGCGCCAATGGGGAAAATCCTGCAAAGAGGTCGCGCCAACTGGCGCTCTGTCATAGAGCCGTAGTCGCGCCACCCAATTTAGGGATTGTTTTTTAAATAAGGATGGCGGAAGTTGAGTTCCAACAAACTCACAAACCATTGCCTATCTTGAGTTGGGAGGTTTGGCTGCGGGAGTTCTATGGAAGGGAAGTTGTTTTGCCACCTCCCATGGAACCTTCCTTGTTGATAGGGCCAATCCCATAATAATAGAGATCCCAACTCCTCCTTCCCCATCTATAAAAGCCTGCTCAAATCCATGGCAAGCTAGTCTTGAAGTGCCTAAGCTCTGAATCTCCATATTCCCAAGAGCCTTTGTGTTGTAAAGAATCCTCTCTTTCCCTTAAGGCTGACTCAAGTAAGGAGACCATTGTCACGAGACTCTGGAGAGGTTTTCCCTTTCCTTGGCGAGCTTTACGAGACGTGGACGACTGGAGACCCGTCCGAAGGAGACCGCGACGTCAGAACTTGGTTGTAATCTCTCTTCGCTGGTTATTTAATAGATGATTATGATTATGGTTCCACTCTGTTTTCCATCATGTTAATGTGAGTAACGTCCTTTCTGACTGATGTTTAGTTACGTATGTTGGTTTCTATGCTTGTATCTGTTCGTTTCTTCCATGTGCAGGTGTTCATCCGCGGAGATCGTGGAAGGATTGTGATCTGCCGAGGCTGAGGAACGGGGACGCTTCTTCTTCAGATCCTAGCGTTGGAATCCAGGTAGGCTTCTATCTCCAGCCTTTTCATTCGTAACTAGGAACCTGCGTCATAGCATTGTTTGATTGTTGCTAGACCCCTGCTGGGCTAGTAGGGATCGCCTCTGTCCGCAGAGGGGATTTACCTCCTCAACAAATTGGCGACTCCACTGGGGACCCAGCTTGTTGTTTGATTTGTAAACTATAGACGGAGCCTGAAGTACAGCCAGATAGCCTTCGAAACGCTTCTGCCTTGCATTAGCGGAGTAGATCAACGCTACTTCAGTCAATCTCCGGTTTGGTTTACGGACTGGACAACTTGGAGTCTTTGTCTTGCCTTGCCGTTTGTATCTTGCTTTTCCTTGCTTGATGAACCTTCTGGGTTGGGTTCTTTGTTTGTTTTTGCTTCTTGGATTGCTTAGCTTGCATTGGTCTGTTTCTGGAGTAGCTTGTTTTTAATTTTTGGCTGAGAAACTCGACTGGCGCGGTTTTTAACCCGACAGTCGCGCCAATTGGCGCATGTTGCCTTTGTCCAGCCCGCGCCAATTGCTTTCTGGCGCCAGTTTCACACTTACAGTCGCGCCACCCCTGTAAGTTTTTTGAGTTTTCTCATTTTTGAGCTCTCCGAATTTGATCAGTGTTTTTCTTCTTGATTTTCCGACTGCCTGAGTGTGTTGGAGTCCTGTTTGACTGGGAATTCACCTCTGTCCTTTGGTTGTTTGCTTTTATCTATCGATTTCACATTTTAAGCCCTAGGGCATCTAGTGGCTTAGTGTATCGAGCCCTCCTTGGGAGTTTTGGTGTTTTGATTGTCCTGTCAACTGTCTGATTGATTCTCCACACCCTCTAAGTAGTTGTTCATTGTTTTGTTGCGATTTTTGGGTGATTGTTTATTCCTTCATTCGAAATTCGTTTGGTCTTGCCTTGGACCTAGATCACACGGTCCATTGAAAGCTTTTGAGTCTTTTCTTCGTTTTGAGAGACTTTGGTCGATTTGAGGATCTGATTGCTTGTGTTGTTGAGTGAAATTTGTTTGTTTCGCTCTCTTGGAAATCGTTTCTCAAGTTGTTCCGTTTGTTTTCAAGTTTGTTTAGTGCATATTAGCTATTAAACATTGAAAATTAAAAAAAAAAATCTCTTTTGCTTTTGTTAATTAGTGCAAATTGTGATCTTTTCCATATCGCTAGTGATTAGTGTTTTGAATGAAAAGTTTTCAATTGCATTAGTTGCATTAGAGACATTGTTGTTTGTATTCCGTTCATTTCGTTTGCATAAAAGCTCTCAACTCTCATTTAACTAGTTTTCATCGAACGAAATGTTGCACCGTGGCATATAGCTTGCATTTAGGAGACACTACATACGATAGGGCCTGGAAATTGAAACTTAATTGAAGATCAACTGTAAAATTTATTCAATTAACCTAAGGAAACATTGGAACTTAACGCAACATATTTAGAAGGTCTAGGCTAGAGACGTGTTCCGGCGTCGTTAAACCTAGCAGCTGTCGTTCGCCTGTTGGCTTTAGACAGCGCTAGTACGGACTTGCGCTCCCCGTACCGTCGCGTATATAAAGGGAGACCCCTCTAGGTTTTCAATCCTTTATCCACATGAAGCCGAGTCTGCCGCCCTATACCCGTGATACACCGAACACAGCATTCGGGGAGACTACCTGCACGTACGGAAAGTCCTTGGTCGATTTCTGTTTCATTTTTGAAACCTAGGTGTATATTGCAGTTCACGGATATTTGGTACACCCTTTGTGCCTAGTTTTTCCTGAGCAGTCATTTGGTCTTTTCTGACTCCCTAAACTTGAAAAGACCGTCAAGCGCTTGTCCTTTCACGCTTGTGTCAACTCTGAAAGAGATAGAGTCATCTTTTTATCGTTTCTCGACTCTTAAAATATGAAACGGTAGAATTTCTTACTTTCCAATGTGGTAAAATTAATCGCCCACGATTACACACCCGTTTAGATATTGCTTGTTGACCGTTTGATCGTGTGCCCTTAACTCTTTTTCAGCCCGTGTGTAGTTTTGAGTTTGATGGCAACTTTTTCAGAGTTTACCAACCAAGGAATCCCCTCAGAATGGAATCCTGGTCATTTTCCTCCTTTTGGAAATGTTGGTGCTCCTTACATGGCGACGTTGTCCCTTCCTGGGTTAACTGTTGGGTTGCCTGTTTGGTTGTTCTCAACCTCTGTTGTTCCGAATGTCTCCACTACTGTTCAATCAGTTCCTCCGACGGAACAACATCATGTTGATTCCAAGGTGGACCTCTCCCCTTCTTCGCCTGTTTCTGCGTCCTCCTCTTCTACTTCGCCTGGTGAAAGTCTGGATTCAAGTAACCAGGTGGCTAAGAAGAAGAAGAAGAAGACAAAGAAGAAGAAGTCTGATAAGAGAGAGGCTAAATGTACGGCTACTGCCTCCGAGATATCTCCTCTTGATAAACCTTCCAACCCTCCACGCAAAGTCAAATTCCCTTGCCTGTTGTGCACGGGAGACCATCTTCTTCGAGACTGCCCTGGCATTCCCAAGGTGCTCGAAGTATGGTCCAACGGCCGCCCACCATTGCCTTTGGCTTCCGGGAGTCAAGTTGGGGGCACGTCTTCAGCTGCTGTTGATAAGAACTCTAAGAAGCAGGGTAAGATCACCAATCCCTGTAGGTTGTGTGAAGGGCACCATGCCATTCACCTTTGTCCTTATATGGATGAAGCCAAGCGGATCTTGGACAACCCAACTAGTTCTACACCTCGCCTTCCACCTGGTTACAATCGACTTTCTTTGAGTCCTCCGCCAGTTGATCCTCCGATTGGTCAAGAGTCATCTTTGGTCGATCCCACTCCCCCAGAAGTTCGAATTCACGAATCCATCCTTGACCAACCATTGGTCGTAGGATCAGTTGAACTGGCCCCGTCCACGGTGCACCAGGTCTTTTCTGTCGAGAGTGGACCTCACACCCCCCATGTCCTTCTGATCTCTTCAGATTCTTCAGACTTGGAGAAAGATTCTCCTGTCCCTGTACTTCAAGAAGCCCCTCCTCCACCTCCCATGATGGAGGCTCCAGAGGATATCCCTCCCGCCTTCGAGATGGAGGTCATGGAGGATGCTTCTTCTACCGTAACATCAGGGGAAGACCTTCACTTGTCGATGGTAGCCCCTCCGAGTAGTTTGGTCGCTTCCTTTGACTGGAATCGATTTGCAGGATTTTGCCTTCCGTCTTATGTGCCTTTCGAGATCACAGTACAGGCTCTTGGTCTGGTTGTACCCAGCACCATTATAGACGAAGGTGCCTCTGTTAGTATTCTGTCATCAACTACCTGGCAAGATTTCGGTTCGCCGCCGCTTGCGCCCGTTACGCAGAATCTGTTGACATTTAATAGAAGAACGAGTCAACCGTTGGGGATCCTTCCAAGGTTACCTGTTACTTTGGGAGGTAAAACCGTCCATATGGACGTGATGGTCATTCCAGGCCCTTTGGATTTCAATCTGCTCCTGGGGCGCGATTACACCTATGCCATGGGAGCACTTGTCTCCTCCCTCTTTCGCGTGATGTGCTTTCCACATGAAGGACGGATCATGACCATTGATCAGCTTTCGTTCTTTGGTCCTAATATGGCATCTGGTCCGCCATCACCCCCTCCTGGTTTCTATCCACCCGTTGTATCTGCTCCGCCGCAGGTCAACTATGTGGCTACTTACCCCGTGCCTGTGCTCAGTGATGATGCCGTCGTGCATCGAGTGCTGGGGGCATTGGGTCCTGACTTCCAGGATGTTTCCCTTCCATCAGGAGCGGAACTCTTGGGAGCGCCGCCTTCTTGTTCATTTTGATGTAAGTCGGTTAGAGCATGGTTTCCTCCCTGGGTCAAGCTCTTTAAAAAATGAAACTAGGATCTCGGAGCAGAGTTCCTTGTCTTGTGTCAAGCTCCTTAAAAAATGAAACAAGGTTGTCGGAGCAGAGTTCCTTGTCTTGTGTCAAGCTCCTTAAAAAATGAAACAAGGGTGTCCGAGGATAGTTCTTTTAATGTGTCAACCTCGTTAAAATAATGAAACACGTTCCTGTTCAATTCGAGTCTTTGATAAGATCTCGTAAAATCCCAGTCGAGTCTTTTTCTTGATCTCGCAACTTGAACCTTCACTCCATCTGACTTTCATATGGACTGAAGCTTGGGGGGCATGCACCTCGAATTGAGTCACCATGCTGGGGGGCATGCTTACTTTTTCAAGCATAGTTTGTTTCCGTTTCAAGCTTGTGTAAAAATGAAACCGGTTTCAAGCATAGTTTATCTTTGTTTCAAGCTTGTGTAAAAATGAAACCATTCTTATTTTACCTCTTGTGATTGCCATTTTATCAGCCTGTTTCTGCCAGATGAGCCTTGGTTTTCTCACTCCATTGTCACTATCTGCTTGGCCGATCATATGCCTTCACTTGGTTGTTTTACCCGTTCCTGAGGAACCGCTGCGATGAGTGGTCTTGTTAGCCAGCCTCTTAACCTTTACTTGTTTTGAGAAGTTCCACCATTACCGGAACCAGTAGCTACCCTTTATACCACTCTTTCCTCCAGGAGGAGTCATCTTTCAGCTCTTTTCTGACTCTCTAAATATGAAAAGATTGCCGAGGCCCTTGTCGTTTCGATCTCGTTAAAATGGACACGAATCGACATTCACCCAGTATAAGTTTAACCCTTTTTCGGGCTGGGATGGATCGATTACGAAAAAAGAATACCCTAGCCTATCGCGACTAGGAGGTTTTCCCGGATATTGTTTTCTACCTTTTCGGATCTGGGGAACTATTTACGAAAAGGGACCTGTGGAGTTTTCTTTTCCGCTGTCTTTTCAAACTCTCTAAACATGAAAAGACGCAGAGTTCTTCCTTTGTCAGACTCGTTAAACCCTGATGACATTGGATTTCGTCGAAATGACGTTCTCCGAGTTTCTCCTTCCTAGGACTCGTTAAATGCACTAGGATGGATTCGTCCGAAGGACGGATTTATATGACAAGCATATGGTATCCTCTTCAAGCTTGTGTAAAAATAAAGAGGTACTCGCCGAAATGGTGGGGGAAAAATGGAACCATCGTCGTTGTCGTCGGCAGTATGTCGCTCTTGAACATGGCACTTGTCTGCATTCGTGTCGGGTTGGGGACATCTCATCTCGCTGCTTCACTTTGCTTCCATGGGTTTGGGTAATCTCTTTTGACCTCTCGTCTGTTCACTGCCTCGTCGCCATGACCTTTGATCCGTTGATGTCAAATACTGTTGAGTCCATTGTCGTGCCGTTTATATGTTCAAGAGAAGTTGGCCTCTGCAAATATCAACCTTCCTCTGTTTCTCATATGATCCTGATTTG